>CM066329.1:66132814-66462814 GCA_033807585.1 Hydrophis major
TCCCAGCTCGTGGAAAGAGCCTTGCAGAGATCATCAGCCAGATCCAGCAACATCAAATTGTCCCCCTGTTGCTGCTGTCCAAACTTCTGGGAAAGATGGTTTCCTGTATTGGCATCGTCCAGTGGGCTCGGCTCCACTCCTGAGCCCTCCAATGGTTCCTGCTTCCCTACCAACGAGCAGGAACCAGCCACTCATCCATCAAGGTCCCACTCCTGCCGTAAATCCGGAGATCTCTCAATTGGTGGCATTCCCCATCTATCTGGAGGGGACTCCTGTTCAGGAACCCAGACAGGCTAGTGATAACCACTGATGCCAGCCTCCTGGGTTGGGGTTCCCATATGCAGGTCCAGATAGCCCAGGGCGTTTGGTCCAGATCGGAACAGACCCTCCCTGTAAATTGGCTAGAGCTCAGAGCCATTTTTCTGGCTCAACCATTTTAGGCAATCAGTGACCGGCTCTCAAGTTCTAGTCCTTATGGACAACATGGCCGCAAAGGCTCATGTCAACTGGCAAGGGGAGGACGAGGTCCAAAGCCCTCATGAGAGAGGCTCAACGGCTAGGATTATGGGCAGAGAAACACCTGTTATCCATCTCGGCGGACCACATCTCCGGGGTCGACAACTCCCAGGCCGACTGGCAGGAGCCTAGTCGACCAGGCAGAATGGTCCATTCCTCCATCTCTATTCAGGGATCTTTCCCTCAGATTCGGAACACCGGAGGTGGATCTTTTCTCCACTCCTCAAAACGCCCAAGTCACCAGATTCTTCACCAGGTTTCCTTGCCAGGGAGCGGAGGGGACCAATGCTCTTCGGTGCAGATGTCCCAAGGGTTTCCTCTATGCCTTTCCCCCGCTTCCCATCATTCCGGCAGTAATTTGGAAGATGCTGGAGGAACGTGCGGAGCTCCTCCTCCTGGCACCCTATTGGCCAAGGAGGCCCTGGTTTGCAGACCTGGTCAATCTGTCGGTGGCTTCTCCTTGGAGGATCCCTGCCCATCTAATCTCCCTTCACCAGGGCGCCCTGCTCCACCCAGAGCCCCAGTGGTTCAAGCTGACTGTGTGGCACTTGAGCGGCAGCGGCTAGAGGAGGCTGATCTTCCAGAAAGGGTCATCCTCACTATCCTGGCTTTTCGCAAACCTTCTACAAGGCGCGTCTATGATGCCACCTGGAAGGCTTTTTCCCGATGGTGCCTCAGGGAGGGTCTTTCTCCTGCTTCAGCTCAGTTGGCAGAAGTTCTTAGCTTCCTTCAGCATGGGCTGGAGAAAGGTTTGGCCCCCAACACCTTACGCAGGCAGGTTGCGACCCTCTCCTCGGTCCTTTCATGGGGTTCGCTTCCTTCCTTATCCCATCACACTTCAGTCAGGAGGTTTTTGAAAGGAGCTTCCAACCTGCACCCTCCAGTGGCTCACAGGTATTCTTCCTGGGACCTTTATTTGGTGCTTAATGCCTTTACAAAGCCCCCCTTTGAACCCCTTAGAACAGTGTCTCTCCGTTTCCTGACTGAAGGTAGTATTCCTTGTTGCCATCACTTCTGCCAGGAGGGTTTGCGAGCTTGCTGCTCTTTCCATCAGACAGGACCTTTGTTCCTTTCACGATTGTTCTTCATCTGGACCCCTCATTTATTCCGAAGGTTAACACCTGGTTTCACAGGTCCCAGGACATTGTTTTGCCTGACTTCTGTCCTCTCCCACACCATGACTTAGAGCGGCAGTGGCACACGCTAGACGTAAGAAGGGCTCTTAGAATATACATTAAGCGCGCTTCCTTCTTCAGGAAGTTGGAAGCTATGTTTGTTTCCTTTTTCCCTTCTCACTTGGGGCACAAGGCCTCTTCTCCTACTGTTAGCAGGTGGGTCAGGTCTTGCATTGAGCAGGCCTACAAATCTGCAGCCCTTTCGGTTCCCCGAGGCCTGGGCGACCCAAGCATCCTTGGAGATGATTTGTCGTGCGGCCACGTGGACATCCCCGTCTCCTTTCATCAGACACTACCGTCTGGATCCTTTTGCCTCTGCGACTGCAGCCTTCGGCAGACGGGTGCTTCAACGAGTGGTTTCACAGTCAGTGTGATGAGCCAGATGAGGACCTGCCTGTGGTTATGCAAGCTTTGGTATGTCCCATCCTGGGCTGTCGATGCAGCATGGAGGAGAATGGGTGTTGGTAGAAGTTACTGTGAACGCCCTTTCTATCTATGCTGCGAGAGAGCCCAGTCCCTCCCTTGATTCGTCCGGAGAGGGTAAGACATATTTCTGTATTTATTTTGGGCTTTCAGAGACACCTTTCAGTCTGTCAAGTATCTTCGCCAAAGCTGGGGTCTCTTCCAGGGGCTGGCTTTTATATCTTAGTACAGACTCAGCTAAATGATATCATAGGAAGGAGTCAACCCATCCTGGGCTCTCTCGCAGCATAGATAGAAAGGACGTTCATGGTAACTTCAACCAACACCCATTCTGTTTGGTCTGCCCATGGGAATCCTTTTATCTCTTTAGGTTAGTAAATATTGACTTATGATTGAAGTTTGTTTGCCACTACAGTACATTAGTTTGTTTTATTTTTGTTCATGGGCATTGGGCAAAAAAAATATTATTCTGGTCACATCATACTACTAACTTTCTCTCAGAGGATGATCCAATGAATCACAGGGTTGTCTAGACTACATTAAAAAGATAAACAGATTACTAAGCTTAAGTGGGCTACCAAAAGGCCATACCTTAGGAGATGTTTGGTCACAGAAAACGTCATAGCAAAGGATCTCAATAGACAAATCGGTAGCTGTAGAAGATGAACATGGGAGAAGATAGCCCTTTTAATATTCTGACCCTAAACAGTTCAGTGGATCTTAGCACTTAGAAATAGGAAGTCAGTTTTTTAAAACAAGGGAGCCATCATGTTCCATGCACCCAATATTGTTTAGCAATTGGGCTGCTGCACTGGATAACTATAGTTTCTAAAGTGAATATATTTCAGTAAGGCACATGTGAGGAAACTGAGAAGTATCACCTTGGTAAGATCTGCATCCTTCAGAGGTAGGAATAATTGGTAATGGACTTAAATAAGTTAAAACATATTTTCTTCTGGTGATACAGCTTGTAATTTTGGATCTTAAATAGGCAGTTACAAAGATGATGCAAATGTATCATACTGCGAGTGGACAATATCTAGAAATAGGTCACCATTTTCAGATCTGGTTTTGCGGCTCTCTATTCTCTTCTCTTTTCTTTTATCCTCACACTTTTTCTGTGAAGGCACATTTAGCTACATTTTTCCATATAGGAAAACTAGTATTTGGGATATAATGAGATTTTTTAAAAAAGAAAAAGGATGAGAGTGACACTGCTGTTTCTTAACTAAGCATTAAGCTTTCATTGATCTTTTGCTACATATTGCAGAGGAGTCTTCATGTTCTGCTGTGGGCGTGGGTCACTATTCAAAGTGATTTATAATAATTCCCCATTGTAAGAGGCAAAGAATGATATATGTGAACTGCTGTTTTTGCTTAGGCAGTGTAATGAAAGGCAGCCCATTACATTGTACTAGAAGCCATGGTTTTCCATAATAATGGCCGATACACAGCTTGCTGTTTATTGAAGAGCAAAAATTTTAGCTTTGGAGAAAAAAGAAACACCATCCAGAGCTTGGAAAATTGAAAAGTATTCTGGGGAAGATAGGAATGAACCATTTCCATAGAGTATTGTTGCCAAGAAAAATATACAGACCATATTATTATCAGGAATTGAGCTCTACTTGAGATGGACTTTCCCTTTATTCTTGCCCATGCAACATTTGACTTAAACTTGAGTGAAAAATAAAAGTTGTAGTTATTTTTCATATCAAATTATTCTGGTCATCTCTAATATGTTAAGCAGGTATGACAGGGTTGGTACTATCATTCTTATTCTTAGAATATTTATTGGGATAGGAGTTTTGAAACATTGAATTGTTTCAGAAACCGTATCTGTATTTGCTTCTAGAACAATAACTGTATTAACCTTTTCCAGGAAAAACAACTACAAATGTTTTAGACTAAAAGGTATTATTATTATTGCAAAACCTTTTTGTGGACTTTGGACTGAAATCCATAAAAATGAACTTGATAATAAATGGTTTAGTAATTCGGGTGCTGAGTTTTTTAACTGGATTAGAACATTGTTAAAATGCATGCTGAAATTGTTTTATTATTAAAAATCAAGCAGAAAACTTGCACATGGTTTATGTTGAAATCTTTCTGTTTTTCCATTTCTCTTCCTTTTATGTGATTATTCTTCTATTTCAGTTGGTTCTAAAGCAAAACACTTAAAATTTTTACTACAGAATAATCTCAAGTGATGAACTTAGGGCAATAATGTGAAGTGGTATTTAAACAGACATAACATAATTTAATAAGTGAATTAATTCCTTGACTATACTACTTTGCCATAAAAATATTATTTGCAAATAGTCATATACTATTAATGAAAAGGTAAAGATTTCTCCTGTCCAGTCATGTCCAAGATTAGGAGGCGGTGGTAATCTCCATTTCTTAGTCTAGGGTAGGGGTCTGCAACCTGTGGCTCTAGAGCCACATGCGGCTCTTTTGGCCCTCTGCTGCGGCTCCCTGTCGGCTGATCCCACCACTGGCTGGCCCTACCCCTCCCCTCCCCGTCACTCTTCACCTGGCCTGAGAAGGTAAGGGTAATGGCGGGGGATGGAGACTCGCTCCATATTCCAGAGCAGGAGGTGACTGGATGGAAGTGAGTGACATTGAATTGGCCACACCCACCCAGTCACATCGGTTGTTAAATTATTGGCCCCCAGTGTTTTCTGTGAGAAACAGGTCCAAATGGCTCTTTGAGTGTTTAAGGTTGCAGACCCCTGGTCTAGAGAACTAATGTTGTCCAAAGACCCTTTCTATGGTCATGTGGCTAGCATGACTATATACTGAGGTCCACAGAACATTGTTGCCTTCTCACTGAAGTGGTAGTTATTTATCTACATGCATTTGCATGCTTTCGAATTGTTAGATGGGCAGGAGCTGATGCAAGGACCGGAGCTAGGCTGTCAGCTTTCTAGCTGACAGGCTCAGTGTTGTGGCCCATCGACTGCCAGCAGAGCTAGCAGCAAAGTTAGATGAGAAGGTTGAGGGAGAGCCTGGGCCAGCTTCAAAGCCTTTGGAAGGTTTTGATAAGGAAACAGTATCAGAGCCAGATTTGGGCCTTCCATCGTCCCCTAGATGGAGAGGCTGTCTTAGGGGCCTGAGCTGAGTCAGGGGGAGGAATAGATGGGGCCCATCCCAGATGTGCGTATGCGTACACAGGAAAGGAGAGTAAGAGTAAAGAAAAGCAATAAGCTGGTGCTCAGGGAAAAACAGACATAGATGCTAGCCAGCACCTCCCTGGTTGGGAAATAAATAGTAAGAGTTTGGGAGTAGCTGGTATGTGTTTGGAAGAGTTGATAGCTGTTCAAAACCAGATGCTTTTGACCGGATAAAAATGCGTGGTGTTTTTAAAGTGAAATCTTTTTGAGAGAAACTGCAGCTCATTATTTAAGGAAGGCAGCATAACCAACCAGTTTTCATATTTCCTGGGAGGCTGTATAAGTTTCAGGGTAGTCTGAATGCAGAAAGGATTCTATCACATTAGATTTAATTTCTGTTTCTTTGTAAGCTAGCATCCAAGATAGAGACTGCTTGCTTTTTATTGTCTCATAGTGTGCAATGCTTTCTTTCTCTTCCTCCTCCCCCAAACAGGGTAAGAGTAAGTGGTGAATTCTACATCTTTTCAAAAACACCAGGTAAACACAGATTTGTGTAGATCGTGCATTGGAACAGATGGATAATGGAGACTGGGGATATATAGTAAGTATTTCTATTGCTCAATAACACGTATTTTTCAGAATACAAAAAAAAAAAATTCATTATACAAAGTTTCCACAGATAGTTATCTTAATCCCAAAGCTACATTTAAAATACACAGGTCTTCACAGACTTACAGCAAAAGTTAATTTGCTAATTAGAAGGATAATTCAGAGACCATGTTTATGCTAGATTTCATGCAGCCATTTTTTTCAGCAAGTCTGATGTAGTGATCCTATTTTCAATTAATCTCCGCCTGCTAGAATGCTTGTTGCGTGGTGAAACCACATTCAGAAAAGCTTATGTTGGAGAAATTCCCAGTATCCTTGGATGTTCTAGGAAAGTCAAGTGAACATCTCTAGTTTCACAGCACTGTATTCCAAAAAATTCTGTGTACTTTGGATTCTGCCCCATGTTCTTTTCTGCATGATTTTTTTTTTCAGTGAATCAGTAACAAACTACTTTCCAATTGGGTTTTAAGTAATCATTGCTACCTCAAGTATTTCCACCAATAAACAAGGAAATGTTGCAAATTGTTTACCTTTTCTAGAGCCTGTATGTCATATTTAAAAAAGCCTTACATGCCAGAAGCAATTTATACCTTCTCTGATGCACATTTCAGAATCACTGTTTCTCAGTGGTACAATTTTTCTAAATTATTTCAGTGAGGGTTTTTGTTGTTGTTTAGAATAGAATAACAGTGGAAGGAATCTTGGAGGTCGTCTTCTATTCCAACCCCCTGCTTAGGCAGGAAACCCTATACCAGGGGTCTCCAACCTTGGCTCCTGGAAGCCTGGCGGACTTCAACTCCCAGAGTTCCACAGCCAGCTGTGGAATTCTGGGAGTTGAAGTCCGCCAGGCTTCCAGGAGCCAAGGTTGGAGACCCCTGCCCTATACCATTTCAGACAAATGGTAATTTGACTCTTCTGAAAACTCCATTCAAAACTGATACATTGGTCTTCCCACATTGCATTCTTTTATATATATTATTCAGTTGGGTTATTGTTGTCAATTATAAGCTATCCTGGAATCCAGCCAACAAGGCCTGTAGGGCATGGGAGTCAAACTCCCAGTGTCACTTTGCCATCATGTGACAATTTTGCAACATTTTTTTTCCCTTCACAGAGCTGGGGGGGCATGGCGTGCGCATGATGGATCTAGCCCGTGGGCCACCAGTTTGATACCCCTGCTATAGGGGAAGTTAAATGGTATAGGGGCACTTTAAATTGTGATCTATTGGATTTGCTTTGCCTTTTAAATATCTGAAAGAAGGTTAAACCTGTTTCCCATTCCAGAGTGCAAAAGTGGGTTAAAGTTAAAGAAAGGCAATTTCCAGGTAAATGTTTGAAAAATACTTCCTAACAATAACATTAGGTGAATAAATTATGAATCAAGTGATTTATTGAATACACATAGTCCTCAGCTTATGACTTGAGTTGAGCCCCAAATTATGTTAAGTGAGAAATCTGTTAAGTGGGTTTGCTCCATTTCACAACTTCTCACCACATTTGCTAAATGAATCACTGCAGTTCTTAAATTAGTAACATGGTTGCTAAGTGAATTTGGTTTCCCCGTTGACTTTGTTTGTCAGAAAGTCGCAAAAGGGGATCACATGACTCAGGGACCCTGCAGCTATCATAAATGTGAGTCAATTGTCAAGCATCCGAAGGTAAATCATGTGACCATGGGGATGCTGTAATGGTCATAAGTATGAAAAATGGTCATAGGTCACTTTTTTCAGTGCCACTGTAACTTTGATGTCGAGAACTGCCTGTATTTAAAACCAGGTAATGTGTGCTCATATGAGTGTAAAAGTGTTCTGAAACTTATTTTTTCTTCCCTAAGATGACTGAGCCGGTCACACTAAATGTGGGTGGACACTTGTACACAACATCGCTTACAACTCTTACGAGATATCCTGATTCGATGTTGGGGGCCATGTTCAGGGGCGATTTCCCGACTGCCAGAGATTCTCAGGGCAATTACTTCATTGACCGAGATGGGCCTCTTTTCCGGTATGTTCTCAACTTTTTACGAACCTCAGAGCTAACTCTACCATTGGATTTTAAGGAATTTGATCTGCTTCGCAAAGAGGCAGATTTTTACCAGATCGAGCCCTTAATACAATGTCTGAATGATCCTAAACCTTTGTATTCTGTGGATACTTTCGAAGAGGTAGTAGAGTTGTCTAGTACACGCAAACTATCAAAGTACTCCAACCCGGTGGCAGTGATCATCACACAGCTAACCATCACAACCAAGGTCCACTCCTTGCTGGAAGGCATTTCCAACTATTTCACCAAGTGGAATAAGCACATGATGGACACCAGGGACTGCCAAGTTTCTTTCACATTTGGGCCCTGTGATTACCACCAAGAAGTCTCTCTCAGAGTCCACCTGATGGAGTATATAACAAAGCAAGGCTTCACCATCCGAAACACGAGGGTCCACCACATGAGTGAACGAGCCAATGAAAACACAGTCGAGCACAACTGGACTTTCTGCAGGCTGGCGCGGAAAGCAGATGATTGATTTTCTGTTCATTCTCTTGTTTTTAATTTTCAAGAAGATGACCCAGCATCCTCGGAACAATGTATTACGAATCGGTCTGGCTTTGTCTAAAACAGTATTGGAGGCTTTCTTGTTCTTATTTTGCTATGAATATTTATTATTGGTTTTTAAAGATTGGAGAGTGGACATGTGCTGGACTCTTCTGCCTTTTGTCTTGTGATATGCATGTGGCTGCTCTAATATTATGACTTTTTAAAAACAAAGGATACACAAGAGGGCATCCTTTAAAAACATGGCAGATGATCACATTATAACATTTTTGTTTTGTTATAGTCATTGACCACAATATAGAATGCTAAAAATCAGTCTCCAGGTTCAAACTGTGTTTAATCCATCTCTTTATGATTACAACTTCTGGGAACAAGAGTTAAAGGGTTAAATAAGAAGTTAAAGCTGGAGAAATTCCTTCTGGATTGTCCCCAGAAATGGCTATGGTGCTTTTGGAGATGAAATACTACCATCATGTAATCTAACATTGTTTTTCCTTAAATCAGTGAGTGAACAGTATTATAACAATTTAGTTACGAACAAACCTCCATTGTTTTTATTTTCCAAAATGCAACATTTTGCAGTTATGGCAACTGTTCCTTTTTATGCATTATAAATCAAGCAACCAAATATTATATCTGCACAATTAGAAGTATTCATATTGGATTCTGAATGCAAATCCATCCTGTGATAGAAATCCTTATTTTTTTAATGCCATGTGCAATATTATTTCCAAATGTAATGCTTTTCAACAAACGCTAATAAAACACAGTGTGGAAATTATATTTGCAAGCTGTTTGTTCCTAGGACATGTAAGAATGGCAAAGGAAAGAACATTTAAAATAGGGACAGTACTTAAAATTATTGGCAGGGCTTTTCAAAGCATTTGTAAATGGAAAGTAGGCTGGACAATGCAAATGACATTTTCTTAGAATAGGAACCAATATGCCGTACCTCCTGTTCTGCACCCCATCTGATAATTAAATGAGAAGTTTGCATGCTATACAAAGCCCTACTCTCTGGTGTAGCGTTTGTTCCCTAGGGGGCCTTTGGCCTCATGTAAAGCATTCTTAGAAAATGAAGTGGGTTGGGGTGCAGGGAGGAGAAATTGGATGCAGAAGCAACTTCATTTTTTGCGTTCTGATAAATTCCATTTTTGCTATGCCATGTGGTTTACTTTTGCTTATGAATCCTGAAGTATACTTTAGAACTAACTAACTTTGATGAATATTTGAACAACTTGGTGATTTTTTCATAGTTTATCTATAGCCAGAAAGCAAAAACTATGGAAATTGAAATCTTTCTTGTCTTTGTGGCTGTATAGATAGATGAATAAACTCAAGGTTTTCCTTGAGTTTATCATGGCTCATATATAATGTTAAACCATAGTTTAATATGTGCAAATGTAGCCAGGTAGCCTGTATGCATGTACTTTTCATATGGATTTGATTTCATACTCATATTGTTTGAATTCTGGAATAGAAAAAGGCTACTGCTAACCTGCATCCTTAGGGAATTAATCCATGTAGCTGTTAGTCCAAGCCTTTCTTATATTATCTCCAAAGCTTTTACTAGCTTGCCTAAATGTTCCTGGCTTGAATACATAATTCTGAATCCTGGAACAATATTTTGACAACTATACAGAGCAGTACAGAAATTGCTTTAAAATAACATTTAAGAATATGCTATCTTAAGAGATGCACTCTCAAGTTTAAGTGTTTCCTAAGCATGCAGATTTCAGGCTATTTAAATTGATACACCAGATCATGACAGATTGCCATTAAAAGTTTGCTTAATTTATTTTACAGAGCTTATAGGCTATTCTGATCACAGGGCATTGGGTGGTGGCTGGAGACCCATAAATCTACCAAATTCAGACTAGCCTCTAGACAATCCTGAGAGGCAAATAGGAAGAGTGCATAAGGGCAGCTGCCATGCTGAAAAGCAAACCTCAAATTCTCTGAATGCCAGCAATTATTCCCACCTCACCTTGGTACATCAGAAAGGCCTGGTTGTGACAATGAAACTGTCCAGGCTACATTTGCTGTGTTCAATTCCCACCCCCAAATTGCAAAGGACGCTTTATTGATAATGGAAATAGAGAAAAAGAGGATGGAGTCCTACCACAATTTATTATTTCAGGCATACACGCTTAATGTTTTGAAACAGGAAACTAAAGCATCAGGTATCCTGGTATAACCTAACCATACTATGTGCCATTGCCAGCATCACATAAGGAACAAAGCCAAGAGCTATACTTCACTGAAAAGACACACTTCTCCTGATCCCTAACCACAAAACTATACAAAACAAGAGGGATGCATCATGTCATTGACTATTGCAGTGCGCTGTATACGGGGGCTGTCCTTGAAAAGCATCCAGAACCTGTCAGTCACCACAACTGTGGGTGTGTGGGTGTTGAATTGTGGGTTTTGACCACCATCTGGAATCACGATGTAGTGAGCAGCTAGTCCTCAGCAAACAATCATTTCTTTAGTGATTGTTTCAGTTATAACAGCACTGAAAAAAGCGACTTCTGACCAGTACTCACACTTTTGACTATCACAGCATCGCCACAGTTATGTGATCAAAATTTGGATACTTGGCAGTGAGCATGTATTTCTGACAGCTGCATTGTCCTTAGTCATGTGATCATCATTTGCCAGCTGGCTTCTGAGAAGCAGTTCAATGGACAGAAATCAAATTAGCTTAATGATCACGATTCACTTAGTAACTGCAGTGATTCAGTTAACAACTGGTAAAAAAAAGTTCATAAAAACAGGTATGACTCACTTAACAACTTGTTTAACAACAGAAGTTCTGGTCCCAGTTCTCATAATTTGAGGATTACCTCTATAAATTAGTTTAAATACATACATACATAGATGCATGCATGCATGCATGCTTATATACATACGTATAGCAGTTAAGTGGGAGAGATAATACATTTCTGAGATGGATCTATTTTTAGGAATTTTTAAGTAAGAGAGGAAATGCAAGTTTAAATATTAATCTGATGCAAACCCTTAGCACTTAGCTGTATTAAATTGGTTCCTGCATTATATTCTGGTATATATGCATATGTAGTTTAATTGCATCAGAAACATAATTTAGTATTTTTAATAAGATGAAATAATGAATCTGGACAAATAGTAATATTTTGTACTAAGCAACTCATTTTAGACTTTGCAACATGGCACACAACTCTCAATGTTATTGGATTTGAGAAAAACTGCAATTTTAATAAGATTTTCGTATGCACTGAAATGTGCAATGAAAGACAATGGTTTGGTTTTTGTTGTAGCTGGCATTGCAAGAAATTGTGCCTCTACTTCTGACTAAAAAGAACCTTTGTGTGGATAATTATTATTTTTGTTGTTTCTTTTCTTTTGCTTGGGGTGCGGGGAGGAAAGATTATCTCTAAAAAGAAATAGAAATAGAAACTTTAAAATAAATGTTAAATGTTGCAGAGGAAATCCAATAAAGAAAAGGACTAGAGAAAGCTAATTTTTATTGTCTGTAAATCACAGGAGTCATTCATCTATGTCCAGCTCAGATCATAATTTATTAATTAAAACCTTTTAAAAGTTATTTTAATTATTAAACCATAAGTGGTTTTTATTATTTCTAACATTTTGTCGAGATTCTGAAATACCTTTTTAACTTTAAAATTTCAATCCCTCATGACTTTAGTAATTAAATCTTTACACTTGATTGCCAAACTTTAATTTATTCTTAGATTCCTATGTCTTTATTTTCTGTAATTCAAGGCAGCACATCTAATGCTTTTGATCCCTGTTTGCTGCACAGCAAAAACCTGCAAGGTGGACTCACCTGAGAAAGTGTCCCAAATTCACCTAGCTGGCTTTGGTACCTGAGGAGAGGGCTACAAGACCACACAGTATTCTGGTTGGTCTTTTGGTTTCTAGGCCCGCACCTTCAGCACTGTACCAACCAGGGGCCTCAGTTGAGTGCTTCAAGAAACATTAACAGCTTTATGAGGTGAATTAGGCTGCCTTTATAACTTTTAGCAACACCCAACTGAGGCCCCTGCTTGTGACACTTGATCTGCCCAAATCCATCCTTTGCTCTTGGTTGCAAACCAATTGATTAATTGCTAGCCTTCAGGGGAACAAATCTAGGGCTGCTTCTGTGGATATGTATTTTGTGATACCCATTAAAAAATTTTTTTTAAAAAAACCTTTTCACTCCGAATTTAAAATACATGCCTGATGAGCAAATTAAGTGGAATGTTATCCATAAGAGGCTGCTGTTTTATATTCAAAACATTTCAAGCTTGAAATGGGTTGTTCTGGTGTTATTGGAAACGTTCTGGATATTCCAAAATGTTCAGTGCTTGATTTAGAACTTGTAACTTCTCCAGAAAAATTAATACGATATTGGAAACTTTCCAGAAATGACTGAACAATTGTTTCCAATTTGAAACAGGGCATGTTCCAACAAAGATTTTTTTTAATATACTGGTTGTCAGTCATTTTATTCTTAATTAAGCCACATAACAAATATAACTAATCATATACTGTGTTCTTTTGTCCTTCAAAATCTCTTCATAAATGAGATTGTAGGGCGGTGACTCAAAGACAGATATAACGTAGTTGCAAAGCAGTAGACAAATCCTGTATTTAAATTTACTTAGCTCATCACACAGAGGGTTGTAAATGTCTTTATAACACTTCTGGCTGTACTTCTTGTTTTACCCAATTCTCATCTATGTTTCAGGATTTCTCCTTTGCAAGGTCACTATGTTGATATTTCAACATATTCCTTTTAACCTCAGGGTAATTTTTTGTTACTTTATTGGTAGAAGAGGGAGAAAATAGCAAATGTCCAAAACACAGTTGAGATGAGAACCAGTTTTAATACAGATCTGAACCCAATGCTAACAGTCACAAGATAAAACGGCAATCATTTGTAATATGCGCAGTAAGAAAAAGCATCCCCAAGTTTTGAGATTTTAAAAGTGATGGAAGGGAGAGGCAGCACAATATACACTGCTCAAAAAAAAAAAAAGGGAACACTTAAACAACACAATGTAACTCCAAGTCAATCACACTTCTGTGAAATCAAACTGTCCACTTAGGTAGCAACACTGATTGTCAATCAATTGCACATGCTGTTGTGCAAATGGAATAGACAACAGATGGAAAGCATAGGCAGTTAGCAAGACATCCCCTATAAAGGAGTGGTTCTGTAGATATTGACCACAGACCACTTCTCAGTTCCTATGCTTTCTGGCTGATGGTTTGGTCACTTTTGAATGTTGGCGGTGCTGTCACTCTAGTGGTGGCATGAGACGGAGTCTACAACCCACACAAGTGGCTCAAGTAGTGCAGCTCATCCAGGATGGCACATCAATGCAAGCTGTGGCAAGAAAGTTTGCTGTGTCTGTCAGCATAGTGTCCAGAGCATGGAGGTGCTACCAGGAGACAAGCCAGTACATCAGGAGATGTGGAGGAGGCCATAGGAGGGCAACACCCCAGCATCAGAACTGCTACCTCCACCTTTGTGCAAGGAGGGACAGGAGGAGCACTGCCAGAGCCCTGCAAAATGACCTCCAGTGGGCCATAAATGTGCATGTGGCTGCTCAAACTGTCAGAAACAGACTCCATGAGGATGGTATGAGGGCCCGACATCCACAGGTGGGGGTTGGGCTTACAGCCCAACACCGTGCAGGACGTTTGGCATTTGGCAGAAAACACCAAGATTGGCAAATTCGCCATTGGCGCCCTGTGCTCTTCACAAATGAAAGTTCACATGGAGTACATGTGACAGACGTGACAGGCTCTGGAGATGCCATGGAGAACGTTCTGCTGCCTGCAACATCCTCCAGCACAACCGGTTTGGCAGTGGGGTGTGGGGTGGCATTTCTTTCGGGGGCCGCACAGCCCTCCATGTGCTCGCCAGAGGTAGCCTGACTGCCATTAGGTACTGAGATGAGATCCTCAGACCCCTTGTGAGACCATATGCTGGTGTGCTTGGCCCTGGGTTCCTCCTAATGCAAAACAATGCTAGACCTCATGTGACTGGAGTGTGTCAGCAGTTCCTGCAAGATGAAGGTATTGATGCTCTGGACTGGCCTGCCCATTCCCCAGACCTGAATCCAATTGAGCTCATCTGGGACATCATGTCTCGCTCCATCCACCAACGCCACATTACACCACAGACTGTCCAGGAGTTGGGGGATGCTTTAGTTCAGGTGTGGGAGGAGATTCCTCAGGAGACCATCTGCCCACCTCATCAGGATCATGCCCAGGCATTGTAGGGAGGTCATACAGGCACGTGGAGGCCACACACACACTACTGAGCCTCATTTTGACTTGTTTTAAGGATAGTACATCAAAGTTGGATCAGCCTGTAGTGTTTTTTTCCAATTTAATTTTGAGTGTAACTCCAAATCCAGACCTCCATGGGTTGCTAAATTTGATTTCCATTGATAATTTTTGTGTGATTTTGTTGTCAGCACATTCAACTATGTAATGAACAAAGTATTTAATAAGAATATTTCATTCATTCAGATCTAGGATGTCTTATTTTTGTGTTCCCTTTATTTTTTTGAGCAGTGTATATGATGTGTTTGGTTCTGAGAATGCACATAAGCCAAATCAGATTTGAGGTCAGCATGTATTCAATCAGTAAGGGCAGCTCGTGTAATTTTCTAACTGCCCCCCAGCGATACTATCTCAAGGTCATTTTGTGAAATTGATTTGGTCCGTAACTCTAGTAAGCCTCCAATGGGAGTTTCACTAAGAACATTTTCAAAAATTAAATAAGCCCTAAAACTTTCAAGAGAACCATTTTAGTGTAACGATTAAAGGCACCAGGCTAGAATCTGGGAGACAGTGAATTATAATGCCAATGTAGGCATAAATCCAACTGGGTGACCTTGGGGGCCAGTCCCTCCCTCTCATTGAGAGAAGCAACCTAGAACTAAGAAGAAATTTCCTGACAGATCAGTAAAACAACTTACCTTCAGAAGTGAATTCTCCAACACTAAATTTTTAAGAAGAGATTGGACAACCATTTGACTGAAAGGGTGTAAGATTTCCTATCTGAGCAGGGGGTTGGACCAGAAGACTTCCAAGGTCCCTTCCAACTCTGTTATTATTATTATTAAGAATAATAATATTATCCCAACTGCAAGGATTAGTCTAGAAATCAGCACTGACTCAAAAGCACCACCACCAACCCAATTCTGCGAACCCTTTCCTATTAGCATCCCATCATCGCTATTTTAAGGCAGGGGTCCTCAACACCTGGTCTGTGGACTGGCACCGGTCCACGGCATGCCAGAAACTGGTCCATGCAAACAAAAGTGAAGCCCCATCTGTGGGATGCAGGCAGCATGCGAAACCACGCGCCCTCCGGTCCATGGAAAAACCTCTCTCCATGGAACTGGTCCCTGGTGCCCAAAAGGTTGTGACCCCTCTGCTTTAGGGCATCCTTTCCTAGCTTACTGCCTCCCAAATGACTTGGACTACAACTTCTCTGTGGATAGTTGCAGTCTAGCATATTTGAAGGGTATCAGGATGGATAAGGTTCTTTTGATATGTTTTGACTTTTTCCTAATTTTAACTGGATGGACTTCGTAGAGACTCTTCATTTGATTGTATGTGAAATCTGTGAATGGGAAACCAATGTAGGATCACTATCCGGTGGTGAGCCATCTTTCGAACTATCCCACCATCATAGGCTCTTTGTGAATCAGCTGCCCGCCTTTTGTATGACAAAAGAAGGCTGCTATTTTATAGAGATTCTCAATCATCCAGGTCATGGTTGTCCCAACGGTGCTTTTTCCAAAAGGCGACTGGCTTTTTGTGTGTGTGTGTGTGTGCGTGTTCCCTTTGAAAATGTTTTGCTTCTCGTCCAAGAAACTTCTTCTCTTCAGTTCTAAAGACGCATCTTGGACGAGAAACAAAACATTTTCAAAGGAAAAAAAAACAACAACCCCAAAAGTCCACTTTACTTTTGGAAAAAGCACCTTTGGGAGAATTGAGTCTGTTGTTATCCAGCTTAAAGGCAGTTAGCAATTACATTTCATGTGTTTATTAAGGAAAACTGACAGCGTTGCTTGGAAGAGAGTTTGGAAAAGAGTTTCCCTGTGCCAGACCCTTCTTCACAATTTGGAGAGAGCATTCTGGAAAAGTGGTTTTAAGTATGTCTTGAAGACCCGATCGTCCTGTTGGAAAGCAAAAGGGAAAGGAAAAGGAAAGCGTTAGGCATACGACTCGGTGGCAAAGACAAGGCATAAACATAATAGCTTGATTTTCTCATTACAGCCTCATATAACTAACTGCCCACTTTTATATTTTCACTGTGTTAAACTAAATGTAGGGGAACCAGGTCTCCTAATAGAAAGTAAAATTTTCTCCTGTACTTTTCCAATTCACCATCAATTCACTATTCCAAGTCACAGTCAGAGAGCCCAGCATTGTCTGAAGATGCTTCCATGGGTATACGGCCAGCATACGACTATACGCCGAGGTGCATGGAATGCTATTACCTTCTCATTGAAGTGATACCTATTTATCTACTTGCATTTACATGCTTTCAAACTCTTAGGAGCCACCTCGTCATGCAGTCATTGGGTCTCGAACTGCCAACCTTCCAGTTGATAAGCCCAGCTAGGCCAAGTTCTTATCCAGAACAAAATAGCGATCTGCAAATAGTCCTTAAGAAACTTAAGACTAAGAAACCAATGCCATATAGGTCAAGGCTGCTTTCATTGTAACAGTAATGGAAACCTACGAGTCTGAATGTGCTTTCCCCCTCATTTTATCTGCGTGAACTGGGAAGGAGTGTGTGAGATGCTTTTTCAAATTACTTTTTGGAATGGACACAAACCCACTTATCTGACCATTGCTTTGCTCGCAGTTCTTCTTCTTGTCCTTCAAGGCCATTCCTTATGGCCACTACAGCAAGGGAATTAGGGCTTGAGTGAAAGATTCCTCATCAAACATTTGAAAATGGACAAAAAGGGGAATGTTGCAAGCCCAGGTTGTATGCTCAGAACTTCAGAATGATTGCATACTGTCACAAATTGCATCTGATAATCAGAGCTCACAAGGATGGACGGCAATCCATTGCAGCTAGTCCTCAGCTTACGACCACAGTTGAGGCCAGCATTTCTGTTGCTGAGCAAGGCAGTTATTAAATGAATCACACCTGATTTTATGACCTTTTTTGCCACAGTTGTTAAGTGCATCATTGCTGTTAAGTAAATCATACAATCGTGCTTCCCCATTGGCTTTGCTTGTCAGAAGGTCACATGGTCACAAATGGTGATCACATGACCCCAGAGAACTCAACTCTTATAAATACAGGCCAGTTGCCAAGTGCCCAAAATTTTAATCATGACTATAGGGATGCTGCAACAGTTGTAGGTGCGAATATTGCAAGTTACTTTTTTCAGTGATGGTGTAACTTTGAATGGTCACTCAAAGAAAGGTGATTAGTTAAGGATATACATACACATACTTATAATGTGGCAATGCAGGCCTTGCCCGCTATTTCAGAGCTTTCCTATGCCAGGTCTCCCTCCTTGATTTATGAAACTGCCTAGTTTTTTTTTTTTCCTTCTTTCTGCAGCTTGCTGGCAGCTACCAGCTGTGTTCATTGGGTTATTTGAGTCAGAAACCTGGATGACTTGCTTGTTTGAGTAGAAAACTGAGATTACTTGCTTCCCTTCCTATCATATACTCATGCCAGTCACTTTATAGTGGAACAGAAGTGCATAACAGGAATGGGAGCACCAACATTTTGTCAGTAAGCAGAGAACATGTATTTTTCTGGGCAAACTTAAAAACCTCAAGACAGCCAGGCAGTCAGCACTTTCAGGCAATGGTAGACAGAATGCTGATTAAGCAGTTATACAGGTATTTTCTCTTGTCTTCTGATTTTCTGTTGCTGCTCAGATTATTTGGGACATGGGAAGGAAGAACTTAATGAAATGCAAAATTCTGTCCCATTTAATGTGCCATTGATTTTTGTAATGCCTTCATAGTTATTTAAAATAGGTTATGTTGATGTATGCCTCCATCCAATTTGATCTGTATTTTGAGCACTTAATTCATTCTAATTTTCCACTCAGGAGGAAAAAAAAACAAGGTTAGAAAAATATCTCCCCACCTTCTCAGAGTAACCACTAATCCTGCTTTTTTCTTGAGCTTTCCCATTCAGCATTAACCAGGTCTAAACCCACTAATGTTCAGGATGACTGCATCAATTTCCATCTCTCTTTGTACCAGGTAATCTATATTCTTGTGATGACATTTTTTTTTCTGATATCCTGCCTCTCTTGCTGTTTGCAGAGCTGCCTTTTTCTTTGGCTGTTAACATCCTTTTTCTCTCCTCCAAATCAGCCCTCAAATCCCCTTTTTTCTCCTTCCAAGGGGGGTCCCAAATCATTTCAAATGTAACCTTTTCTGTTTGTTTTGAGCTCCGGTAATAATAAACCCTTATGTTACAGTTAGTTCTATTTTATCACTTCTTTGTACAGATGTGTATATATTTTACACATTTATATAGGATTAACCAGGTTATGGGGAAATCACACAAATACATTTTTCATAATGCATGTTCAGCCTGCAAAATAGATTTTGTCTTCATCTGATGCTGAGAAAGCAACTATTTCCTGTTAAATACTGCCTTTTAATGCAAACCTGGTATTGCATTCCATCAGGACCCAGATTGTTGGGGGCAATATGCTGACTCTGTAAACCGCTTAGACAAGTCTAAGTGCTAATGCTACTGTTATTGCTATTCCACTGATTCTTCTCACCTGGTGATTGGTTGGGGACTTCTTGGCCCACTCATAAAGCCTCTGATAGACATGGCCATCATAGCTTCCCAAGGCTGAATTTAAACATGCATCAGAAAAGTCAAAGGCATCCACCAATGGCACAGCATCTCTCCTGAAAGAGCACAGAAAATATTTGATGAGTCATAATTTATCAGTAATAAATTCTACCCCATAAAACAGGGGTCGCCAACCTTTTGCACCTCAGGGACCACCAAACTCATAATTTTAAATCCTGTGGACCACTAATGTGAATTTTGACTGACGGTGGCTTGCTGATGTTTTCCCAGGGTCCCTGCAGAAAGCAGCAGAGATCCTGGGAAAATCCCCCAAAAAGTCTGCAGGAAAATTCCCCACCCTATTTTCATATCGATCGATCATTCTTTATTTGGTATCGCAGGATACTGTCTCCAGCTCCATTCTCAGAGGGAAAGGGAGAGAGAAAGAGGGAGAGAGACTTTTGACTTTGTGCAAGGAAAGCAGCAGAAGTCTTTTTTCTCTCACCCAAACTCCACCAGAATGGCGCAGCCTCTTGGAGCAGGATGCCTTGCAGGGTCCCAAAGACTCATTTCTGGCAGAGTTTGGGGGAGAGAAAGAAAGGCTTTTGCTGTTTTCCTTGTGTGTAGTCAAAAGCAAAAGAAGAAAGAAGCGGAAAGAAGCATCCCAGTGGCCAGGAGAGGCACGTGGGGTGAATTCCCTCCCTCTGCTCTTTTCCCCCCTCTCCTCACTACCTCGTGTTGTTCACAATGCAAGCGACGCAAGCCTTGTGTTCCCAAGGGCCATGTGGGTGGCGTAGCCTTGTGTTCCTGGGCAGCCTGGATTAATTGCTTTGGAAGTGACATTTCTCTGTGGACCACCAACATTTTCTCACAGACCACCAGTGGACCCCAGCCCACTGGTTGGCAACCACTGCCATAAAGTACTCAAAGTACAACCCAAGTATCCAACAGAAGTTTTCATATAGACATCAACATTGACTGAAATGAGATTAGAAACATAAGAACTGAAGGTACTGAGGTAGCAGCAATTTTTAAGCATCAAAGTAAACAAGTTTTGAAAAATCAAGCACTAGTAAAATATGTGACTTATGGGCAGGAAATGGGTGGATCACCATTGGGATAGAAGCCCCTAGAGAGGTAACCTGTGGCTGTCCCAAATACTACAGAACTACAGTTCTCAGTATCTCTTACCATTGGCCCTGGCCTGAAGTTTCTGCAAGTAGTAATTTGGGTTCCAGACTTCTGTCTGTACAGCAGAAGCACGTGTCCCTTTACGTTTGTAAAATCTTGAATGTTTCAAACTCGTATCATCATGGTGGCATCATGTGATGTATCGTGACTTTTACCCCTTCGCTAGACCAGCTGTGGGCATGGCCAGCATGTGTCGCATCCGGCCCACAGGCTGCAAGTTTGACAGCCTTGATGTAGAATAACAGGAATTCAGAAGCAAGTGCCAAGGATCTCTAACTGAGCATGGAAGTGATGCATATGAGCAAGAATGAAAAATGGTACTTTGGTCAACAATTTGTATAAGCCTTTGATAGTATAAGGAGTTAACTTTGTTCACAGTACAACTCCCATTTATTAATATAATTAATAATATAAGTTAATTATATTAATAAACAGTAGTGCAGCATAAACCATCCTTGACCTAATATAAAAAGTATTGGGCAGGTTAGAGCAAAAATTTAGTCTGACCAGCTGCATGGTTGGAAAGAGATCCATTGGAAAGGTTCTACTTCTACATGGTAGGGTTTCTATTTCAATATCTACAATAGCTGCTCAAAGTGATTTCAGGAACTGAGATCAGAAAATTTGTCTGGAAAGATTTTCACATATCTGGGAGGTACATCTGAAAGGGGTGTTTCTCCAAAGTGGTTAATGTTCCTCCATATTTGGTTAGTTGGAGATGGGTATCTCTAGACAAATCCCCATGTTTTTATTAGTAGTAGTAGCAGCTGCATTAACCTAAGTAATCGTTTGTGTCTACCATTTAAAATTTACATTCATCCAACTTCTCAGAGAAAATATAACAGAAGGATACAATTAAAACGTATTTAAAAAGACATTTCTTGGGAAAATTGACTTTTGCTCATACTGTGAGGAAACATTAACTCCATTTTCATATTCATTCACTCACATAGAAATGTCCATGATACAGTTAATCTTGATAGAGAAGCAGATGCAAAGTAGGTTTATGGAGAAAAATAAAGTGATACCAGTGCTTCTCTGAAGGATCCCTGAAATGTGCCAGCCTCCCTTTTTGTTTATCCAAAGATTAGGCAGTTTGTTAGATTTGCAAGAGCAGCCCCCGCCCCCCCCCCCCCCAATTACGGAATTCACTCATTTTTGTGGAGAGAAGAAAATCACCTCACCGAATGACTGCCAAGAGATCCAGGTATGTTTCAGTCACCCTGTCAATTTGCTCTGTAGAAAAATACATATCCTGCATAAAATCTCCAGCATTAGAGAAAATCCCATGTAGAGCAAAGAGGTCACAGAGATTTTTAAGGACTCTCCGGATGGCAGATTCTTTTGCATGATTCCTCAACTCTTCAGTAAATTTTTGTACCACAATGTAATGGCTATGAGCCTGAAAAAATTAACAGAGAAAGTCATATCCCAGATCTTTGTTATCATAAACTTGAACATATATGAAAAGTTTGTTTGTCAAAAAGATGGTTGGAAAGAGATCCATTGGAGAGGTTCTACTTCTACACAGTAGAGTTTCTATTTAAATATTTTCAATAGCTGCTCAGAGTGATTTCAGGAACTGAGATCAGAAAATTTGTCTGGAAAGATTTTCACATATCTGGGAGGTACATCTGAAAGGGATGTTTCTCCAAACTGGTTAATGTTCCTCCATATTTGGTCAGTTGGAGGTGGGTGTCTCTAGACAAATCCTCATGTTTTTATTAGTCGGCCTGTTAGCAGCATTAACCTAAGTAATCGTTTGTGTCCACCATTTTGAATTTACATTCATCCAACTTCTCAGAGAAAATATAACAGAACAAAATGCATGGCCTGAGAGATCACTACAAAAAAGAAAAGCCAACAGAAAACATAAGAAAGAATGAATTGGTGGACCATGCAGGAAACAGTTGGCTCCAAAAACTGCTTTTTGTAAGGTAGTACTCTGTTCTTCTAACAACACCCGCTCCCCCACATTTGACAATTGTTATAAGTCAGAACTGTCAAACTCATACATGCTGGCCACGCCCATGCCCAATTTAGCAAAGGGGGGGGAAAGTCCCGATAAGTCATGTGATGACGCCATGACTTGACCACGTGACCACGTGAATTTGACACCCCTGTTAGAAGTCATGATTCACACTAGAATATGACAATGCTACTCCAGCTGAGCCTATGCTTCAGAATTGTCAGCTTCAGAAATCAGTGACCGGATTCAGTGGAATCTGGTCACTCACAAACATCTCCTGTTCAGCTGGAGCAGTCACATGATGAGGCACAACCCCCAAAGTCCCAGGTTTAGGCACATATGGAAGTAAGCAGAACTATATTCTTCAATGCAGCTTCTTGCTAAACAAAGGGCAAGGTATAAGTAAAAGCAGCCAGCTGGCTCCAGATATATTTTGTTAATTTGTGTGCTTTTAGTCCTTGCTGGAGACAAACATTTCAGCTATCCAGCTCTTGAATCATATTCCTGCTTCATGTTTGTGCCTCTAGATGAATTAGGGAATTGTAGATATATATTTTTTTAAATTGTATGGGAATGCAAGTAATAGGATGAAGCAAATGTTATAAGTCCAAAGCCTACTAACTGCATAGAGCCTGACTCAACTAATATATAATCTCATTTTGGATGGCATATTTTGGGTCAAAAAAGTTCCTTTTTAAAATAGGGAGAAGACATGCACGATTAGAAAAAAACTGGCACACCTTTAAGCTTAAAGCTTAAAATGTCAATGCCATCTTTCCCTTCCATTCTTCCTATACAAAAGGTGGCTTTGCAAAGTGTGAAGGGCCTTATTTTCCTTGGGTTCATTGCCTGAGCCTAATTTAATTGGTGGATTCTCAGTTCCTGCCAAAATAATTGATCGGGGAAAAGCACAATGTAATTACTAACCATCGCAGCTCTTGTTAGCTGCACAGTGCATTGGTTCCAGGCTTCATGTTGTGTTTTTCCTGCCTGAACCAACTGCTGAAGCTTCATTGCTGCATTTCTTATCAATCTGAGAAGAGAAGAATACAAACAAATATTAACATGTCAAAATATTCAACTAACTTAAAACTCATTACCTCATATCTAAAAAAAAAATTTTTTTAAATGGCAGAAGATGGGGACTGATCTACCCATGCAGTGACATGGGAGAGTGGAATTTTGGAATGAAGAATTGCAAATAAAAGAGTTTTCTGAACACTGTGATCCAGAAAATAACTCACTGCAAATCAAAAACAATTCAATACACCAACCAAAGACCATGTCACTCTGCTAAACAAATAATTCCCTCAACATTGTCAAACTATTTACTAAGTCTGCATTATTACTATTACTATGAATCCTCTCATCCTTTTTTTCACCTCCCACTTATGACTGTAACCTTGTTGCTTGTATCCTAACGATTTTTATTGACTGTTTCCTAGTATGATTTGATTTCTTATTGTACCCTATGACTATTACTAAGTATTGTACCTTATGATTCTTGACTCTTGACAAATGTATCTTTTCTTTTACGTACATTGAGAGCATTTGCACCAAGACAAATTCCTTGTGTGTCCAATCATACTTGGCCAATAAAGAATTCTATCTATCTATGTTACAACTTTGCAACTTTCCCATTACGATACATGGCAATCTCAGGTTCTGCTTGATGTTTATAAAATGGTTACATTTCAATATGGATTGTTTATCTGTACCATCTGTGTAAAGTTCTGACTATGTGAGTATTTGGTCCTAGTGTTAATCAGTGGAGGTGATTGTGATGCTATGGGTAAAATTTATCAGTTGAGGTGTTTCGTCAGCAATCCTGAAGACAAAGTCATGGGATCTACAAATGTTTTATCCAGTGGCCTTCCCAAAAAGGTCAACAGAATCCTCTTCCAACCAATTATTTATGAACGAGACAGAAGCATCATTTTGAAAATAGAGGCTGCTAGAAACAAAAGGAGCAGCAGGAGACGAAATTGACTATGAACAGTCCTGCTAACAAATCTGGACCCTTTTATTCTGTTTACTTGGCTGGGAAAGCAGGCTTGCATGGAATCTGTTTGCTAAAAGCATCATCTCCATCTCCTCCTCCATCTCTTCCCCCTCCCCCCCATCCAGTTCTCTCTCCCACCCCTGTCCCTCATCCCATCTCTATTTTGTTTTTCTTTTGGCACTTTTATTAGAAGGAGAAAAGAAACCACACACATTGCCATGATAATATGTGTGCATTCTTGTTTATGAGGTAAAGTGATGAATGATGGGGTAAATCACTTCATTTTATAAAGGGGGATCTTAATTTACAAGGAGTTCATTTTAGTCAATAGTTAACATTTGACTTTAACGGGGCAATGGACAAAGCATGCATGAAATATCTTCAGTATGGTTTCAGCTGCAATTGGCATCTTTGAATGGAAGAGGTAGGGAACTCAATTTTACACTAGATTTCTGTTTTTTAATTCCCCCCCCCCCCACTGTTTATTCTTCCTTTGAAGATGAAGAATCATCTTCCTTGGGTAAATGCAGAACTGAATGAGAGGGTTTTTTTAAATGATGATGCATCATTAGTTGGTATCAATTCTTAGTGACAACACATATTTTCTCCCACTATTGTTATATTTGTATGATCAATTTGTTTAATCCTGAGAATTAGGGGAACCAACTGAAGAACATATGAATTCTGGGAAGAAGCTTATATTAAGACATGACCTTAGGCTAAAGTCTTCTGCGTCATCTTTAATTTTATCTGATCTTTTACCATCCAACCTTTGGATTGGCATATAATACCAATGTAGTCCTTGACTTGCAATACCAATGTAGTCCTCAACTTGGATTGGCATGTAGTCCTCAACTTGCAATATTCATTTAGTGGCTGTTTGAAGTTACAACAGCACTAAAAAAAAGTGTTTTATAACTGGGTCTTTGCAAAATTCAGGTGCTTGTTATTTGAAATGTATTTACAACATTTGCAACATGCCAGGTGCATAACGGCTACAACATTTGTGACTTTCCCAGCTGGTTTCTGTCAAGTGAAGTCAATGGGGGAGGCTTAATGACTGCATGATTTACTTAACAACTGCAGTGACTTGCTTAACGGCTGTGTTAAAAAAAGCCATCAAATCAAGTGAAATTCCCTTAGCAATAGACATTCTGATCTCAGTTGTTGTAAGTCAAAGACTATCTGTATACGGAATTCTATTCCAGTTCTGTGTTGAATTTATGTTTACCGACAAATCTTCATTGCTAAAACATAAATTCAACACAAAAATAGTTTTTTTGCAAAAGTGACTGCCTGCGAAGGCTCCTGGATTGGGGCTGAAAGGCCAAAGCGGAAGCAGTGTGCTCTGTCTGGAAAAAAACATCTATTCCAGTTTCTTTATACCAACCTGAAGGCTCGATGCTTATAGGCATCTGTGTATATATCAGGATTTAGGAAATCCTTTTCTTCCTGGGCTTGACATTTTCCAAAATTCACTGAAGAAAAGTAGGCAACTGATGAAGGAAGTGGCTGGCCCATTTGTGCCATTCCATAGCATTTTATAAGAAATCTAAAAATAAAGAAGGAAAATGAAAACCAAGACACATCCTAAGACGAACTGAATGATGGCAATTATTTTCAGAGATAAACAATAGGGATGCAAAAAAAAGATTGATTTTGGACATCAGACTACAGAAAAGATATTTACTATGTAGGCCCTGTTTCCTTATGAATGTTACACCACTATATTTCCTTAACTCTTTAGTCCAGCCATGGACTAAATATAACCGCAACAATAAAAAGAAAGGAAAATGTATTATTTTCTGGAACATGGGGGAGACACTCAGTCCAGCCAATTTTTCCCCTTTCTCACAAAAGTTGTAATTCAAGTATTCTTGCAGCTTTGTCTCTTAAGTAGTTGGAATGTTCATGAATATTCTGTTCCATAAGATATCTGGAGCCAATCAGCAGTAATAGCTCCTCTTCTTTAAGTAAAGGAATATACACACATAGAGGCAAAAAATGCAAACATGAACATTTTCCCTGTTACATTTTGGAATCCCTTTCATAATATGGAAGTGCTGGAAAAAAAAAACCTGGACTCCTAGAGACCACTCATTTAATAAAAATCTGCAAAAGTGCTTGTAAAACGTATTCTGGAAAAGCTTTTCAGAATAGAATTGAATAGAAATGGAAACAGAAATAGAATAACAGAGTTGGAAGGGACCTTGGAGGTCATCTAGTAGTCCAACCCCCTGCTTAGGCAGGAAATCCTATAACATTTCAGACAAATGGTTGTCCAATCTCTTCTTAAAAACTTTCAGTATTGAAGCATTCCCAACTTCTGGAGGCAACTTCTTGTTCCACTGATTAATTAATTGTTCTAACGGTCAGAAAATTTCTCCTTAGTTCTAGGATGTTTCTAAGCAAGGCTTCAGAGATGAAAAGTAACATTTTTTTCACTGAAGTTACCTGGCTGTTTGCAACAGGAGAACAGTATTTTCTCCCTCATAAGTACACGACGGGACCACTTTCATATAAATGGAAGGCAGGCCACTGAGAAGAGAGTAGCCATGTCCCCCACAAGCCCTTCGACATACCTCAACTCCAGCTGAGCAGTAGTCGGTAGTAATCACTTTTATGCCTGCTGCCAGGGCGTGAAGCTGTGAAATGTAAGAAATTAAAATGGTAAGACAGATCGGGTTTGAAGTAGTAGTGAATTCATCAGACTAGAACTGGAAGATTTTGAGTCATACTTGGGCACAAAGCCATTGGGCTGACCTTGAGCCAGTATCTCTCCTTCCCCAGCCTTACTGAGGAGGCAAGATTTTGGAAGTGGCCTGCCATTGCTGCCTCCTTAAAACTGCAGGGACTTGCCCATGAAGTTTCCAGGAGTAAACACTGACTCAAAGACATTTTTTTTTAAAAAAAGATACACATCTCCAATACTTCCATAGAGAATATAAAAAGTGAATGATTAAGGAAGCACCCTTTCATTTTCCCAAGTACATTTATGAGGGTTTACATCTGTTTCTATTTTATATTTACACTTCATATGGTAAATTCAGACCAGGGATTTGAGGAAGGGAACAAGTGCAATGTAAATAAATAAAACTTCTTTAGGTTAATCTTCTCTAGTTTTCAAAAGTCTTGTGCAGTAAATCTGAGAACCTCCTATTGGAATGACCCTTACATCTGGAGGATATCAGCTTGGAAAACGTTTTATTTGCTCAAAGGTAGACTAGAAATGCTGACCAGTGGTTGGATCAAGTCCCACTGATTCAAACTGGAGAGACCCTTAAAACACTTTCTACCTTCCTAAATCAATATTGCATCTATTAAAAAAGCATTACTGCTATTAATAATAGCATCCATACTGGACAGCAAATTTAAAAAGCTCTTAACATTACTTGGACCATGTCTGAAGCCTTTGTTTTGTGGTTGTAAAACAAGCCAATACACAAATATCTCTTGAAACCACAACTGTCCATTGAACCAAAGTCTTCTGTTTCAAACAAGGAAAAAGCTCCAATCACATTTTTCCTGAAACTATCCCTTTGGATTGCTTTTAAAATTCATTTTATTAGTGAAGTACAGAAAACAATAAAAAATGACATTTGAATTAAAACATCTAAATCAATGCTGCTTAAACTTGGCAACTTTAAGACATGTGGACTTCAAGTCCCAAAATTTCCCAGTCACATCTTAAAGTTGCCAAGATTGTCTAGATGTACAGTTGATAACATGTATGCACTAAATTAAAAAGAAACCAAAAGAAAAAAAGGGATCCATATAATAATAATGATACAAAATTAAGTTAATGCCCAAGCCTACATCTGTTAAATGTAAACCATCATATTGCTCCATCTTTTCATTTTTAGATATGATATCTATAAAATCTATAAAGAGCACATATCTTAAAACTATCCTTAACAACAAGAATTGCTACCAAGTCTGACTACAGTGCCTATATGAGGGTTTAAAGTATATGGGCTTTCCTATTTTATAGATATACAATATTTTAAGCATCCTTAAGCATCCTTATTTGGATTCTCAAGATATAGGACCTAGATCACATTCCAATTCAACTGACTTGGGAGTAATTTTTACTGTAGACCATGAATTTTTTTTTTCTGAATGAATATGCGAAGAGCAATTTTGCTGACTGATGAAATGAGCCAAAGTTTTTCTACACAAGAAGATGCCATATTTCTCTTTCACATTACCTCTGGAAGCAAGTCAAATTTTCCTTCTTGGGTCTGGTTGTAGCATCTGTGGAAAATCTCCAGCAGATAGTTGCAAATAAAATGAAAGGCATAGGCAGTGGCCAGCTGAGGAAAAAGCTTCTGTTGCTGAGTCTGATAATCCAAAATCTTAACCTCTGGATCACTGAGGAAAAGAAATATTGAAGGTGATGAATGGCAGGCTTGCCCACATATCTCCAAACTATCTTCACAAACAGAAGGAGCTTTCTATTTTCACTTGATTACACTTTTGGCCTTCATTAGCAAAGTTAGTGAAAACCACAAAATCTCAGCTTTTTTTCCTTTCTTTTTCAAAATAAGAAATTGGAAAGATTGAGCATTTCAGTTACAGTGAAGTTACATTTCTTTATTTCACCTGCAGATTAGCATGAGACATTCTGGCCATGGGTGATACAGTGTGGTCCTCCAATAGAATTCCCTCATCCCAGATAGTCAGGTTGGGGTACTGGTTAAGTCATCAGGCTAGAAACGAGACTGTGAATTCTAGTTCCTAGGCATGCAAAACCAACAAGATGACCAGTCACTCCCTCCAGGCCTGTAAAACTGGCTGAATAGCAATAGCACTTAGACTTATATATAGATTTATAGTGCTTTATAGCCCTCTCTAAGCAGTTTACAGAGTCAGCATATTGCCCCCAACAATTTGGATCCTCATTTTACCCACCTCGGAAAGATGGAAGGCTGAGTCAACCTTGAGCCTGGTGGGATTTGAACTGCCAAATTGTAGGCAGCTAGCTGCAGAGGTAGCTTGCAGTACTGCACTCTAACCACTGTGCCACAAAGGCAAGTTGTCACATAATGTGATCGAGTTTGACACCCATAGTCGAGTTCAACTCACCTCCCAGTGTTGTTGTTGTGGGGAAAAATAGGAGGAGGAAGAAGTATTAATATCTTCACTGCCTCAAATTATTGATCAATATAATAAAAATGGGATATAAATAAATACATCCTTTATATTCCCAAAAACTGTCTATTGCCAAATTTAGGTAATTTTTGTTTTAATATATGATCATCTAGTAATAGATTTTGTGGAGTAAACCTCTTCTTAAGGACCAAATTCTTTAACAGCCATAACTGATGCAAATTGCTGTTGCAATAAGAACATTTAGTTAGTAAAGAGCTTAATTCCAGGTCTAAAACTAGATACAATGAGTACATTATTTTCATGCACCTAAACATAATTTTTCTTGTCAGATTTTTGGAAAATATATGTAAGCATATAAATGCCAATTAAGAACGAGGAAAACACATTTTTACCTCACTTACTATAGTGACAGAAATAGCAAGCTGGGTTCCAGCATAGCCAAATCTGAACTAAAACAGGATATGCTACAAAGGACATGAATAATAAGATAAAGCAGCCATTTATCAGTAGATTCTCCAATTTCTATCATAACATCCATAGCAATTAAAAAAAATCAAATGCTGCATACAATTCCATGAAGGCTACAAAAAGAAAAGAAAAAGAAAGAAAGAAAGGAAAGAAAACCTTTAAGGCTTCTTAGTATATTTTATGAATTGTAAGAGTGTAAACAATGGTTTAGGATTGAGCAATTTTCTCCAAATGCTGCCTAAGGATCAGTGAATATATCTCTTTCTAAGAAAAAAATTGAAGCTGTTATTCCCATGATTGACAGCAAATTGTACTGTATTTATATTTCCATGGTTCATTGATTTTGACCCGTTTAAAAATAAAAATGACTGCTTTGTTTCAGTCAGAAAGAATCATATCAAAAATTACTGCCTGATGGGTTCAACAACAGAACTCACCAATGTTGATTGAATTAAATAAATTAAGTTATCAATGCTGAGTGATTTCCTGGATTTATGGTAATATATTGTGGAAAACATTTCTTTGATAGCAACATGGATTGAAGTTGGGAGAGTTGAACTGTGATTACAGCATCCAAGGGAAAATCAGATTGTATGGCATCTGGATTCCCTCAAATATTTCTAAAACAATTTTCTCATGCTTGAGCAGAAGCATAATGCTTCTATAACAATTCTAGGCACTAGAGTTCAGAATAAGTGCTGAAATAGTCTAGCAACATACAGAACAGTACCAATTTCTTATCCCTGCCCAAAATCTAAAACGATATTGTAAAAAGAGATTAGTATTATGTGTATGTGTAACTATGGGAAATTAAGCATTCAGACAGAAGCATTTCTCTCTTTTTATATCATACCCTGGCTTTAACTCAGATTGCCGACGCACCACGGAGTATCGGATAGCAATAGTACAAGCCTTCATCAGACAGGGAATAATTGAACTCTGAAGTATGTTCACCCGAACCACAATCATAGTCAAATAGTTGATTTTCTCAGATCCTTGTTTCTTATACTGACCATCTGGTAGAACCTGGAAGATCAGATTTAAAGGCAAAGGTATTGGGGAACAGAGCTGATAGGCATTAAGAAAAACTTAAAATAATTTTCAAAATTTATTCTTAAAATCCCGCATATTTTGTGAGTATGAGAAAGAAAGCTGAGAAACAGATACAGACCAATTTTACTTCTTCATCCTATATGAAAATTATGGATGAACTGTGGTAATTTAATGTGAACCAAAGTGTACTTTGGCTAGAGAGTAACAGCTCTCCCCCACACCCAAATGTCTGTGGAGATTCTCAACTATCCAGGTCATGGTTGTGCCAAAGGTGCTTTTTCAAAAGGAAAATGGACTTTGTTTTTCCTTGAAGACGTTTTACTTCTCATCCAAGAAGCTTCTGGAGAAACCAAGTCCAGCTGCTTTTTGAAAAAGCATCTTTGGGGCACTCCTCCCAAAGTAACACTAAAAAGGTAAATTCATTACAAGAGCTGGATGATTTGAGTGTTCCTTTTTTACTTTATGTTTAAAAGGAAAATCAAAACTAGTTATTCGACAAAATATTTCTAGGCTGACAAATGCTGTCTAAATTGAATGTGATATTGTCATATATTTACTTGATGATTGACTTCAGAAATAATTGGAGAAAATAACAAAATGCAAAGACCTGTAAGTAGAAGCAGAATGACTGTGGCAAGAGAAAGCAAAGGTAGTACCAATAATAATAGGTTCCTTGGGTGGAAATCCCCAAAACCTCTGGAGTACTACTTGAACACTTTTGTCATTGTTAAAATCACCACTAGTCAATTGCAAAAGGCAGCTTTGCTGGGAACAGCTTACCCCTGAAACAATGCCTTTAACTCTAAAAGCATGCCTTGGCCAGATCCTTGGGAAGGACTAGATAGCTAGATAAAGATGCCAAATCCAGTCCAAACATATGGCTGACTGTGCAAACAATACTAATAGTAATAGTAGGTAGGGTTTGCAGGGCTCAACTTTTTACATTTTAACCTTCTATAGCCCTGGTTACTACTACTATTACACAAATAGGGGAAGGGAGGGGAGGGAAGAGGAGGGGAAGTGAGGGGAAGATTTACTAACTCTGTCAAAATTCTGAACCAGGTATCAGAATTCTATGATCTTTGGTACTTTGAAACTGATTGGAATACATGAGAATTATCTATCTATACCTGAGAGAATTTGGCCAACATGTTTTCTCTTGGAACACGGACATTCTTCAGGATGAGAAAGCCATTGTCAATATTCTCAAAGCCCATTTTGGGACCTATATCCCCTAAAGTTATTCCTGAGGAATAAAAAAAAAAAAAAGCAATGAGTAACATGATTTCATAAAATGGAAATCTTCCGTTGCACAATGGGGATACAAGACTAATCTATTAAAAGAAATGCAAAAGGGGGAAAACATTGGAAGGCTTCGTGGGGAAAACGCTTAAAAACTACGACTGGAAAAGTTGAGCAAGAAGTTAGGTGGTTTGGAGAGAGAAAAAGAGAAAATGTTTGAAATAAGCTTCCTTTTCTTGCATTCCATCATTTTTCTTTAGGTATGGAAAGAATCTATATGAGAAAAAGGAAAAGTGTGGGTAATCCTCAATGTGTGACCAGTTGCTTAGCAACCATTTGAAGTTAGACCCGAAAAAGGGAATTGATGAGCCAGATCCAAAGTTTCAACGTTGCCCCCCCCAAAACACGTGACCACACTTTAGGCGCTCAGTAACATGGCCGCATTCATGGCTGTTTGCAGCATCCTGTAGTCATGTGGTCTCATTTTATGACAGTTTTGCCCAAAATTGGCAGATCCACGTTTTAGCCAAACTATGCCATAGTGAACAATGGAGTTTGTTTAATGACTGCTGCAAAAAAGTTCATAAAATCAGATTGGTCACATGACCAACTTGTTTTATGACCATTATGACTTACAACTGTAATGGACAAGCTTCATAATGATTGTAACTCAGTGGTGAGATTCATGGGCATGGCTTGGTGGGCATGCTTTGCCTAATGCTGCACGCAACTGAGAGTTGCAGCACCAATTGCATACCAGCTGAGAGTTGCAGCACCAATTGCATACCAGCTGAGAGTTGCAGCACCAAGTGCATACCAGCTGAGAGTTGCAGCACCAATTGCATACCAGCTGAGAGTTGCAGCACCAATTGCATACCAGCTGAGAGTTGCAGCACCAATCAGCTGGGAGGATAGATCTTTTTTCCTCCTCTCAGCTGATCGTCAGCTTTTTTTTTACTACCGGTTCAGTGGAACCGATCTGAACTGGTAGCATATCATCACTGACTACCTGTCCAGCATATAACCGAGAATAACAGAGATGGTTTCGGAAAAGCAAAAGCACAGAATGAGCTGAGGTTAGCAAAAGATGCTATGAAGAGCAAAAAGGGCTTTTTTTTTTTTTTTACATCCATTCAAAATAAGGGGAAACCAAAAAAGAAACCCCAGCCAGAGCTATTTAATTCTTACATGGGTTTAGTTTTTCTCAACCAAAGGCATTCATCAGGGAACCAAAAACATCAATGTGTTGAGGCAACATTGAATCTTTCAAGTTGCTAGAAACATGGTAGGATGTACCTCTTCATTTAAATCTCCAAGGTGGGATGAATTACACTTTAGGGTAATGAAGGAATTAATCAATGGTATGGCCAAACCCATAAATAATCCAGGAGAAATGGTGAAATGCAAGATGTCTGAAGGAGAGCCCATCTTGACTCTGTCTTCGGAAAAGGGAAAAACGAAGACCTAGGAAATTACAGACTAGTCTTACATTGCTATCTAAGAAGATTCTAGAGAGATCAAAAAGAGAATTTAGCATTCTTTGGTTGAGGGTGGCTTCTTCTTTCGGTGTCTGGGAGAATGGAAAGACTCCTAGCTTACTCTTCTCAAGAGCTTCATAAAAACATCACCTTGACTTGGAGAATGGTCTCTGAGGCTGCGGATTTGTACGATGAATGGATGCATGCCATAACAATGTCCTTTCAGATAAAGTTGAGCAAAAACCACAGCATGAGTTGCAGTCCGTCCCACTGCAAGAAGATGGGAAGAAAAGAAGTTATCATCTGGTTAAAAACAATGGTCCAAAATATTCAGAATATCTTACTATATAACCTCAGTAACTATTCAAATTAATTGTTAAAGTTGTCATAAAGAAGACAAAACCCAAACACTTGAAGTTGACTTGAAAAGTTCACTGCTTCGTCCTCACTCATTTTGGAATGTGTTCAATGAACAATGATTCTACCAGGAAAGTTCTAGCCTTCACATTAATAAAGGCTGGAGAGAAATAAAATGGCGGGTCCCATAGATTCCTATAGGGACACTGTCATTCTGATGGGAGAGGGAAGGCTTGGGGGGGAATCTTTGTATGGGGTCTCTGTTTTTATTCCTTGCTTTGCCTTGCTGTAACTTTTGGGACCTTGGCAGGGGGGAAAGGATTGTACCTTAAGCAGTGATGGGATTCAAAAATTTTACTACCAGTTCTGTGGGCATGGCTTGTTGGGCATGGTGTGGCTTGTTGGGCATGGCAGGGGAAGGATACTGCAAAATCTCCATTCCCACCCTACTCCAGGGGAAGGATACTGTAAAATGTCCATTCCCTCCCCACTCCTGGGGGAAAGTTACTGCAAAATCCCCGTTCCATCCCCACCCCGCTAACCTGCTTTCCAGCTCTGTTCTCCTGTGCAGGACAACAAAAGAAGACCCAGCTGATCAGCTGGGACTTGGTAGGCAGCAAATAAATGGGGGTGGGGCCAGTCAGAGGTGGTATTTGCCAGTTCTCTGAATTACTCAAAATTTCTGCTACCAGTTCTCCAGAACAGGTCAGATCCTGCTGAATACCACCTCTGGCCTCGAGCTATCTGCCTTATTTCATCTCTGGAGGAGAATGGCAGTGTTACTTTGGGAATAGGCATTTATCACTTTCTCGGCCTAAGTTTCTCATAAATCTTCATACCTTGGGATTGGCTTGATGATGGACTGGACTTTAGGAGGGGCTCTGTTTGCAATGGTTTGATCCAACAGTTTGAGCGGGAAAACCTTAGTTCCTGCCTATACCTTCTTGCTATCACTATTTTCCAATAAAAGTTCCTTTTGAAATGGCTTTTGTTTCAAGAGTTCTGTTTTCTTCAGAAGACTGGCGAGACAGAACCTTATACAAAAGAAGAAATGAATCTAGCAATTCCTTCCATTTAGTTCCAGTTCATCAGCATGCTTGATACTTACAGTCTCCTGGCCACCATTTCATGGCAGAGAAGGTTGGTGTGTTTAGGATAAACTCCTGAGTAGACACATCAAACATGGCTGTGGTCTCCAAGCCCCGAAGATTAGATCCTTTGCAACAAAAAGATAAAAGAGACCATTTTCTGCATACCCGACAACTAGCAGAAGATTGAATATTTGCCAACTATTCCCAAAAGTGCTTTTTCAAAGTCCAGTTGCCTTTTGAAAAAGCACTTTTGGGACAACCATGACTTGGATGATTAAGAATCTCTGTAGACCTTTGCTAGCAAGTTTTGGCAATCTCAGCTGGTCTTCTCCAGGAATGAAATTTGTGCAAAGTTTCTCTTGTTGTGAACTAATTCCAACCTTGCAAAGATCTCCGTTAAAAGTAAGGTTTTAATATTTTAGACATGTTTAGTGTATCCAATCACACTTGGCCAATAAAGAATTCTATTCTATGTTTAATATTTCCTAACATAATTTTGGGAGTAGAGCTGAGTTTGGGATAAGAACTCATTGAATGACAATCTCATTTTGTCTGGACTTCTAGTTCAATTCTTAAAACACATGCACATCAATAAATATGAGGTTTCTAAAACATCTATACAAAATCATAAAATCACTGGCTGATTGAATTTGTTTAACAGCTTACTATGATAAATTTTTCTGCTCCATCCTTCAGAGACCACAGCTTTGACCTGAAAGATTGGTTTGAACCTTTGTGACAAAATTAGCAACATTCTGCACCTATTCTCTAGTTACAGGCTGGAAGGCTGGGTGCCTATCCAGGTGGACTTATAAAATTACTTAGGGACCAGACATAATAGATAGTTGGAGAAAGGACTCTGCTCTAATTTCTGTTGACAGACATTGCCTCATACTGCTCAGTGACTTTAAAGTTCAACTGAACTGAAGAACTTTGTATTAAAAGTTAACTAAGCAAAAGGTCTGCTCTGATAGTATCCAAGAGCTTACAGCCGGCTGACTGGAAGACATGGAGATTATGAATATTTATTTCTTTAGGGTTGGGGTTAGATTCTATTTGTATAACTATTTTTCTGTACACAATTTGCATTGCAATTGATTGTGAAGAATGATGATGATGGGATACTATTTGACAAGGGAAGTGGCCATGCAACAATGGAGAAAATCATAAATGAAAACCAATGAAAAATGTTCATGTTAACAAGAGCTTCTCCAAATCCAAAATATAACCACAAACAATAACCAATGAAAAATAGTCGTATTAACAAGAGCTTCTCTTTAAAAAAATGAAACTCAAGGCAGATTTGATGGACTGTGATGACTTTTTCTGTTGTCAGTTTTTTTATGTTTCTATATTTAAATCTGTGTAATAAGTGGTAAAAACTAGGTTAAAAAATCATAACAAGAGATTTCTGTAGCTACTGAAGATTAATCAAGAGGTAACATTCTACTAACAGTCACACTATCATGGGCTTTACTACTGTTCTTGTTAGTTATTACACTCTCACACAAAGGCTTGTTGAATCAGTTAAGCAAGCATAAATACATTTCTGCTTCATTTAAAACAACAACAAAAAGTGCACAGAGTCAGATTTATGTACCTATATTGTCTGCTGTATAATGTTTAAATAATAATATAAAAATCCGAGGCAAGATTTGCTATGAAGATTATGTAGCAGAAATGTGACATCACAAGCAACAACCAGTAGGCCCTCTTAAGAAACAGATTTATCTTGACCAATGGAACTACCGCATGCTGAAAATAGGCAAAAGCAGGTTTTACAGCATACTGCAAGTCAGAAATGAAGGAAATGTGATAGAGAGGATGGGGCGAAATTGTTGCTATTGTTTTTAAAGGTTTACTCAGACCCAAGGAAATGGATCCCACCTCCAGGTCCATCTTTAACACTTTCAGTAAAACCTTGGTAACCTTAAGATGTGAGGATTTTAACTCCCAATATTGCTGGCTGGTGAATTCTGGGGTTGAACTCCATATATCTTACAGTTGCCACCATTGAGCCAACCAAAACCATTTCTTTGGCTGCTGCTCTCCTACTTTCCACTACAGAATCACTAAGCATTAGAATTAGAGCCTCCTCCACAAAATTTCAGTAAACAACTTGAATATTAGAGCACTTGATTTGCATTTAGGTCATCCTCTTAATGCAACCTCATTGTGTTTGTGAAAACAAGAAAAAGCACTTAACTGAAGATGCCACAAAATGGAGCACAAAATGTCTCTTATTATTCAATAGGACCAATAGAAGTCCTACTGAGAAAAAAAAAATCCAGCTTCTTTCAGCTTTCCTGGGTGTTAAGTGGTGTGTGTGTGTACGTGTGTGTGTGTGTAAATTAGTTCATATCAAGTAATGGCACGTGATAGAATCTTCGGTTTAGAGTTTATGAAATCAGATATCTGGATCACGATACTTACCATGTCCCAATTCAGTCTGGGCATAGGTCCCTATGATAAAAATCTTTTTTGCTAAAGGAATCCATTTGTTGATCTGTTCATCAGTGCCTAAAGCCAAAATACTCTTCATAAAGACCAAATGTATGGTAAATGCCAAATCGTCAGTAAGAAACCTGCAAAAACACAGATGCCTTTACGTTCCCTGACAATGACTCACAAACGCATATTCAATATACAATTCATTACAGTGAGACAGTGAGAGGGCTAGATGTTTAAAATTTCAGTGGGATTCAATTTTTTTTACTACTGGTTCTGTGGGCATGGCTTGGTGGGAATGGCTTGTAGGCATGGCAGGGGAAGGATACTGTAAAATTTCCATTCCCTCCCCACTCCAGGGGAAGGATACTGTAAAATCTCCATTCCCTCCCCACTCCTGGGGGAAGATTACTACAAAATCCCATTCCCTCCCCACCCCACTAACCTGCTTTCCAGCTCCGTTCTCCTGTGCAGGGCAACAAAAGAAGACCCAGCCAAACAGCTGGGACTCGGGAGGCAGAGAATAGATGTGGGCAGGGCCAGTCAAGAGGTGGTATTTGCCGGTTCTCCGAACTACTCAAAATTCCCGCTACCGGTTTTCCAGAACTGGTCAGAACCTGCTGATTATCACCTCTGCTCCGTAAGTGAGATCTATTTCTAGATGTTGTTTTCTCCTTTATAAAAATCATAACCCAAACCACTGGATAAATCTTGCTAACCCTTTTTGAAAGCCACATCCATCCCTCTCATCATCTCTGCACAAAGGCTCGAAGAAAATACTCAGAGCAGAAAGCAAAATTAATTCCTAAATGCTTCCAGTAATATAATTAGTTTTACATTGCGATCCTAGGCATGTAAAATCTACTTTTTTCAGTGGGTCACGTGGGTTGTAACATGAGGTTATAACTGCAATTCTCCAAATCAGTTAAGGAATACATATGCGTTTCTGAACCAACTGATTTAGAAAACAAAATATACCACCGAATTAAAATTACTTAAAGCAGTAGAGCTGTTCTGGGCCATCTTCAATCCATCCCATTTTAGCCACCTTTTGGGAGAGGTAAACAGTTTTTCTGACAGCACTTTCATATCTTTCATTTTGGCTCTGGAAATACCGGTTTTCTTGGCTAAACTCTGGATCAGCCTCAAGCACAGCCTCTGTTGAATACATAAGCATTATTTCAACACATGATGACATGGGAAGAACATGACAACATCTTTCAGTTAGTTTCCTTATATTCTGCCATAAAGAATTCCCAGGAGCATTGCAAAAATTGTAGGAACTTCTGGTTGTTTTTGCAATTTTAAACTGGAGGAAAGCTTAGCTGCTACTTCCAAAACAGATGCCTCTACAGATAATGTTTGTATGTTGATCAGTAAGTACTTTTGAATGGAAAAAAAGTCCAATATGATGGCAAAGAAATCACAAAAAAGATGAAACGCAGTTTGGCCAAGTTTATTTAGGATGCGCTACTTAATGCCAAGAGTAAACCAGTGAAGAAGACGTAAACTACAGCTAAAAATTACGTTATAATATCTTTGACTTTAATGATATCCTGTTGGGTGTAATGGTTGAGACATTGGAGATCTTGAGTTCTAGTCCTGGCTGAGGTTGGAGCTAGCTGAGTGACCTTGGGCCAGTCACTCTCTTTCAGCCCTAATAAGAAGGTAAGGACAAACTGTTATGAACTAATAAACGCTTAAATAAAGTTTTATCAAACCTTTAGAAAATAGCAGGGTTCTAATCCTGCACTTCTGATTGGCCGATAATAGCGATATCGGATTGGTCCGTTCAGAATCTGATTGGCTGTTAACGAGCCACTCTCATTGGTTCAAGGGGTTAACACTCCACGTTTCTCATTGGTTACTAGATCAGCAGCTTGCCTATAAAAGGGCTGCTGCTGCCCTAGGTTTTTGCTCTGTTCAGAATGATCAATAAAGAGTTGAAGTTCACTGTTCACCGTCTCGTCTCCGTTCCTTGCGCCCACGCGCAGAACTTAACACAAACTATTGTCAAAAATCTTGCCAAGTAAAGTGAGAGACTTGTCCAGACAGTTTCCAGGAGTCAAAATTGACTCAGAGTTATACACACACAGAGAGGAGGGAGTGAAAGAAAGGGAGGGAGAGAGGGAAAGAGAGAGATGCAGGGGACTCCAACCTTGGCAATGTTAAGATTTGTGGGCTTCAATTCCCAGAATTCTCCATAAGTCTTAAAGTTGCCAAGACTGGAGAGCCCTACTTGTAATGTAGTCTGTGAGCTCTAACTTCAACGTACACAATTTTCTAAGGATGAATGTTCTTTTTTTTAATTTGAGAGATGTATCAAAAAGATTGACTTAATTTATTTTTAAAATAATAGCTGCAGTGGCTTACTAAAGGATAAATTATGAAATTATTACAATAACCTGGCTCACTAAAGAATAAATTACCATAGTTTCACAATGATATGTAAGAGCCAAGCCAATTACTGTATTGCAAAAGTTTACACAAGTTTTCATCAAGTAACAACATAATTAAAAAGGACCTTATTTCATCTATATGTCACAGCCAGTGATCTATTCTTCAGCCTTGGTCTGAGAAGGACAAATAGCAGACCGAAGAAATTTGTAACTATTAGATTTCGGATTATATTTTGTATCATAGAGCAAAGAAATAACTATTACCACTAAGAATGCTGTGATATTACATATCTCCTTGAAAATATGAAAATAATATGCGTAATGATAATTTGTTGCAAAACTCATAGATTTTCTAAGAAATGCTGAATTAACCTAACTAATTTAGGTCTCATAATTATATATGCTCAGAATTTCAGAACAAAGTCTTCCTGGATTAGACTGAACTTGGAATCTTCTGAATGTAAAATATATTTTCTAATGCTGAACCACATATTTTTATTTTCAGCAACAGAAACTTTTCAGAACATAAAAATTCTTCCCTCAATTCTAATCAAGATACAGTTTCTTTCTGTGTCCGGAATGCATACTTTTGTGTGTGTGTGGTTTTCTCCTTGATCAAGGGACTTATTTTTTTCTTCTTTTAAAACGGATAATTTCATAAACTAAATTCCAAAGACTATCTAGAATGTAGTTAGCTTGGTTTTTTTTAATGTTTGCTGCTTCTTTTGGCTGCTGTAGCTTAAACTCAAAGAGATGACTCCAATCTTAAAACAAACAAATTTTGAGTTATAGTAAATGGTCCGCGTGGCTTCGGTGGCAGCAGGAATTCACGACCGCTCGCGATTCCTGCTGCGCTTGCCACTGAGGTACCCCCGATCCAAATGGGTCAGGGGGATATGGCTGCCCTGTAGGGACAGCCAAAGAGAGAGGGGAGCTGGATAGGAGGTTGGGGGTGCCGCAGACCCCCTACTCATCCGGAAAAACCCCTTTTTCCCAAGGTGGTGGAGCGGCGGTCAGCAATGGCAGCCACGAAGAAGCCAGCAACCAGGTAAGATTGTGCTGGAGGAAGCAAGAAGAGTGAAAGTGCTGGCTGAGCCGGGTCAATCAACATCTTTCAAATTCGTTGGAACTGAGCTGTCTGAATTGCTGGAGGATACATTGTATCCCTAAGAAGATCGAAAGCTGCGGAGAAGCTGTTAAAGGGAACTTTTTTTTTTCTTCACTCTCCCACCCCATGGAAACAGCAGATTTGAAATATGTCTGGGCATTGAAGGTGAATTATTCTGAAAGTTGAAGCTAAGGGACAAAAGAGTTCTTGGACATTGAAAAACTTAAGAAATTGGAAAACCCTTATTAGAGGTATGGATTTCTGATTATTTAAAATTGATGTTAAAATTGAAGTGGGAAGGGAGAGGAAAAAATATTGGAGCAGAAGCTGAAAAAGGAGGAGATTGCCTAGAATCCCAAAGAAAGGTATATGGTAATTGGACCTCTTTGATTAAACATTAACCCCAGAAAGAGAAAGAGAAGAAGGAAGAAAAGTATTAATTTTTGGAACTTTTTTTGAATTATTTTTGATTAAAAATACCTGTGGTTGTTTTGGGAAAAGTTTCTCCTTTCATGATGGCATCGCTTGTGGATGAACTAAAGACTGAATATCAAAAATATAAAAAGGAAGATACTTTGGGCACTTTGTTTCAATTTTTAGAAATGGCGTTATGTACTTATGAAAAGTTGACTATGCAGCAGAATGACTGGGACAAAGAAGAAGAGGAAGAAGAAGCCATCTTTGATGAACAATGGGTTCTTTCCGGGGAGGAGGAGAAAAAGGATAAGAAAAAAGGGATTTTAGGAATTGAAAAAACAACCAAAAAAGAGAAAAATGAGAGGAAAGGTGGATGCAAGGTTAGAAAGCAAAGGAAAGGGAGTAAGAAAAGGGAGGAGGAGAGACAAAGGGGTAAAAAGGGCAAGGAGAAGAATAAGCAAGAGAGAAAGAGGGGGAGGAGAAGCCTCAATGGTGGGAAGCAAGATCTAAAGAAAAAAAGTTTATTCAGAGACAATGGGTGAATTTAATTAAGGATAAAAGAGGGATTCTGGAGGGTACATAAGATTGTGTTTTTTATATGTGTATTTAGAGTATAAAATTCATTGTGTAATTTTAGAATCTATTAAACAGAATCCCAAGATAAATTAAGTGTTATATGAAGTACTTTTAAGTTAGGGTAATGAGTTAAAGACGTCACTCCAATTAGTGTATAGGAGAAGTATAGTAAAAGAAAAAAGATGAATGGATAGTTAGAAATAGAACAGACAAAGAATGTTGTTGAAAATGGTAATAAGATATGGAAGGATATATAAAGGTTTTGTTATGTTTTTTTGGGTTTTGTATATTGATAAAAGGCAATAAAATTTTAATTAACAAGAAATAATTTGGATGAAAAGGAGAAGCTGGGATAAGATATGAAGTTAAATAGATAAAGTATTGATACTATAATTTGGAATCATTATGTTCTATTGGTTTTCTTCTTTTATTATTTTTTCTTAGAAAAGAATTTATAAGCTATTATGCCTTGATTCTTTGTGCACTGTTTTTATAAAATTGATAAAATTGGTTTATAAAAAAAAGAAAAGAAAATGATAATAAGATATGGAAGGATATATAAAGTGAATATGATGTTTGAATTTGTATCTGTGTGTAGAGTTTCAACCCGGGATCAGACAGCCTTCAGAAAAGATCTTTTAGTTTTGTTTATGTTTTGTGTTTTGTATGTTTATGAAAGGCAATAAAATTTTATTAAGCAAGAAATATAATTTGGATAAAAGGAGAAGTCTGGATAAGATATAAAGGTAAATAGATAATGTAAATATTGATATTACAATTTGAAATTATTTTATATGTTCTATTGGCTTTCTTCTTTAATTATTATTAATTTTTCTTTTAGAAAAGACTTTTCAAGTTGTTATGCCTGAATTGTGTATTGTGTTTTCTGTAAAATTAATAAAATTTGTTTAAAAAAACAACAACGGATAATTTCATAAACTAAATTCCAAGACTATCTAGAATGTAGTTAGCCTGGTTTTTTTTAATGTTTGCTGCTTCTTTTGGCTGCTGCAGCTTAAACTCAAAGAGATGACTCCAATCTTAAAACAAACAAATTTTGAGTTATGTACTAACCAACTTCCCTCCGGAGCTTGGTGTTGTTTGCTCCGCCATCCAGTATATTAGTAAGGTGCTCAATGGAGAAAGAGATGTTTTTTCGTTCAATGTCCAGATCAGGGTTCACATTTTGTCCCAGAGAATTTGGTGAAAATATATTTGCTTTCTTTGCTTCCATTTTTGAATACTGTAGAACCTGTGAAAAGCAATCAAAATTAGTTATCTAGATTGTGAGATCTCTTAAAAATATGTACCTAATCAACAATTTGAGTATAGAAAGGAGGCTTTCTTAGAAATGGGTCTAGGAGAGTGTCAAAACAATTTTATCTGGGTATAACCAATTTCAAACACAGTGGGATTTATTCTGAACAGTCATTCTCTAGATTGTGCTATCAGTGCAAGAGTCTATTTGACTTGATATATTTTACTTAACTCCCAGGAATGAGCTTGTTCATTGTGATTACTGATAGCATTATTATGTTCTATTGGCAATATGGAGCCACAGTTGCCAAATCAGTCATGACATTTCTATATGCTATAAATCAGTAATTTTTAAATGGTCAGGATTATAGTTATCTCAGCCTTAGAATTGTTTCCTAACCTTGCAGGAAACTGCAGACAGATCAAGGATGCAATAACTTGCCACCAAGTTTATACCGTTTGAATATGAAGGTGTTAAAGGGCCTGATAAATTTTGTGCGAAAGATCTATACACTTTTGTAGCTCCATCTGTACAAGTCCTTTGGGGAGATGCTTTGTGAAGCAACCAAAGCATCTCACCAAATCTACTACCTGAAGATTTTAGAAAGCCAAAACTCTTGAAGGTTTGGAGCTGCCATTTTAGGACTCTCTCCATTACTTCTGAGCAAACCTCTGCAGGCACAGAAGGCAGTTCCTCTCAGATAAAACTGCCGAAGAGATTCTTTGTATGCTTTAGATGATGTGGGGAGGACCTGAAATGGCCAAGGCAAGTTTCAAAAGGTATAGCCATCTCAATGCTTCAATCAACAGGTTCCGGGGTGAGTGGGTGGAGGCTGCACTCAGTTTGCAAAATTGAGTGATTTGCATAATCCTTGAACAAAGCATTGAAATGGTCCACTTTTTATGTGCCAAAAATAACCCAAGCTCGTCAAAGAATTGTTGTGTTTATAACTGCAGTGCTTTTATGAGGTGTTCTGTTTTATTCAATCACAGATCAGAAACGTCTCCAAAACATTCAATAACTGACATAGTAGGGGAAACAGATGAATAGAATTTGAACCCAAGGAAAAATGTGAAAGCATGAATAAGTCAGGATACCAGATACCAGAGATAACAACTATTATGCAGCTGATCAGTGTCTGGCAAAGTAACAAGGAACAGGAACAGATTTCAAAGCACTAAATGTTTATTACACGCTACCTATACACAAGGATCTGATCTACTAATGGTCAAGTCAAATTGGCAACTTTTGCCTATGGTCAACTGAATTCAAGGGGAGGGGAGCTGGATTTGGGTTTCTTAAGGGAATGTAGTAATTCCAAAATGATGACATGTTTAACCCTGCCCCCAGGCTCAGCTTCGCATCTCCTACAGTCAGTAATGGTCAATGGAAAACTGATATATCATGATGTGTCATGGAAAGGGAGATGTTCCTCCAACACTGGACTTTTTAAAGCAGAGATTGGATAACTATTTGTCTGAAATGGTATAGGGCTTCCTGCCTGAGCAGGGAGTTAGAGTACAAGACCTCCAAGGTCCCTTCCAACTCTGTTATTCTGATATTGTTGGCAAGAGATTAAAAGCAAAACTGTAAGAGACCTCATGTTAAGAAACTTCAACATTCAAGCATGTTGACATCTCAACTGTCTCTAACCCTTTACCAACAGGGCTAATTCAGAGTGAGCAAACAAAAATGTTTGAGTGCATAATGTTTAAGCACGAGTCAAAAAGAGGGCTGTGAAAATATTTACAGACCCCTTACATCCCGGACATAAACTGTTTCAACTCTTTCCCTCTAAACGATGCTATAGAGCACTGCACACCAGAACAACTAGACACAACAAAAGTTTTTTTCCAAACACCATCACTCTGCTAAACAAATAATTCCCTCAACCCTGTTCAACTATGACAAAGTCTGCACTACTATTACTGTTAAATCTTCCAATCACTCCTTATCACCCATCCCCTCCCACTTGTGACTGTATAACTGTAACTTTGTCGCTTGTATACTTACGATTTATATTGACTGTTTCCTAGTATGATATGATTGCTTATTGTACCCTATGACTATCATTAAGTATCATACCTTATGATTCTCTACTCTTGACGAATGTATCTTTTCTTTTATGTATACTGAGAGTATTTACACCAAGACAAATTCCTTGTGTGTCCAATCACACTTGGCCAATAAAGTATTCTATCTATCAAACTGTGACCAATAATGATATTATAACTTAACATAGACTCTCAGTATGCTGTGTTTTTCATCATATAATTCATTACACAATGTCCTCAATTGTCCTCGGTTAACAGTGGCAGTTGACTAAGTCAACAAGTTGTAAAACATGAAGTCACTGATTATGCCAACTTATGGCAAATGAATGAACTAGTCTTGTTCTATATTGCTCTGCTTTGCAAGGATGGGGGTGGTGACATCACATGGTTGCCATTTGCAACCTCCTGCTGGCTTCTCCATTGAACATTTGTGACCTCCTGCCGACTTCCTTGGCAGGGAAGGTTGCAAATGTTGATCACATGACCACAGGGACACTTCAATGGCCACAACTTCCAGGACTGGTCATAGATATCCTTGTTCACTTGCCATTGTAAATTCAAGCAGTCACTGAATGAATAGTTAATAGCAGAGGACTATCTTTAGTGCACAAGATCCTGAATTTCTGTATCTCCTTACTGTGAGTGAATTTATTTGTCCATGCAGTTAATAAACAAGGTGCTACAAAAGCACCTCTATAAGGAGGTCTTTGTCTACCTGGGCCACATCCTTATCTACACTGAGACCAAGAGCAGACCACATATCCCTAGTCCGCCAGGTACTAGAAAAACTTCTCATGGCCAACCTGTATTTCAAGTTGTCAAAATGTGAATTTCACTGCAGATAGCTAGACTACCTGGGCTACCGAGTGTCAAATGAGGGCATAGAGATGGACCCAGCCAAATTACAAGCTGTCCTAGGCTGGCAGCCTCCTAGCACCTGCAGACAGCTACAAAGCTTCCTAGGGTTTGCAAGTTTCTACAGGTAATTCATTCCCTCTTTTTTTCACTCATTGGATGGAAAGATTGGAAAGGAAGGGATTACAAGAGATTAAGCAAAATCATACTGTGGAATACACTAGTTGTTTGCATGTTCATGGCTACCAGAGCATTGCTTTCAATGTGTATTTCCCATTGCTATTCCACTGCAATTTCTTCCTTTCCTTTCCTTCCTTTCCATATGTTTGCCTCCAAAAACTGCCATCAGAAGTTCATCACATGTTCTATTTCTTTATGTGTTGGAAATATTGAAATCCTGCCATCTTCAAATGATTTTTGTTTCTAAACTATAACATAATCTGTAGACTGGTTCAAATGTGTTTTTAGCTTAATCTTCTATGTATCTAAACTAAACTAATCTCCAGCTTTAAAAATTTTCTATTTTGGCTTGGCATTCTATGTGGATTTGTTTAATTGTGGATTATTTAACAAATCATTATTAATCAAACTCCAGTTTATTATTTGCCTTTAGGAATCTTTATATAATTACACATTGGTACTTGAGTCTTAACGAATGTACCTTTTCTTTATGTATACTGAGAGTATTTACACCAAGACAAATTCCTTGTGTGTCCAATCATACATGGCCAATAAAGTATTCTATTCTATTCTATTCTATTCTATTCTATTCTATTCTATTCTATTCTATTCTATTCTATTCTATTCTATTCTGTTCTATTCTATTCTATTCCTTTTTTTAGCAAGCTTCCTAAAATATATGTTCACAGCCTCACAATACTGTCTGATAACCTGTATAATTTTAGAAAAACACTTCAGCTCATGTTTGTGACATCTGAATGGAAAATATTATTTCCTATTAAAGACTATCAGAAAGACAATATCGTGAAGCATAGCCACTGAAAAAATCTGTCCTCTTTAAATGCTTGCTACTTTTTTTTGTGAGCCATCTCATACCACCTGACAAGCATTGCACTGCACAAGTTAACCTTTGCACCGTGCTATATGTGACACATTAATAGATCACTATAAGAAAGACAAATATTCAATGTGAAAGAAGAAAAATAAAGCCTTTTGGATATCACCTCCTGCTCTAACATATGCTGGTGAAACATGGACACTAACCTCACAATCCATACAAAAGCTACAAGTGGCGCAAAGAGCCATGGAAAGATACATGCTCGGCATCATAAGACAAGATAGAAAGACCTGTATTAGAGAAGAAACAAAAGTATGCGACATGATCAAGAGAGTAAAAGAATGGGAATGGAGATGGGCTGATCACATAGCAAGAAGAACTGATGGCAGGTGGACCAAAGCAGTCGTAAAATGGATACCACTTGATAAAAAGTGTCCATGAAAGAGACCTAAAACAAGATGGATGGAGGACATCAGCAAGTATTGCAGGCCCAATTGGCAAAAGGAAGCTCAGAACCATATTGGTTGGAAATATGTGGAAGAGGCCCTCAACCTGCAGTGGATAGACAATGGCTAAAATAATGATATCACCCACTCTACATCCCAAGACATACTTTATTTTAATTTTCATCATTATATGACTTCAGCAACAAAATCTATTTTTTAAAAAAATGTAAGGTCTCTATTAAAATGATAATTCATCTAACTACAACTGATAATTTAATTGTGTATTGTTTAATTTACACTCCACCTATGAATGAATGGAGAACGAATGAATGGAGATGTTCAATTTCTAGCCTAAGGCTTTAATCAGTATACCGACAGAATGATCAAAGCTCTATCAATGTTTAAGATATGTCTCCCATGCAACACACACAAAAAAGAGGCGAAGCTACTATAACCACCATTTTGACTTTTTAAACTACATTCAATCCCAATCATTACACAACCGTGTCAAGGCAATTTGCCAGTTACCTCTAACATTTGCTGTTCAAACTTCTGCATCGTTAGGGAGAAGAAAGTGCAACTTATTCCAACATGACAACCTCAAAAGAGAGAAATGCATAAGTCAAGGAGTGTGTCACTTATCTCAAATACCTTAGAAGACACCCACAGAATTGAATGGGGCTTACTTACAGGAATGAAGTTTTAAGCCCAGAGGAGAAAAAGGCCGTCTTTCAACTTAGTAGAAAAGAAATGTATACAGTAATAAATTTATTACAGTAAAACAAAATTGAAGAGTCAAAAAGAGTTAAAAGTCGTCAAAGAAATGAAGATCGCAGGCAACCTCTATGGGAGGTTCAGTTATGATGTTGGTAGCTCAGCCACAAATTCATGGGAAGTTTTAGCGGCATAATTCGAATGAAAATTTACAGGAATTTTTCTCTAAATAAATCCCATCAAGTTAACTGGTCTTACGTCTTAGCACGCAAAAAAATTACGTTGTCTCAGCAAAGACTTCTTATTCGGGAGTTAAATCTCCAAAGATACAAACTATCACGCAAGTGTGCCTCGAATCGCAATCCTGGCAGAATTTCCTCCCTTGAAGCCAGAAAGCCTTTTTTTTCACAGCCTTACGCCTTGCAAAGTGTTGTCAACCTTGTGTCGGTCAAACTCCGGCCAGCGAGCTGACAGCTCTGCAAAAGCAGATTCGTTTTCATATCTGCGAGAAAACTCATTTCAAATTTTCAACCTCATCCCTAACCTTACACACCAAGGCAGCCCACCCAGAAACGTCAGGAAAAAAAGAGTCAACTTGGAAAGTCAGCAGTATCCCTCGCAGAAACTTTCAGGGAAGAAGAAAAGAAACCATTTCCATTCCTTTCGATCAGTGAACTGCAACAAGAGACCCATCCCCCGTTTTGCCTCGGCTTGAATGCCCACCTCGGACCCGACCGACCTTACTTCCAAAAAAGAAATCCCAGCGCGCTACCCTCGATCGGTTATCGAACTTCTGCGCTAGAGTAACCCTTTCAGACTTCCTTGTCTTCTCTGCTCTCTGTCGGAGCCACTACTGCTTCTTGCTGGAGGGAATGCAAATTACAGTAACAGAGAGAGAGAGAGAGAGAGGGAGGGAGAGGGGGGGGGCAGGCTTTTATGTATTGGAGGCTCCGAGTAAATGGACGGCTTTCATTTATTGGGAAGCTAGGTTTCATCTGGGTGCCTGGTTGGGGTGTGTTTGAGCTGGAGGTATCAGGGGGGATCTGTTTGTGCCCAGGTGTTTGCCTGGCTTGTGGTGTGGAGATTTTTTTGTTTGAGAGTGCAGGCTTCCAGATAATTGACAGTCTGGTGGAATCATCTCTTCTGTTCATGCTTTCAGGTCTTTTTTCAATCTCTATGGCTTCTCTGATAATTCTGTGGCTGAGGTTTTCTATAGTGGCTAGGGTTTTGGTGCCATTGAAGTCGATGCTATGACCTGTGCCTTTCATGTGTTGGACTCGTGAGGATGTGTGTTCCAGCTTTTTTACTGCATTTTTGTGTTCATCCAGGTGGGTGCTTATTCTTTTATTGGTCTGTCCAATGTACGTGGCCAAGCATGATGCACAGGGGACTTTGTATATGCCTTGGTTTTCCAGGTCAATTTTATCTTTGGGGTTTCTAAGGATGGCTGCTATTTTTCTGTCTGTATTGAAGGCAGTCTTGATGCGATGCCTGTGTAGTATCTTACTGATTTTGTCTGTGGTACCTCTTATGTAGGGCAGGACAGCTGTTCCAAAGATCTGTTCATCTTCTAGGTTTCCATTATATCTCAGTGTGTTTTTGTGGATCAAGCTGGTGATTTTGCTTTTGTGGAAGCCGTTGGCTGTCAGTATTTTAGTCAGGGTGCATAGCTCAGTCTTTATGTGTGTCTTGTCTGCCAGGTGTTTGGTTCTAGCAATTAGTGTTTTGGCCACAGAGTTTATCTGTGCTAGGTAGTGGTGGGATTGGGCATTGAGGTAGCGGTTGGTGTGTGTTTTCTTCTGGTATATGGTGTGTCCTAGTGTGCCATCTGTTTTTTTTGTAGATTAGTACATAGGAATGGTAGTTGTTTGTTTGTTTCCATTTCCATGGTGAGCTTGATTTGGAGGTGTGTGCTGTTTAGGTGTGTTAGCAAATTGTTTAGGTTTTCTTTTCCATGGGGCCAAATCACAAATGTGTCATCGATGTATCTTAACCATAGTTTGGGTTTGTGGATGGCATTAGCCAGGGCTCTGGATTCGAATTCTTCCATGAATAGGTTTGCAATGACAGGTGACATTGTTGATCCCATAGGGGCTCCTTCAATTTGCTTGTATCTTTGTCCTTTGTATATGAAATATGTGTTGGTTAAGCAGTGTTCTGTTAGTTCCATGAGGTGTTTAGCTGGTTGGTATTTATTTTTGATGATTTCAAGAGTTTCTTTTATTGGGACGTGAGTGAATAGTGAAACCATGTTGAAACTTACAAGCAGATCTTCTTGTTCCACGTGTAGATCTTTGATCATTTCCAAGAAGTGGTATGAGTTTTGTACATGTGAAGCTGCTGTTTCAGCATGGGGCTGTAGCTGCTTTGCTAAGTGTTTAGCTAGGTTTTGTAGTGGTGCTCCTCTGGAGCTGACTATGGGTCTGAGAGATATGCCTTCTTTGTGTATTTTTGGGAGGCCATATAGTTTGGGGAATCTGGAAGATTTTTCTCTTGGGATGATCATCTGCTGGATCTGTTTGCTCATGTGGCTGATTATAATTTTCTCTTGGTTAATTTTTCCAGATATGTGGTTGGGTCCGTGTTTATGGGTTTGTATGTGGAGTCTTGGAGTAGGTCTGTCAATTTTGTTTCGTAGTCTTTTCTATCCATTACTACTGTGGCATTCCCTTTGTCTGTGGAAGTATGATTATGCTGCTACCCTTTTTTTTTTTTTTAAACAAATTTTATTAATTTTACAGAGAACACAATAAAACATAAACAAAACTAAAAGATCTTTTCTGAAGGTTGTCTGATCCCGGGTTGAAACTCTTCACACAGACACAAATTCAAACATCATATTCACTTTATATATCCTTCCATATCTTATTATCATTTTCTTTTATATATATATATATATATATATATATATATATATATAAACCATTTTTATCAATTTTATATAAACAATGCACAAGGCATAACAGCTTATAAGTTCTTTTCTAAGAAAAATAATAAAAGAAGAAAACCAATAGAACATAACAATTCCAAATTATAGTATCAATACTTTGTCTATTTAACTTCATATCTTATCCCAACTTCTCCTTTTCATCCAAATTATTTCTTATTAATTAAATTTTTTTTGCCTTTTTTCAATATACAACATCCAAAAAAAAACACATAACAAAACCTTTATATATCCTTTCATATCTTATTACCATTTTCAATAATATTCTTTGTCTGTTCTATTTCCAACTATCCATTCATCTTTTTTCTTTTATTATACTTCTCCTATACACCAATTGAAGTAACGTCTATAACTCATTACCCTAACTTAAAAGTACTTCATATAACAATTTTTCTTGGGATTCTGTTTAAAAGATTCTAAAATTACACAATGAATTTTATACTCTAAATACACATATAAAAAACACAATCTTATGTACCCTCCAGAATCCCTCTTTTATCCTAAATTAAATTCACCCATTGTCTCTGAATAAACTTTTTTTCTTTAGATCTTGCTTCCCACCATTGAGGCTTCTCCTCCCCCCCTTTCTCTCTTGCTTATTCTTCTCCTTGCCCTTTTTACCCCTTTGTCTTTCCTCCTCCCTTTTCTTACTCCCTTTCCTTTGCTTTCTAGCCTTGTCTCCACCTTTCCGCTCATTTTTCTCTTCTTTGGTTGTTTTTATAATTCTTAAAATCCCCTTTTTCTTATCCTTTTTCTCCTCCTCCCCGGAAAGAACCCATTGTTCATCAAAGATGGCTTCTTCTTCCTCTTCTTCTTTGTCCCAGTCCTTCTGCTGCGTAGTCAACTTTTCATAAGTACATAACGCCATTTCTAAGAATTGAAACAAAGTGCCCAAAATATCTTCTTTTTTATATTTTTGATATTCAATCTTTAGTTCATCCATAAGCGATGCCATTATGAAAAAAGAAACTTTTCCCAAAACAACCACGAATATTTTTAATCAAGAATAATTCAAAAAAAAATTCCAAAAATTAATACTTTTCTTCCTTCTTCTTTTTCTCTTTCTGGGGTTAATGTTTAATCAAAGAGGTCCAATTACCATATACCTTTCTTTGGGATTCTAGGCAATCTCCTCCTTTTTCAGCTTCTGCTCCAATTTTTTTTCCTCTTCCTTCCCACTTGCAATATCAATTTTAAATAATCAGAAATCCATACCTCCAACAAGGGTTTTCCAATTTCTTAAGTTTTTCAATGTCCAAAAACTCTTTTGTCCCTTAGCTTCAACTCTCAAAACAATTCACTTTCAATGTCCAATATGTCCAAACATATCTGCTGTTTCCATGGGGTGGGAGAGTGAAGAAAAAAAAAAAGTTCCCTTTAACAGCTTCTCCGCCGCTTTCGATCTTCTTAGGGATACAATGTATCCTCCAGCAATTCAAACAGCTCAGTTCCAACCAATTTGAAAGATGTTACTTGATCCAGCTCAGACAGCACTTTCACTCTTCTTACTTTCTCCAGAGCAATCTTACCCGGTTGCTGGCTTCTTCGTGGCGGCCATTGCTGACCGCCGCTCCACCGCCTTGGGAAAAAGGGGGTTTTCCGGAGGAGGAGGGGGTCTGCGACACCCCCAACCCCCTGTCCGACTCCCCTCTCTCTTCAGCTGTCCCTACAGGGCAGCCATATCCCCCTGACCCATCTGGATCGGGGGTACCTCGGCGGCTAGCACAGCAGGAATCGCGAGCTGTCGCGAATTCCTGCTGCCCCGAAGCCACGCGAAACCGGACGCTGCTACCCTTTTTTAGGGCTTGCAGCGCTTTTAGTTCTTCTTTGTGCAAGTTGCTTTTGGGTGGTTTGCTTATGCATAGGATGTTAGTAACTTGGTGTCTTATTCTATCAGCTTCATCTGTATTTAATTTAGTTAGGCTGGATTCTACTGCACATATGATGGATTCTGTGGGGATTTTTTGGGGTGCTATAGCATAATTGAATCCTTTGGTTAGGATATCTGTTTCTGTTTTGGTGAGTTCTCTGTTGGAAACGTTATATACTAATTGTTTCAGGTGTTGTGAGTTGTTGGGGGCTTTCTTGTCGTGTTCTAATTTCTTTAGTTTCTTTAAGAGTTTGTCATTTTTGTAAGTGGTTTCAGTTTCAGCTCTCCAAGTTGTAAGTTGTTTTATCTTGTCCCAAAGTAGAGGGTGGATTTTGCTGCTCAGTTCCAGGTGTAGTGCTAGCAAATCTTTGTTTAACTGATCCAATTGGAATCTCTTTCTTTGGAGCTCATTCCTGAGTAGAGCCATTTCAGTTCTTTTCAGGATACGTTGAGTAGCTGCTGTGCTGTGATGAAATATTAATTTGAAGCAGGATGGTGTTGCATTGTTGTCTCTGCAGCTGTGTAGGAATTTGAGGTCACAGAGTATTCCTGCTCTTTTAACTTCTAGCTTCTCCTAGATTTTGGTCTGGCTGTTTATTTCCTCCCCGTAGAGGTCTGATATTTGTTTTCTTAAGTTTCCGTGGGTACTTACATGTATGGTATTCAGCTTTGTTCGGGTATTTTCCCACATCATTATAGTTGTGCTTTTAAAGTTGTAGCAACGTTTCGGCAGAATCTCATCTCCATCATCAGGCTTCTGTATTGTGTTCGTCTGTGAGTCAGACTTTTACAGTTGTTTCAGTTTTAAATTTGGGGTTAGCCTACTGCTGTGCCAGAATGGTTTTTTCTTCATCCTAATTGGTTGGGAGTCTTGGTCTGTGTTTATTGTTCTTGGTGTGTTCTGGTGTTCTTGGTGTGTTTGCTGTGTTCTGTTTGATTGGTGTTTCTAATATCTTCTGTCTGTTTTGTGGCTTTTTTTGTGTCTTGATTGGCTGGCAACATTGTGTTTCTGTATTGGAGCTTTTAGTGCAGCTTGGCTCTGAGTAAATGGACGGCTATCATTTGTTAGGAAGCTAGGTTTCATCTGGGTGCCTGGTTGGGGTGTGTTTGACCTGGAGGCATCAGGGGGGATCTGTTTGTGCCCAGGTGTTTGCCTGCCTAGTGGTGTGGAGATTTTTTTGTTTGTGAGTGCAGGCTTCCAAATAATTGACAGTCTGGTGGAATCATCTCTTCTATTCATGCTTTCAGGTCTTTTTTCAATCTGTATGGCTTCTCTGATAATTCTGTGGCTGGGGTTTTCTATAGTGGCTAGGGTTTTGGTGCCATTGAAGTTGATGCTATGACCTGTGGCTTTCATGTGTTGGACTAAAGCAACTGGTGTCATTCTTTATGTTAGGTACTCATTTGTTAATGAGGGCAGGTTTCCAAATGGCTGGTAGGCGGGAGGTATCATCTCGTTTATTCATGTTGTATGGGTGTTTTTCCATCTCTATGGCTTCTCTGATTATTCTGTTGTTGAAGTGTTCGGTTTTGGCGATAGTTCTGGTATTTTTAAAGTCAATCTCATGTCCTGTGACTTTGAGGATTTGGAGCAGGGAAGAGGTAGGTAGGTAGGAAGGAAGGAAGGAAGGAAGGAAGGAAGGAAGGAAGGAAGGAAGGAAGGAAGGAAGGAAGTAAGTAAGTGTAGAAAGTTAGCATCCATCCCTCTCCTAGAAGAATGGAATATTCTAGGAAATATTAAAAAGGCAGAATGTTATATTCAGGGGTGGGATATGACAGGGTTAAGATAAGAGCCCGGTTGGGTGGGTGGGCAAAAACATCAGCAGACATAGAACCGGTTTTATGTCTGCTACTCTTCAGAGCTACCAGTTCTACAGAGGTGGACAGAACTGATAGAAACCCACCCCTGGTTATATTTCCCTGGATGAGAAAAGGAGAAACATGTTTTTAAAGACCAAGCAGCTTCCTGCAGCTCCCTGTCCACCCCTTCAGCTCCAGGGTGATGGGATTAAGACATGGCCCTCAGGACATGATAGGATTAGTGCTCTATCCATCTCACCATATGGTACCTGGGAAAATTACATCATCCAGCAAGATTCAACCAAGCTTGGCTGGGGACTGGAGAGTCCCAAATTTAATTCCAGCATATCTTAGCCCAGCGTTTCTCAACCTTGGCAACTTTGAAATGTGTGGACTTCAACTCCCATGCTAGTTTGGAGAATTTGGGGAGTTGAAGTCCAGAATCCCCCAGGTAAAATGTTATGGTCTGTGATGTCAAGATTATGTAACATTAGAGGAGATTCCTATTTGTTAAAGATAAACATTGCATAATCCTGGAAATTCACAAATTATATAGACCTGTTGTACAGATTGCATAGAAAGAGATTTCCAACCAATTAAACCAAAGTATTCCAGTGATGTCCAACTGCTACTAGAATTCTACACATACATATATGTACACACGCACACACATCCCTACTGTACATATAAGTACATTATAAGTAATGTGTGATTTGTTTAGTTTGGGGTTGTGACTCTGCCCGTTGTGGTAAAACCATTATGGCTTTGTATCTCAGTGAGAAAGAGCCAATTAGGATTTATTCAGCAAATCATGATTAAACAAGTTAGGTCTTCGGAGTTTCTCACACATTGATATACTGGTAACTCCCATTGTTGGAAAATAAAACAGTGATTAGCATAACTCCTTTGAAATATTATGGCTCTGAAGATAATAAGCAAGTGTACTGAGATATTAAGCAATAAAGAATGTACACATTAAAAGCAAGATTACTATATAATTTCCCACAGAAGTGATTCTTTCAAGCAGTACTCTACAGATTTAGAATTTGAGGACATGGTGTATTTATTATTATTATGTGCTGTCAAGTCATTTTTGATTCCTTAGGGATACATAGATTTTCTCCAAGAAACACAATTTCTTTTCTCTTTTTGTTCCAAATAATAGATGGTGCATATCAATATCTTGGCCTTTTCTAAAACCACTTTGTATGTCAGGAATTTACTTTTTCCATGTAGGACTCTAATCTGCATTGGGAGATCTTAAGCATTAATTTGCTAGCATGTGAAATTAAGGATATTGTACAACAGTTTGTGTGCTCTGTTAAATCTCCTTTTTTTAAAATATAGGAGTGTAAATTGACCCCTTCCAATCTGTTGGCCACTTTATCAGTCCTGAAGCCATTTTGGGCTGAAGCCATTTTGGGAGCATCTTCAGGGCGGCCACAGCAAGGCCAGTTGGAGCTGTGGGGATGTGAGGTAGGGAGATAGAGATAGCTGTGGATTTATAGCCAAAACAACATTCTTTCCTGTGGGAGCCAAGGACATCCTACTAGGTGTTGGAGAAATGTGGACCAAAGCCAGCCAGAATGAAACAACTTTGGGGTTGTGATTTGGATGGCAGAAGTCTCAGGTCCTTTGGATGGCAGAAGTCTCAGGTCCTTCAGAGTTGGGTTTTCCCCACATGTGCCAAGATAACATGCCTAATAAATCTATGCTTTGAGGAATATGCCTGCCTTGGAGTTTTGATTTCATTGAATATGTTTGCTGGAACCCTGACAGTGTTATTCTTCAGATTTGCTGGCATAGTTTGGTTAAAATCTTGAGTGATTCTTCTTTCCTTGCCATATTTCAGTGAATATTCCATCAGTTCCTGCAAACTTCCAACCTGGTAATGATCAGAATACTAATATACCGTGTTTCTCACATAATAAGGCCATCTTTTCGGGGATGACTTAATTTCCCCACCCTTGCATCCTCGGATGGGTGGGCGGGCAGCGACAGCTTGGATGTTTGGGAGACCTTCCATCACCTTTGCTTTTCCTTCTCCCTTGCTGTTGCGGCGTTACAGTAATGCCGCGGCGTTTGGCACAGCCACGTGCGGCCAGTCAGGGCTCCTCCCTGCAACCGGAGCCCTGAGGAGACACTTGGCTTCAGGTGCTCCTGTCGCCGCCTTCCCTTTGCCTTCGAAGGTAAAGTGAATTATTTTAAAAACCTCCGCTGGAGGTGGGCTGGAGGGAGGTGGCTACGTGCCCCCCGGGCTGCTTCAATGCAAGGTCCTGACTTGCAGCATCCTGCCGTTGCCGCCATGTCCTTTTCGCCGCCGCCTCCCTCTCCGACTGCGAAACTTGTGTGCTTCGCCAAACGCTCTGAGCGAGGCGAGCTCTTTCATACATACAGAGAGAGAGAGAGAGGGAAAGATGCTGGCATGCTCCAAGAGGCTGGCTCTTTTCTCTAGCCGAGGCTGACATCTGACTGAATCTCTATCCCACTCCTTTATCTTCATGACGGGGTCGGCAGTGACGCTCTGTGGTGCGGCCACCTCAGCTTGCCAGCCTTGCCCCGCTATGAGACAATACTGTGACAGCCGCTGCTGCCGCATTCCCTTCTCTTTCCTCGCCTCTCCTCCCTTCGCCGGCAGGAGTGTGTGTGCCTCCTGCCACTGCCGCCGCTCCTGAGGCCATCTGGGGCGGGCAGGTGGGAAAGCAAGCAAGGTGGCTGTTCTGTCTTCTTTTTCCCTCAGCAAAGCGCCGCCACTTGCCACCGCCACCGCCACCTGTGATGGGCGAGGAGGTGGCGGAGGCACCTGAAATGTCACCAAGGCAGCGAGTGCCTCTCCGCCAGGCGGGATGAGCGGAGGGCCCAGTGGAGAGGCACTCGCTGCCTTGGTGACATTTCGGGTGCCTCCTCGCCCATCGCAGGTGGCGGTTGCAGCGGCAAGCGGCGACGCTTTGCTGAGGGAAAAAGAAGACAGCGCAGCCACCTTGCTTGCTTTCCCACCTGCCCGCCCCAGACGGCCTCAGTGCTCCACCAACGCAGGCAGCACCATATCCGGGCATGCAACAAAGTACTTCCTAATGGCAAGGCCCCCCGCCATTCCTCCCCCATTTCGCATGTTTAATATGGGCCTTAATTTGGGGGGAGGGGCTTAATTTGATTTTATGCCAATAAATCATCCTGGGGCTTCCTATTGGTGGAGGCCGTATTGTTGGAGAAACACGGTAGCTTCATATTCTAGTAATACAGGTTCTAAAGGAATATTTTCTGAAGTATCTAGGATGTTGGCACCTCTACTGTATAGTGCTTCAGTATTTGCCTTCCATCTTCCTTTGATATCTTTTTATCAATTTCTATCTGTCCATTCACATCCTTTAGCATGCCAATTTGATGTTGGAACTTCCTTCTGTGTTCAGTGATCTTTCGAAAGACTTTCCTTGTTTTGCCATGTCTATATCCATCTCCAAAGTCTTTACAGATGATACTGTAATTCTGCTTCTTGTCTCTTCTTACAGCTCTTTGAAATTCTGTGCTAAGTTCCTTTCTGAGATTTTTGTCTTTCTTGGTTTTGGTTCCCTCCACAGGTTTTTTTTCCCCTGACAATCAGTTTGCTTTCTTTTCTTTTATTCATTTTTGGTAGTCTCTCTTCAGATTCATCCTTAACAACTTCTTTAAATTAATTCCATAATTCCTCTGGTTCTCTTATCAGTGTGGTACAGGACCTAAAAGTGATTCCTGATGTTCTTTTTCAAAATGGTTGGTGTATGCTCAAAATCATGCTTTAGAAATGGATTGGTTTTCTTCTTTAACTTAACTTGGAGCCTGCATGTGAGCAGTTCATGATCTGTTCCATAGTTAGCACCTGCCCAAGTCTTTGGTGCTGTTATTGAGCTCCACCAATTCATTTTCATAATAATATAGTCAATTTACTTCTGACCTGTCCATCTCCCACTTCAACATCCCACTTTTATCTTGTTCAACCATTGTTAATCTGCTATTAATATTTCCAATTGTCTCATCTCTTTGTCTTTCTCTTCCATTTTTTAGAGTCTCTCATCATATTTCACTATCATTTGTTGAATATTTTCAATTTTTTCATCAATCTTCCCAATTCTTTGGTCAATACTCTCTGTTCTTTGTTCAATATTCGTTTTAAGTTCTTGAATTCCTTGCATAGCCATCGTTAAATCTACTTGTGCTTTATCTTGCTTCGCCATTGTTGGAAGTCGTCCTCCAGCTGATGGGAGGCAGGAGCAGAAGTTGAGATGCCCGAAGGTAAAATTTTCTTACTCATTTAAGTAGCTCAAAGTCTTCCAGCTCTTTTAATCCAATTAGTAAGGTGGCCAATTATAATCCAATCAGGAAAAAGGAAAACACAAAAAAAAGCCAGTAAAAAGTAAAAAGCCCAAAATTAAAAAAGGGAAATTCTTCAGATTCTTCTAGACCTTAATCCTGTTGTGGAATTATGATTCAAAAGTAAAAATTAAAAATAAAGAGAAAAAAAAATAAAACCCAATAATATTAAAAAATAATAAGAGGAAAAAGAAAAAAAAAAGGAAGGTTCTTCACACCTTAATCCAATTGAAAGATCTCAAAAAATAAAAAATAGCCATAAAAATAAGTCAAAAATAGAGATGGAGAGGCAAAAATCCCAATGAAAAAAAAAAGAGAAAAGAATATTCTGAGGCTTTGCCTTTAAAAAATAAAAATAAAATAAAATAAAAAATAAATATACCAATATTACAAAATACTGTGGGGTTGAAGAGGAGGGATAAAATACACTGCCTTTTATTTATCCAAGGCTCTTATTTTGGCTTCTCCACAAATTTCAAAGCCAAGCTTCAAATGTTCAATTGATAATAGAAGTCCCAAAGAGCACCTGTGTAAACATTCTCCAGTGCTCTTCCCTCTATCTTATCATTTCCAGTGACCTTTTTGAGTCAGACTTTTACAGTGGTTTCAGATTTAAATTTGGGGCAGCCTATTGCTGTGTCAGAATGGTTTTTTCTTCCTCCTGATTGGTTGAGAGTCTTGGTCTGTGTTTATTGGTCTTGGAGTGTGCTGTGTTCTGCTACTAATATCTTCTGTCTGTTTTTTTTTGGGGGGGGGGCTCTTTTTGTATCTTGATTGGCTGGCAACATTGTGTTACTTTATTGGAGGCCTTTAGTGCAGCTTGGCTTCGGGTAAATGGACGGCTATCATTAGTTAGGAAGCTGGGTTTCATCTGGGTGCCTGGTTGGGGTGTGTTTGAGCTGGAGGTATCAGGGCACACTCCAACACAGCACACAGCACACTCCAAGACCAATAAACACAGACCAAGACTCTCAACCAATCAGGAGGAAGAAAAAACCATTCTGACACAGCAATAGGCTGCCCCAAATTTAAATCTGAAACCACTGTAAAAGTCTGACTCAAGACAAACACCATACAGAAGCCTGATGATGGCAGATGAGATTCTGCTGAAACGTTGCTACAACTTTAAAAGCACCACGTGGGAAAATACCCGAACAAAGCTGAATGCCAGACATGTAAGTACCTGCGAAAACTTAAGAAAACATATATATATATATATATATATATATATATATATATATATATATATATATATATATATATATATATATATATATATGCTGTGACTGAAAGGATCGATCCTGCTGTGACTTTTGACTCTGATGACTCTGATGATGAAAGGCTGGAGCCTGCTATGAATGTGGAGTCTGAATTATTAGAAGACACTCTTAGCCAGAATCTGCGACCTCATTCATGCCAGCAACTGATCCACAAAATGAGTCAGAGGCGTCGAGTGGGGAAGCTGACAGATCGTGGATTGATACTAGAACTAGGAGGAGTCTGAAACGTCAAGTTGGGGGGGAGGCAAGCCAGATGCTGATTAGGGAAAGTAGCACGTTGCCTCAATGAATATAAAAGGACACAGCTGCGTTTGGAAAACTTGTCAGGAACAAAGTGACTGATTGTGTGAAGAGGTTTTCAGCAGGGGCTCTGGGGTTTGAGAATTTGTGCCAGGACTGGTTTGCTGAACAGAGCGTGTATTATTGCTGTGGAATATAATTTATGACAGCTGTTATCTTGTAAGACTCCTTTCTGTTGGATTTAAGTTTTGGAACGGCTGCTTTTGGTTTTGCTTTGTTTGAATTCTGAAGGGGGAGCCATAACATTATATATATGTATGTATGTATGTATGTATGTATCTATGTAATGTATGTATGTATGTATGTATATGTATGTATTTGTTTTCTGAGGTGCTCGCGGGTATTTGTATGTGGTTCTTTGGTTCTTTGGGTTTTCTCCCGCATAAGATTGGAAGTATCTAGGCAATATTTCGATGAAGTCTCATTCATCATCTTCAGGCTTGGTCTTCAGCTCTGTGCTTCTCAGAATGATGTGAGCTTGCAGCTGCTTCTTCCTTCCCCACTAGCAGTTAAAAGGAAGAAGCAGCTGCAAGCTCACATCACTCTGAGAAGCACAGAGCTGAAGACCAAGCCTGAAGATGATGAATCAGACTTCATCGAAACGTTGCCTAGATACTTCCAATCTTACGCGGGAGAAAACCTGAATAACCAAAGATCCACATTTTTATGTATATTTATATATATTTTAAAAAAGATACTAAAGGAAGCCTCTATTTTAAAAAATATAAACAATCAAAAAGGAGAAAAAAGAGCAAGTAAATAAAAAAGAAAAAACCAGTCTGATTAACTAGATTGCAATAGAAGTTCAGTGAAGAGAAAAAAAAAAGTAAAAGTAAAAAAGCCAAGCCTCACTTTGACATTCTTTAAAGAATCGCCTCTAAGTCAAATTTTGTCAAAAATTTTACAGATTTCTTCTCACTCTAGAGTGTCCTTAAGTCCCAAGTATTAAAAAAAAAGTCCTCACCAGCCGATACACTTTATCTTTCTGTCTCTTCCTTCCGGAGCTGTCCCAGCTTCAGCAGCTTAATGGCTGCCTCTCTAACGATGGTTAAAGCGCTTCTCCTGGATCCACCAGGGACTTTGCGATGTCCCTGGGATCAACAGAATCCACCCCTTGCTATCACCATCTCTATGGGACGGTTTAGGTCCGTTGGGACCGACCAGGGGCGAAGTTATCAGCTCCGATCTCGGAGTCCCGCGATTGCAGCTGTATAGCAGCGACGAAGCTCCGCCTTCTCCGCCTTATGTGATTTTGTTTGTTGTCAAAGTCAATAAAACTTTTATTTAAAAAAAAAATATAGTCAATTTAATTTGTATACACTCTACTGAACTCATCATCATTATCATCATTTTAGCCATTGTCTATCTACTGCAGAATGAAGGCCTCTTCTGTATGTTTCCAACTCATATGGTACTGAGTTTTCTTGTGACAATTGGGCCGGCAATACTTGCTGATGTCGTCAATCCATCTTCTTTTAGGTCTCTTTCATGGACACCTTTTATCAAGTGGGATCCATTCTATGTCTGCCTTGGTCCACCTGCCATCAGTTCTTCTTGCTATGTGACCAGCCCATTTCCATTTCAATTCTTTTTACTCTCTTGATAATATTGTATACGTTCATTTGTGTCTAATCAATGTGCAGGTCTTTCTAACTTGTCGGGTGATGCCAAGCATGTATCTTTTAATGACTCTTGTGCCACTTGTAGCTTTTGTATTGATTGTGAGGTTGATTGTCTGTGTTTCACCGGCATATTTAGAGCAGGTAGGACACACTGATCAAAAACTTTTCCTTTGAGGCATAGGGGGAGGTTGTTCTTGAAAATTATGCTAAGCTTGCTGAATGTCTGCCAATCACATTTAACACACCATTCAATCACCTTCCATTGAAATCCATTGGCCAAAGTATATGTAGTGATTTACCACTGTGTTTCCCTGAAAATAAGACCCTGTCTTATAATTTTTTGCCATCAAAATAGGCACCAGGTCTTATTTTCAGGGGATGACATCCACTGACTAACCTCACTTGTGCGTGTTGCCCCTGGCCTCCTTTTCACTGTCAGAGGCCTTCAGGAACTTCTTCTTCTGTGGCCGGCAAGGCTTTCCTGAAGGTCTCTGCAGCCAATAACAGAGCTCCAGATTGATCCGGAGCTTTGTTATCAGTTACAGAGGCCTTCAGGAAAGCCTTGCCAGCCTTGCTGGCTGCAGAAAAAATGGGCCGGCAAGGCAGGTGTCGGGGTGTGTGAGGCCTCACTACAACTGTCCAAAAGTAAGTAGTAGGGCAGCTCTACCACCTCCATCCTCACTCTAATTTGTACCTGTGCACTCTGGAGTCAGCGGGATTTTAATTAGGGCTTATTTTGGGGGGTAGGGCTAATATTGGGTGTGCATGTAAAAATCAAGCTAGAACTTACTTTCAGGATAGCCCATATTTTCAGGGAAATAGGGTATGTCTAATTCTTTCATATATATATATATATGTATGTATCTGTGTGTGTGTATATATATATATATTATATGGATCTTTGGTTATTCGGGTTTTCTCCCACGTAAGATTGGAAGTATCTAGGCAACGTTTCGATGAAGTCTCATTCATCATCTTCAGGCTTGGTCTTCAGCTCTGTGCTTCTCAGAGTGATGTGAGCTTGCAGCTGCTTCTTCCTTTTAACTGCTAGTGAGGGTGTGACTTGATTGGGTGGGGGCTTGGCTGTGTTCTGATTGGGTGGGGGTGTGTTCTCATTGGTTGGGGGTTTGGCTGTGTTCTGATTGGTCGGGGGGCTGGCTGTGTTCTGATTGGCTGGAGGCATGTTCTGTTCAGGTGGGGGCTTGATTGTGCTCAGGTTAGTCTTAGTTGCTGGAGGGTTTGAGCTGGTGAGCTGTGATCTTGCTGTTTGGCTTCGAGTTCGTGGTCGTGCTGCATCTTCATGGTGGAGGTCAGTTCGCTTCATGTATGGCTCAGAGGGGTTTGAGGTGGGTAGTGATGCAGCTGCAGTGCGGCTTATGGTCCGTGGTCGTGTTTCATCTTCTGTGTGGGTGTGAGTCTGCTTTCTACGTGGAATTGTGGTGGTGGCATCTTGTGTGGCTCTCAGGGGTGTGGGTCTGGTGTCATTCTTCATGTTAGGTACGCGTCTGTTCATGAGGGCGGGTTTCCAAATGGCTGGTAGGCGGGAGGCATCATCTCGTTTATTCATGCTGTGTGGGCGTTTTTCTATCTCTATGGCTTCTCTGATGATTCTGCTGCTGAAGTGTTCGGTTTTGGCAATAGTTCTGGTATTTTTAAAGTCAATCTCATGTCCTGTGGCTTTGAGGTGTTGGACCAGGGAAGAGGTCGGTTCTTCCTTTTTGATTGAGTTCTTTTTTTTTTTGAAAAAAATTTTTTTTATTAATTTTCTACAAACAGACAAGACAAACAAAACATCAAAACATACACCTCTCATATTTACATACAGTGTGTCAGTTGGTTCATCATTTTTGTGCATTCATTTTGTAGTCCCAGTTACAATTATGTTACATAACAACTCATATTATCAATCCAAACTTATATATCCTATAATCACTAAACAAAAAGAAAAAAATTTTTTTGACTATACTTTTAATCATTCATGCTTTATGAGCTAACAATACTTTAACCAAATTATTCAACTAATCATATAATCATACCAGATCAATCCTAAAAAAAAAAAACCTTTATAAATATAATATCGATTAACAAAATAATAGCAAAATAACAAGATAAAGATATTTCTTACTATCTAAAATATTCTATTATCGTATTTTATCATCTAGCCATTTATAAAAAAGATCCCAAATTTCATAGAATTGTTTATCCTCTTGCTCTCTGATTTCAAATGTCAATCTACTCATCTCAGCACATTCCAATATTTTCTTAATAATTTCTTCCTGTAATGGTATTTTCTCATTCTTCCAGTTTTTAGCAAATACAATCCTGGCCGCTGTTAATACATTTACAATCAGATATTTCAAATCTTTATATATCAGGTAAAATTCCCAATAAGAAGATCTCTGGTTTCAAGTCTATATGTTTCTTTGTCATTTTTTCCAACCACATGTGAATTATAGTCCAATATTTTCTAGCGTCCTCACAAGTCCACCACATATGGTAATACGAGCCGGGTATCTGATGACATTTCCAACATTTTTCAGATTTATTCTTGAACATTCTTGCTATTCTTGTCGGAGGAAAGTGCCACCTGTAAAACATCTTATACAAATTTTCTTTATATGCTGTTGACATTGTCATTTTATAATTTTGAGACCACAATTTCTGCCATTTCTCTAAATCAATCCCATATCCAAAATTCTTCCCCCAAACAATCATAGTTTCTTTGACTTGTTCTTCCTCTAATTTAATTCCCAGTAAATAACCATATAATTTTTTTAATCACTTTCTCATCAGTACCCATCAAGATCTTATCTAAATCAGTCTGCTTATCATAAAATCCCTCTGTTTTAGAATCTTCATCATACCTTGAATGTATTTGTACATATGAAAACCAATTCATCCTTATACCTTGTTCCTCTAAATTTTGAATCGATTTAAGTTCACCCTTTTCATCCAAAAGTTCCTCATATCTAACTGTTTGTTCCTTCTTGTAAATTATAGGATAGGAAAATGCTTCAATGGTTGATAAACAAACTGGAATTTTCAAATAACATTGTCTTTTTATCTTCTCCCAATTTAACCACAAAGACTCCCGTACATAATGTCTTCTAAAATAACCCTGTGTTTTAGTTCCCTTATACCATAAAAAAGCATGCCAACCCAACAGCAAATCATGCCCTTCTAATGTCAACAACCTATGTTTCCTTAATGTTATCCATTCTTTGACCCACATCAAACTTGCAGCTTGATAATACAATTCCCAATTAGGCAAGCCAAAACCTCCTCTAATTCTAGCATCTTGCAAAAGCTTTAGCTTTATTCTTGCTTTTTTACCTTGCCATATAAACTTCAACATGATTTTATTTAAATCTTCAAAATAGTCTTTACCAAGCCTAATTGGTATTGTTTGAAACAAAAATAAAATTCTAGGTAAAATATTCATCTTAATTGTTGAAATTCTCCCTATTAATGACAATTGCAAGTTTTCCCACTTCTTCAAATCTGTAGTTATCTGTTGTTTAAGTTTAATATAATTATTCTCCTTTAATGTGCTGCATCTTGTTGTCAAATATATCCCCAGATACTTAACCTTATTTGTAACTTGAATTTTCAAAAGATCTGCCAGTTCTTCTCTCTGTCTCAATAGCATATTCTTTGTCAAAATCTTTGTTTTATCTTTATTTATTTTCAAACCAGCCACCTCTCCATAAGTCTCTATCTTTTCCAATAACTTTGGAGCTGTTTCTAGCGGGTCTTCCAAAATAAAAGCTAAATCATCAGCAAAAGCTTGTAGCTTGAATTCTTCCTTCTTAATTTTCATTCCTTTTATGTTTTTATCATCCCTAATATTTCTATTCAACACTTCCAAGGTCAACACAAATAGCAAAGGAGATAGGGGGCATCCTTGTCTTGTACCTTTCCTTATATTAATAAAATCTGTAAGTTCCCCCTCCATCATTACCCTTGCTGTCTGTTTATTATATATGGCTTCTATTGCTTGAGTAAATTTTTTAGTAAAACCCATCTGCTCCAATAATAATAACATAAATCTCCAGTTCACGTTGTCAAATGCTTTTTGAGCATCTCGGAATATCAAAGCCATTTGCTTTTCAGGATGAGCCTCATAGTATTCCAAAGTGTCCAAGATTACTCTCATATTGTCTCTAATTTGTCTCTTTGGCAGAAATCCATTTTGATCTGGGTGAATAAAATTATTTAGATATTTTTTAAGTCTTTCTGCTAAGATTGAAGCAAAGATTTTATAGTCTGCGTTCAATAAAGAAATAGGTCTATAATTCTTAATTTGCAGTGGGTCAGTCTCTTCCTTCGGTATAAGTGTAATGTAAGCCTCTGACCATGTTTTAGGTATCATCTTTTTTAACATAACTTCATTCATAACTTCTAACAATTGGATGCTCAATGATTCTTGAAATGTTTTATAGAATTCTGCTGGAAGCCCATCTGGACCCGGTGCTTTCCCATTATTTTGTCTCTTAAATGCTTCATTTAATTCCATCATTGTTATATTGCTTTCTAGCATTTCTTCAGTCTCTTTAGGTATCTTTGGTAAATTAGCTTCCTGTAAATACTGTTTGACTTTTTCTTCATCGATATTCTCTTGTTTATATAATTGCCCATAAAAATCTCGAATAATTTCTTTTTTCTCCTTATTCCCATAACAAACTTGGCCTTGTTCATCTTTTAATTTCAATATTTTTCTTGATTCCTTCTCTTTTCTCAATTTATATGCTAGCCATCTACCTGGTTTATTTGCATCTTCAAAATAATTCTGTTTAGAGTTTCTGATTTTCTGTGCCAGTTCTTCTTTCTCTATTAATTCCATTTTATGTTTAATTACATCCAGCTTCAATTTAATATCCTTTTTCTGTGGCATTTTCTGTAATTCTTTTTCAAGAATTTTGTACTCATCTTCCAAGGCCTTAAAAGCTTGCCTTTTCCTAATATTCTTTTTTCTTGTATAATCTATTATCAAACCTCTGGCATATGCCTTCATTGTATCCCACACATTTTGCGTTGAAGTATCTTCTTTTTTATTTTCTCTGAAGAAAAAAGCCAGTTGCTTCTCCATCCGTTGTGTAAAATATTTTTCCTTTAAGATAGTATTGTTTAATGTCCATCTCGATCTTTTTTTTTGTCCCTTCCATTTAATTGTCATTGGGCTATGATCTGCCCAAGTACTTGTTTCAATATTTGTTTCTTTAATATTGGATATTAATTCTGTTGAGATCCAAATCATATCTAATCTGGACCATGATAAATGTCTATTTGAGTAAAAAGTATATTGTTTAGCTTTAACATTTCTTTCTCTCCAAATATCTTTTAAAGTTAATTCATCTGTCATTTTAAAAAAAGACCTTGGGAGAGCCTTTCTATTTTGCTTTGTTGTTGTTGCTATATAGTCCAATTTATTGTCCACAATTCCATTAAAATCTCCCATCATAATTATATTAACATAGTCCAGTCCAATTATTTTCATATGTAGCTTTTTATAAAACTCTTCTTGTTTATCATTCGGAGCATAAATTGCAATCAAGAGTATTTTTATATTATTGTCCATTATTTCTACTATTAATATTCTTCCATCTTCATCTGTGTAAATCAATTTTGCTGGGATAGCCTCTTTAATGTATAGAACCACTCCTCTTTTCTTACATTGAGTCAAAGAAGTAAATATTTTCCCCAATTTTGGCTGTACTAACAATTGTTCATGTTGTTTTTTAATATGAACTTCTTGTAGACAAATTATATCAAATTTTAATTTCATTAATTTATGAAAAGTTTTCCTTCTTTTAACAGCTGAATTAAGTCCATTTATATTCATTGTAATCAGTTTTCTCTCTTCCATGATTATGCTTTATATTTAGGTCTAACAGCTCTCGTGGATCTCACTTCACGCTGTTCTTTATTGTCCACCTGTCCACTTACAGCTCCTTTCTCTTTTTCAGTCTCCAGTTGTTCCTCTTGAAACTCAATTACTGAGACCTCTTTCTCTGCCTCCTCTCTTCTTCTTCCAAAAAATTCTGCATGGAAAAGTTCTGCTTTTTCAATTGAATCAATTCTATGTCTCTGCTCTTGCCACGTAAACATTAATCCTTCTGGAATCAGCCATCTATAATTCACTTCGTTTTCCAGTAGCATTTTGGTCAGAAATCAATATTCTCTTCTCATCTCTCTCACTCTTCTGGGTATTTGTTTTAAAACCACAATCTCTTTACCTTTGTATTTCAATGTTTTCTCTCTTACCACTTGTAATATTTGTGTTTTAATGGATCTTTTGGTAAATCTAACATGGACTTCCTTGGGTAATTTATTCCTCATCGCATATCTTGTATAAACTCGATATACCTCATCTATTCCATCCATCATCTTTTCCTCTGTAATTTCCAAAGCATCTGCCAAAATTTATATCATTAGCGCTACCAAGTTTTCTCCTTTTTCCTCTTCTATATTTTGAAATCTAAGGTAAAATTCTGACCTTTCCATCTCCCACCTCAGCATCCCACCTTTTTCTTGTTCAACCGCTGTTAATCTACTATCAATATTTCCAATCTTCTTCTCTCTTTGTTTTCCTTCTTCCTCAATTTTTTGAAATCTCTCCTCATACTTAACCATCATTTGTTTGATGTCTTCCACTTTTTCATCAGTCTTCTCTATTCTTTGTTCAATATTTTCTGTTCTTTGTTCAATGATGTCTGATTTTATCTTGAGATCTTGGATTCCTTGCATAATCGTCTGTAAAGTTACTCTTTCTTGTTCCTTATCTTGCTTCAACATTGTCTGGATTAAGCGTTGTCCTCCAGCTGGTGGGGAGGCAGAGGTAAAAGCAGAAATGCCAGTTGATATTGGTTTCCTGCTCATTTCAATGCTTCCAAGGCTTCAAATTCTTCTTAACTTTTAATCCAACTAGTAAAGCAGCCAATTATAATCCAAAATGGAAAACTCCGATAGTCAAAAACACGAAACCAAGGAAGAAACAGCAAAAAAGGAAGAAGAAAGATCTTCAGGTTCTTCTAGACCCTAATCCAATTACGAAATAGTCCACCATAAAAAAAGAAAAAAAGTAGAAAGAAGAAAAACAAATCCAAAAATAATAATATTGATTAAGAACAAAAAAAAAAGAAAAAAAAAGTTCCCAGATTCTTCACACCTTAATCCAGTTGAAAAGTCTCAATAATAATAATAATAATAAAAAGAAACAACAACAAAGTGGTCCAAGAACATAGATAGGAAAAGCAAAAAAGTCCCAATAAAAAAGAAAAGAAAAATAAAGAAAAAAAAAAACCCTGAGGCTTTCCCTTTAAAAAAAATAACAAACAAAAATAAAAATATTACTAGAATTGAAATTTTTTTTAAAAAAGCTCGCGTGGGGGTATAAGAAAGCACACTGCACTTTATTTATTTATCCAAGGCTCTTGTTATGACTCTCTTCTCCAGCAGCTTCAAAGCCAAACCTCAAGTGTTCTTGATAACAGTCCAGGAAAGTACCTGCAATAATATTTTGCTGTGCTCTCCCTCTATTTATCACGTTAAAATGTCCTTGAGAAGAGGTCTTTTTGCAATTCTCTCCCATTCAAATAAAATACTTTCAAGCCTCTAATTGGCAGTGTTACAAAGTTTCTTAATGCTCTTCCTCCCCCCCAGCCGGAAAAAAGGAATAATATATACAAAAAAAAAAAAAGAAAAAATAGCCAAAGGGAGCCTCTATCCTAAAGAAAGTTAAAAAATCAAAGGGAGCATAAAAATATATATAATAGAAAATTCAATCCGGTTACCTACAAAGTCACAGTAAAATCTTTCCCAAAAAATATAAAGAAAAAAAAAACCCAAGCCTCAATTTGACATCACTTTAAAAAACGCCGCTCAAACAATTTCAGTCAAAAAAAAAAAAAATCTCACAGCTTTCTTCTTTATTCCGGATGAACTTTCCAAGCTCAGCGAATTTACAACACAAAAAAGTTTTTCTCACCCAGCCGACACACTTTCACTCCAATCACTTTCTTTCCGGAGCTGTCCCGACTTCAGCAGCTATGGAGGCTGCCTCTCCGCCGCCAGCGAAAGGGCTTCTTCCGGATCAAACCAGAGATTTTGCGATATCTCTGGGATCCTGGAACAGTGCCCTTCACAATCACCGTCTCTACGGGACGGTTTATGTCCATTAGGACCGACCAGGGGCGAAAATATCGGCTGCGATCTCAGAGCCCCGAGATCGCAGCTGTATCGCCGAAACGAAGCTCCGCCTCCTCTCACTTTTTGATTGAGTTCTTATGTTCTTCAATGCGTGCACCTATTCTTCTGTTAGTCTGTCCAATGTATGTGGTGGGGCAGGCAGTGCAAGGGATTTGGTATACTTCTTGATTTTCCAACTCGATTCTGTCCTTAGGGTTTCTTAGGATGGTGGATAAGGACAGAATCGAGTTGGAAAATCAAGGAGTATACGAAATCCCTTGCCCTGCCTGCCCCACCACATACATTGGACAGACTAACAGAAGAATAGGTGCACGCATTGAAGAACATAAGAACTCAATCAAAAAGGAAGAAACGACCTCTTCCCTGGTCCAACACCTCAAAGCCACAGGACATGAGATTGACTTTAAAAATACCAGAACTATCGCCAAAACCGAACACTTCAGCAGCAGAATCATCAGAGAAGCCATAGAGATAGAAAAACGCCCACACAGCATGAATAAACGAGATGATGCCTCCCGCCTACTAGCCATTTGGAAACCCGCCCTCATGAACAGACGCGTACCTAACATGAAGAATGACACCAGACCCACACCCCTGAGAGCCACACAAGATGCCACCACCACAATTCCACGTAGAAAGCAGACTCACACCCACACAGAAGATGAAACACGACCACGGACCAGAAGCCGCACTGCAGCTGCATCACTACCCACCTCAAACCCCTCTGAGCCATACATGAAGCGAACTGACCTCCACCATGAAGATGCAGCACGACCACGAACTCGAAGCCAAACAGCAAGATCACAGCTCACCAGCTCAAACCCTCCAGCAACTAAGACTAACCTGAGCACAATCAAGCCCCCACCTGAACAGAACACGCCTCCAGCCAATCAGAACACGGCCAGCCCCCCGACCAATCAGAACACAGCCAAACCCCCAACCAATGAGAACACACCCCCACCCAATCAGAACACAGCCAAGCCCCCACCCAATCAAGTCACACTCCCACTAGCAGTTAAAAGGAAGAAGCAGCTGCAAGCTCACATCACTCTGAGAAGCACAGAGCTGAAGACCAAGCCTGAAGATGATGAATGAGACTTCATCGAAACGTTGCCTAGATACTTCCAATCTTACGCGGGAGAAAACCCGAATAACCAAAGATCCACATACAAATACCCGCGAGAACCTCAGAAAACATATATATATATATATATATGTATATGTATATGTATATGTATATGTATATGTATATGTATATGTATATGTATATGTATATGTATATGTATATGTATATGTATATGTATATGTATATATGTCTGGCATTCAGCTTTGTTCGGGTATTTTCCCACGTCATAGTAGTGGTGCTTTTAAAGTTGTAGCAACGTTTCAGCAGAATCTCATCTGCCATCATCAGGCTTCTGTATAGTGTTTGTCTATGAGTTAGACTTTTACAGTGGTTCAGATTTAAATTTGGGGCAGCCTATTGCTGTGCCAGAATGGTTTTTTCTTCCTCCTGATTGGTTGAGAGTCTTGGTCTGTGTTTATTGGTCTTGGAGTTTGCTGTGTTCTGCTTCTAATATCTTCTGTCTGTTTTTTTTGGCTCTTTTTGTATCTTGATTGGCTGGCAACATTGTGTTACTTTGTTGGAGGTCTTTAGTGCAGCTTGGCTTCGGGTAAATGGATGGCTATCATTAGTTAGGAAGCTGGGTTTCATCTGGGTGCCTGGTTGGGGTGTGTTTGAGCTGGAGGTATCTGGGGGGATCTGCTTGTGCCCAGGTGTTTGCCTGGCTTGTGGTGTGGAGATTTTTTTGTTTGTGAGTGCAGGCTTCCAAATGATTGACAGCCTGGTGGAATCATCTCTTCTGTTCATGCTTTCTGGTCTTTTATCAATCTCTATGGCTTCTCTGATAATTCTGTGGCTGGGATTTTTTTTAGTGACTAGGGTTTTGGTGCCATTGAAGTTGATGCTATTACCTGTGGCTTCCATGTGTTGGACTAGTGAGGAAGTGTGTTCCAGCTTTTTGACTGCATTTTTGTGTTCATCCAGGCAGAATAATCAGAGAAGCCATAGAGATAGAAAAACGCCCACACAGCATGAATAAATGAGATGATACCTCCCGCCTAACAGCCATTTGAAACCCGCCCTCATGAACAGATGAGTACCTAACATGAAGAATGACACCAGACCCACACCCCTGAGAGCCACACAAGATGCCACCACCACGCTTCCACGTAGAAAGTAGACTCACACCCACACAGAAGATGAGACATGACCACGGACCAGAAGCCGCACTGCAGCTGCATCACTACCCACTTCAAACCCCTCTGAGCCATACATGAAGCGAACTGACCCCCACCATGAAGATGCAGCACGACCACAAACTCGAAGCCAAACAGCAAGATCACAGCTCACCAGCTCAAATCCCCCAGCAACTAAGACTAACCTGAGCACAACCAAGCCCCCACCTGAACAGAACACGCCTCCAGCCAATCAGAACACAGCCAACCCCCCAACCAATCAGTACACTGCCAAACCCCCAACCAATGAGAACATCCCCCCACCCAATCAGAACACAGCCAAGCCCCCACCCAATCAAGTCACACTCCCACTAGCAGTTAAAAGGAAGAAGCAGCTGCAAGCTCACATCACTCTGAGAAGCACAGAGCTGAAGACCAAGCCTGAAGATGATGAATGAGACTTGATCGAAACGTTGCCTAAATACTTCCAATCTTACGCGGGAGAAAACCTGAATAACCAAAGAACCACATACAAATACCCGCGAGAACCTCAGAAAATATATATATGTGTGTGTGTGTGTGTGCGTGTGTGTGTGTGTGTGTGTGTGTGTGTGTGTTTTCTTAAGTTTTCGCGGGTACTTACATGTATGGTATTCAGCTTTGTTCGGGTATTTTCCCACGTCATTATAGTTGTGCTTTTAAAGTTGTAGCAACGTTTTGGCAAAATCTCATCTGCCATCATCAGGCTTCTGTATTGTGTTTGTCTGTGAGTCAGACTTTTACAGTGGTTTCAGTTTTAAATTTGGGGCTAGCCTATTGTTGTGCCAGAATGGTTTTTTCTTCATCCTGATTGGTGGGGAGTTTTGGTCTGTGTTTATTCTTCTTGGAGTTTGCTGTGTTCTGCTTGATTGGTGTTTCTAATATCTTCTGTCTGTTTTGTGGCTCTTTTTGTGTCTTGATTGGCTGGCAACATTGTGTTTCTTTATTGGAGGCCTTTAGTGCAGCTTGGCTCCAAGTAAATGGACGGCTATCATTTATTAGGAAGCTAGGTTTCATCTGGGTGCCTGGTTGGGGTGTGTTTGAGCTGGAGGTATCGGGGGGATCTGTTTGTGCCCAGGTGTTTGCCTGGCTTGTGGTGTGGAGATTTTTTTGTTTGTGAGTGCAGGCTTTCAAATAATTGACAGTCTGGTGGAATCATCTCTTCTATTCATGCTTTCAGGTCTTTTTTCAATCTGTATGGCTTCTCTGATAATTCTGTGGCTGGGGTTTTCTATAGTGGCTAGGGTTTTGGTGCCATTGAAGTTGATGCTATGACCTATGGCTTTCATGTGTTGGACTAGTGAGGAAGTGTGTTTCAGCTTTTTGACTGCATCTTTGTGTTTATCCAGGTGGGTGCTATTCTTCTATTGGTCTGTCCAATGTATGTGGCCGGGCATGATGCACAGGGGACTTCGTATATGCCTTGGTTTTCCAGGTCAATTTTATCTTTGGGGTTTCTAAGGATGGCTATTTTTCTGTCTGTATTGAAGGCAGTCTTGATGTGATGCCTGTGTAGTATCTTGCTGATTTTGTCTGTGGTACCTCTTATGTAGGGCAGGACAGCTGTTCCATGGGTCTGTTCATCGTCTAGGTCTCCATTATGTCTCAGTGTGTTTTTGTGGATCAAGCCGGTGATTTTGCTTTTGTGGAAGCTGTTGACTGTCAGTACTTTAATCAGGGTGCATAGCTCAGTCTTTATGTGTGTCTTGTCTGCCAGGCGTTTGGTTCTAGCAATTAGTGTTTTGGCCATGGAGTTTATCTTTGATAGGTGGTGGTGGGATTGGGCGTTGAGATAGAGATTTGTGTGTGTTTTCTTCTGGTATATGGTGTGTCCTAGGGTGCCATCTGTTTTTTTTTTTTTTTGTAGATTAGTACATCTAGGAATGGTAGTTGTTTGTTTGTTTCCGTTTCCATGGTGAACTTGATTTTGGGGTGTATGCTGTTTAGGTGTGTTAGGAAATTGTGTAGGTTTTCTTTTCCATAGGGCCAAATCACAAATGTATCATCGATGTATCTTTACCATAGTTTGGGTTTGTGGGTGGCATTAGCCAGGGCTCTGGATTTGAATTCTTCCATGAACAGGTTTGCAATGACGAATGACAGTGGTGATCCCATAGGGGCCCCTTCAATTTGTTTGTATCTTTGTCCTTTGTATATGAAATATGTGTTGGTTAAGCAGTGTTCTGTTAGTTCCATGAGGTGTTTAGCTGGTTGGTATTTATTTTTGATGATTTCAAGGGTCTCTTTTATCGGGACTTGAGTGAATAGTGAAACCACATCAAAACTTACAAGCAGATCTTCTTGCTCCACGTGTAGATCTTTGATCATTTCCAAGAAGTGGTATGAGTTTTGTACATGTGAAGCTGCTGTTTCAGCATGGGGCTGTAGCTGTTTTGCTAAGTGTTTAGCTAGGTTTTGTAGTGGAGCTGACTATGGGTCTGAGAGCTATGCCTTCTTTGTGTATTTTTGGGAGGCTATATAGTTTGGGGCATCTGGAAAATTTTTCTTGGGATGATCGTCTGCTGGATCTGTTTGCTCATGTGGCTGATTATAATTTTCTCTTGGTTAATTTTTCCAGATATGTGGTTGGGTCCGTGTTTATGGGTTTGTATGTGGAGTCTTGGAGTAGGTCTGTCAATTTTGTTTCATAGTCTTTTCTATCCATGCCACAGTAATAATGGATAGAAAAGACTACGAAACAAAATTGACTCCTTGGTTTTCTAACTCGATTTTGTCTTTAGGGTTTCTTAGGATGGTGGATATTTTTCTTTTTGTGCAGAATGCTGTCTTAATGTTGTGTTTTTGGAGGATCTTGCTGATTTTGTCTGTAGTGCCTTATATATATATGGGAGGAGGGCTTTGCCGTTCTCTTGTTCTCTGTCTTGGATTTTGATTGGGGTTTCTTTTTGGATTAGGTGGGTGATCTTTTTTCTTTGGAATCCATTGGCTGTTAGTACGTTACTGAGAGTGTGTAGTTCGGTTTTAGGTGTTGTTTGTCAGCTAGGCATTTTGTTCTGGAGATGAGTGTCTCGGCAACAGAATTGACCTGTGCTGGGTGGTGGTGTGAGAGTGTGTGTAGATAGCGGTTTGTATGTGTTTTCTTCTGGTAGATGGTGTGTCCTAGGGAGCCATTGGATTTTTTGTATACCAAGACATCTAGGAAGGGAAGTTGGTTGTTAGCTTCTGTTTCCATGGGGAATTGTATTTTGGGGTGTAGGCTGTTGAGGTGTGTGAGGAAGTTGTTCAGTTTTTCTTTCCCATGTGGCCAGATTATGAAGGCACTACAGACAAAATCAGCAAAAAACACAACATTAAAACAGGAGAATAGAAAAATATCCACTATCTTAAGAAACCCTAAAGACAAAATCAAGTTAGAAAACCAAGGAGTATACGAAATCCTTTGCACCGCCTGTCCCACCACATATATCGGACAAACTAACAGAAGAATAGGTGCACGCATTGAAGAACACAAGAACTCAATCAAAAAAGAAGAACCGACCTCTTCCCTGGTCCAACACCTCAAAGCCACAGGACATGAGATTAACTTTAAAAATATCAGAACTATCGCCAAAAACCAAACACTTCAATAACAGAATAATCAGAGAAGCTATAGAGATAGAAAAACGCCCACACAGCATGAATAAACAAGATGATACCTCCTGCCTTCCAGCCATTTCACATACCTAGGGAGATCATGGTGGAAGGCAGATAGCGATGGCTGGCTGGCAGGCGGGCGAATGCAGACTGCAGGCAGCGATGGCACATGGCCATAAGGAGGGGGCGGGGTGAGAACGCAACTTGTCACACATGCATGAGATGTTGCGCCTGTGCGATAAGGACTGATGGGGCAGTGAGCGGAGAAGCAGATGAGAGGGGTGAGGCCAGCCAGCGGCCCATTTTACCGGTTCTCCGAACTACCAGAAACTATAACAACCGGTTCTATAGAACTGGACAGAACCGGTAGAATACCACTTCTGATGGAGAATGGAGAGGAGGTGGAATCAGTGCAGGGCAACCCAACAATTTGGGAAGAGGGCTCCCTGCCCCTCTTCACAAGGCTCACCTTGGGAATGAGATTTAAAGAGATGCCATTGGGAGGGACACTTGGGAACAGGTGTTGCCTTTTCCAGTTTCACGTGTGGTTACTGATATCTGGATACTTTGCTGTGCCTTGCCCTGCTTGCCTGGCCTGGCTGTGTGCAAGTTTGCAGCGACACAGTGCTGCAGTCCCAGTGAACTCTTCCTGTGAACTTTTTCCTGGAACCCAATGCCCTGAATTGTGGCTGCTCTCAGAACTGTGCTGCTCCTCTGGACTAATAGCAGCTAGGAACTATTGGAGATGCATGTTTAATAATTGACTCCTGGACTTGTAGTGAATGATGGGACTTTTTGGGGAAAGTTGGAGAAATAAAGGGGAGTTAAGCCTTCGTTCCAGCTATGCTGTTTCCATGCTCATTACACATCTTAAGTTCACTGAGGTTGAGAAACATTGCCCTGAAGAATGCAAAGCTCATGTTACTTCCCTCCCCCAAACATTTCCAAAATGCTAAACTACCCACGACAGCGGGAATGTTGGTGCATCTGTATCATATTTCCAAGCACTCCTGCTTACATACTGAATTCATTAAGATGGGATCTAATAGCCCAATATGTGTCATCTAGCTAGCCAGTACTTGCTTCCAGTTATTTAAAGAGCATTGTGATTTTTGTCCCCTTGACACTGAAAATGGTTTTGGATGCTTAGAGGTGGGATCCAAAAAGTTTTACCACTGGTTCGGTGGGCGTGGCTTTGTGTGCATGCACACACTTTGTGTGCGTGTGCGTGCCAAACATGCACTTTGCATAGGTGCAAAGGCCCAAGTGCAGAGGTGTTCCAACTCACTTCCGGCAAGCCTGCACTCTCAGTTGCTTCAGCTGCTGCTGCACAGCACTGTGCTGGGCCACGCAAAGCAGCTGTGCTTCAAAAGCAGAGGATAAAGGGGAGTACAGGAGCCCGGGCAGGTGGGTGGGCCCCACAGCAGAGTGGTGGAGAGAACTGGTGGTATTCTATCAGTTCAGCAGAACCAGGCCAAACCGATAGAATACCGATTGTGCCCTGCTCAAAATAAAAAAAATCATATTATGGCTTGGTGTGATTTATAGATCTATCATATTTGCAAAAATCCGTATTTTTAGCAGTCCAGATACAGTAAGGCTAGCAAGTTAGAAATTTATCAATTGTGTTTTGCAGAGTATTTGCTAAGTGAATAACCTGGCTAATTATGGCTTATTAAAAAAATGTGTAAGAAAATCATGCATGAACCCATCCATGCGATGCAAAGGCTGTTTTATACACACAGAGAATAGCTTTGGATAGGTAGGAGGGGCAAATCTAAAGCCAGCAAATCTCAGGGCACACTTGACAGTTTAATCAATAGTTAATCAACCACTGAGTTTCAAGCCCATGAGGCACTAGGCCTGAAATACTCTAGAACAGAGGGAGAAAAACACAGCAACGTTCTGACATAGACTGCTGTGTGTTCTTTTATACAGCTTCATTGCAGTATACAATCAAGATCCTTTCCTAACTCTGCCACATCACGTCTGTGAGGTTTTAGCTGACTTCAAGCCTGGTGACTTTGTTGTGGCAACTTGAAAATCCAGAAATTCCTTCTTGTTGTGTTCTGCTTGTTTTCTTCTCTCTGACACTCATCTCCCTCTAGAATCCCATTTGACAAATGGTGCTCCAATCTTTATATCCTACCACGATCAGCTGTCTTCTTGGCATGATGTTGAGGTCCCAACACATCTCCATGCGTCTCAAAAGCAACACGGAAGGCACGAGAAAACAAACTTGTTCCTCTTGATACCTCTGAAGATGTAACTTCTTGGTTGTTTTTTTTAGAAAATCACAAATCCATCCATTTTATTCATTTTAAACAGTAAAATTAAGTTTATTTGGTTGTTGCCTCCTTTAATTCACAGAATGTAAACTTCACAAAATATACAACTGCTCTTTATTAATAAGCTTCCCCCCCCACCCCAAAATCTGTGGTTACAATCAAATCATATATGAATTCTAGATGATACATATAGATAATATGTGTTATGTATTATTTTGGCTGGTACTTCCCTGGTGGTAATCTGCATCTCAGAGGGCCCATCCTACCAGAAAAGCTGACCATAATCTGTACTATAAATTGTGAAACTAAGAGAAAAACCCAATTGTGGCTTTTGGTTATGTTTATCTTCGGTTCAAGACTAAATGAATAATAAACGAATAACAAAGAAATTTAAGAAGTTTTTAGAAGAAGTCTCTTGTTTTTGGTGTAAAAAAACACAGCTATCCTTTTGAAAACCAAAAATGAGTAGTACTTCCTTGGATAGGCATGTGGGCTATTCCTGACTCCACATCCAGAAAGCAGAGCCGAAGAGGGATTGGCAACCCATCTTTTTGCCTTCCTGTTATCATATATTTTAAAATCCATCTAAAACAGTCTGTATTACAGTAAATATCTGGATAGTAAGCATATTCAGGATTTTTAAAACAGGAAAGGGCACCTTCATATAGCTATAATCTATAAATAATCTTCAACTTTATTATATATTTTTTAAAAAAGAATCTTAGTTTAATGTATTATATTTGTGCAAAATTCAGAAGACCCTACATCAGGTATTGTTCTTCGACTTTCTCCCTAGAATTCTTTGCCGTTTCCCACGCAAATCCTTTTTTGTGGATTTGTCACTTGCTTTTTTGAGACACACACATAGATGTATGCTTTTTGTGTCGCTTTTTTTTTACACATTCAGAGGACTGCACTTTCTCCTACTTTTCTGCAGTTCTTAAGGATTTTTTTCCAGAAAGTATCTTATCTTATTTCTGCTTCTCATTCTGGACATCAGAATTAGATGCTGAAAGACTGGTGGACAATCCCACTCTTTGGAAATAACTCAGAATCTATTTTTCATAGTAAACTTGACTATACAACTATCACGGATGTTGATTTGTGACAAGAATCTTAAACATCATTTCATATTTGCTAAATCCCAAGAACGAGGAAACACACACATATTTTTACTGGTTATTGTTGATGGGATACAGCACCTAAGGTGCCAGCCTAGGTTGATGTGCTCTAAATCTTAGCTAGTACTTTCCTTATTGATCGTAACTTCCCTTTTTACCATCTTTTTTAGTTTCCCAACTTGCTCCCTCAAGCATTAATTTAGTTAAACTGAAGGTTTCAAAACCAGCAATGGAACTGCTCTGCTATATAAACATCTGAATCTCAAATGTTTAGCAATCTCTCTTCAGACTACACCTCCCATTTCACACGTGCACCTGTCCTGCTGAATCTCAAAGGATTAGCCAAGGGTTAGTGATGGGAAAGGGCACCGTATTATCTCAGTACTTGAAAGGAAGGTGAGGTCTCTATTACCTTCCCTATCTTTTTCCTCATCTGAGAACCCTTGTGAACAAAAAGCCACTTTGTTTTGATATTCTTCTTTTCCTAGATGTGCAAATGCCCCAATCATTTTTTTTAATTGGAGCAAACATTAATGAACAGTAAGTAGCCACCAAGACAAAACTTTGAATGTCCACTGTTTAACAAAATGTCAGCATGTAGGTATTCAAAGCAGAAGGTCTTAATCTATTTTGGTCTTAGCTGATGCTTTACTCTGCCCCAGGTAGTGTAGATGTTCTCCTCAGATTTTCTTTGACTTTAATAAATTCTGGCGCATTCTCTTCTTGCTTCTCATCTTCCCTTTCCAGCTGATTAAAAAAAGGCAGAAGAAATAAATAGATGACTTTTTTAAAAAAATAATCCCAGCAACATCTATTAGTTATAGGAAATGGGAGACCAGACAAAACTTTTAAGGGAAGTTAATAGGCTATGTGATGTGTGACTTGTTGAGGCTGTAGACAACTGGCCTCAAGTGTCACCATCTGCATCCAGCCACCGAACCAACATTTGTTTTTCTTAATCACAGTTTAGAACCTAAAGGGTTATCTGAATTCTCAACCCTATATCAGGCAACTAATAGCTTATCAACTCATCAGCAATTTTCAGTCCAATGGATGCCTTAAGGTCACTTCTATTTTCTTGATGCAGTAACTGCTGGAAAATGGATGTCATCATTCAAAATGTGTCTCTAATTGTGCTCAATAATAAGATTCAGTAATAAACGATCCTCCTATGTGCATGCTTAAAACTTTGTTTTGAAAAAATCAATTCTTTGCTAGTGTTTAATTCTTTTTCTTCCAGACATGTATTAAATTAACTCAATTTGGGTTTGTTGCATAGGAAAATGTTGCTTCTTTTTTCCTCTTTTCTCAGCTATTTCATCTACAGCTCCTAGTCAAAGATATAATCTATCATCTGTCTCTATGTCTGTCTGTCTCTGCCTGTCTATCTATCTATCATCTATATCTACCTACTTACCTACCCATCTCTCATCTCTCTCTATCAACCTAAATCTTTTTCTTTCTTTCACCATTGACTTTCATCATCTCTCTCTCTCTCTCTCTCCTCCCCCCCCTTTGTATTCTGTCTTTATTATTTTTATAAATAACTCGTGATCATGAAATATCCAGCACACTTTCCTCTTCCTGTATTTTCCACAATAACAACATGTGAAGTTTGGGCTGAGAAAGAAAGACTGGCTCAAAGTCATCCAGCTGGCTTTCATGGCTAAGATGGGACTAGAACTCACAATCTTCTTGTGATTGGCCCAAAGTCACCTGGTTAGCTTTCATAGCTAAAGTAGAACTAGAACTCATGGTCCCCAGTGGTGGGATTCAATTTTTTTTCTACCGGTTCTGTGGGCGTGGCTTGGTGGGCGTGACAGGGGAAGGATACTGTAAAATCTTCAGTCAGAGGTGGTGTTTGCTGGTTCTCTGAACTGCTCAAAATTTCCACTACCGGTTCTACAGAACTGGTCAGAACCTGCTGAATACCAACTCTGATGGTCCCCCACTTTCTAGCCTGGTGTCTTAATTACCAAATTGACTCTTTCTATCTTCCTATCTGGGCAGATACAGCTTTTAACCAACTTAAATTTAAACATGTTGTTAAATATTTTGTTTTCAAAATGTTACAAATTATTGTAAACAATAAACATAAGGACAGGGGGAAGAAAACCCTGTTATGGAAGCATCTGTCCCTGAGAGAGTTACAGTTGGTTTGTTTTGTAACATGTTAACGGTCTTGTGGGTTACGCAATCTCCAGAATATTCACTTTTGTTGATTAAAAGAAACTGAAATTTGATGTGTGGTTTGTTTAAGACCAAAGAGAACATGAGACAAAGAATTTAGTATGTGGAAACTCATAATAGTTTAATTTCATGCTTTTTGCCAATTGAAAGAGAAACTTTATTCTGACATATTATCCCTCTGGTTTTGTAGTTCCCAAGTTCTGAACAGTCTTTAATTTTTGGCCTGTTTTGAAGCTTTGCCTTCTAATGTAATGAAGTGAAGATTCAAACAATTCCCTTAAGCCCAAAATCTCTCTGTGTATCAAATGGAAATGACTGGAATTGTAGGTCATTGGGCTGTTGCACTGCCTGCTTTAAATATATAATATTTTTCCATCACTTCCTTTTAACAATTTTCCATAGGAAATCAGATAATTTTTATATGGTTCTCTCTCCTCTTTCAGACTTGAGTGCAGGCTTTAGTATCAACATATTAATGAGAATCCTCCCTCAAAATGGCCAGTTTTGTGTCTGTTGGCAGTTTGAGGATAAAGATGCTTAAATCTACAAAACCAATTGTGGGGAAATAAATGGTGAATTTATACTTTTATACTTGTATTTATTCTGTATACTTCTGGGGCCCCTACAAGATTGGGAGTTGGGGGAGGGTAATGTTTTATAGTGGTTCTACTCTTATTTCAGTGTGGAGTATTAGGTTTCAGATAATCAGAGTTGGAAGAGACCTTGTAGGTCATCTAGTCCAACCCCCTCCCCAAGCAGGAGACCTTACACCATTTCTGACAAATGGCAGTCCAATCTCCTCTTAAAAGTCTCAAGTGATGGTGCTCCCACAACTTCTGAGGGCAAGCTGTTCCATTGGTTGATTGTTCTCACTGTCAGAAAGTTTCTCCTTATTTCCAGGTTAAATCTCTCCTTGTTCAGTTTCCATCCATTATTCCTTGTCTGGCCTATAGGCACTTTAGAAAATAGCTTGACCCCTTCCTCCCTGGGGCAGCCCTTCAAATATTGAAAGACTGCTATCATGTTTCCCCTGGACCTTCTCTCCACTAGACTAGCCAAGCCCAGTTCCTGCAACTGTTCATTGTATGTTTTAGCCTCCGGTCCCCTAATCATCCTGGTTGCTCTTCTCTGTACTTTTTCTAGAGTCTCAACATCTTTTTTATAATGTGGTGAACAAAAGTGGATGCAGTACTCTAGGTGTGGTCTTACTAAGGCTTTATAGAGTGGTATTAGTACCTCACTTGATCTTGATTGTATCCCTCTGTTAATACAACTTAGGATTGCATTGGCTTTTTTGGCTGCTGCTGCACACTGCTGGCTCATATTTAGCTGGTTGTCCACTAAGACTCCAAGATCCCTCTCATAGTTACTGCTACTGAGCCTGTTAGTCATTTATCCTCGGGGGGGCGGGAGTGTAATGCCCAAAACTTTAGCAATGTCAGTGTGGGATGCCACAGGTTTGGTGCTCTCTGTCCTGTTACTTTAACATTTATTTGAAATTATCAGAAGAGGTCATTCAGTGCTTTGTAAAGAGATATTATCAATATAATCATGATACTGTTGTATGCTGCATTCTAACTGTTAAATACTAATTCTACCCACTGTGGCACAGTGGTTAGAAGGTAGTATTGCAGGCAAATTCTGCCCACAGCCTGGAGTTCAATTCTGATGGGGCTCGAGGTTGACTCACAACCTTCCATCCTTCTGATATCGATAAAATGAGAACCCAGATTGTTGGGGGCAATATGCTAACATTGTAAACCACCCAGAGTGTGCAATAAAGCACTATGGGGCAGTACATGTTTAAATGCTATTACTATATCATGAGCCACGGTAGCACAATGATTAGAGTGCAGTTCCTCAGGCTACTTATAGACTCTCCTTTCTAAAGACCCATTATTCTGATGGCAAGTTGGCAAATACTGCCGTCAGAACGCAGATCGGCTCCCCAGGGAGTGCTCAGCCGCTTCCGTAGCGATTGTAAGCAGCTCACAAAGACCTGACATTGCGAAAGCCACTCAGATAGACTTGGCATCGTGAAGCCCTGCCGCTGAGCCGGTTTAGAAAAATCAAGCGGTTACCTTTTGTACTCTCGAGGCTTCTTGATTTCCCCAACAGAACACCTAAAAGAAGGGGGCTTATGAGCCTGATTTCTGCAAATTTGGCAGTTTAAATCCCACCAGGCTCAAGGTTGACTCAGCCTTCCATCCTTCCAAGGTGGGTAAAATGAGGACCCAAATTGTTGGGGGCAATAGGCTGACTCTGTAAACTGCTGAGAGAGGGCTGTAAAGCACTGTGAAGCAGTATACAAGTCTAAGTGCTATTGTTATCATCAAATTTTGGCTAAGCCAAAATCCTATAGGCTTTGAGGGTTGGGATACTGCAAAACAAGCTCACATCCAACCTTTCCAAGATGGAACAGCTTATCATCAATAGACACCAGGGAAATAGAAACATAGAATCATGGCCTGGAAAGGACCCTGGAGGTCTTCTGCAACACTTTAGTCCTCCTTGCTTACTACAGAAGACTTTCTGACTGTTTCCTTCAAAGCCACATTCTCTACACTTCAAGTAGTTCTCGATTTATGACCACAACTGAACCCGAGTTTTCTGTTGCTAAGGGAGATAGCTGTGAAGTGAGTTTTGCCCCATTTTACAACCTTTCTTGTTGCTATTATTAAGTGAATCACTGCAGTTGTTCAGATGGTAACATGGTTAAATCTGGCTTCCCCATTGACTTTGCTTGTTCAGATGGTCGCAAAGGACGATCCCATGACCCCAGGACACTACAACTGTCATAAATAGGAACCAGTTTGCCAAGCATCTGAATTTTTATCACATGACCACGGGGGTTGTTGCAACAATTGTAAATGTGAACAATGGTCACAAGTCACTTTTTTTTCACTGCTAAACAAACGGTTGTTAAGTCAAAAACTACCTGTATTTGAAAATTTCTGTATCTTTTAAAGGAGTTTAACATACATAGTAGAATTCACAATTATTTCTACCTCATCAAGCTTCTGTTGCCTTTTCAAGAGCTCCTGTTCAAATGGAGATTTGAATTTCTTTGCCTCATCTTCTTCTTTCCTCTGTTTCAACAGCTGGTTTCGGCGGCGATGTTCCAGGACTCTTTGCAGTTCTGGTTTACTCTCAACTCCTCTAAAAGTTAAGGTAGACAGTGAAAGACTGAGATTGAACTTGAATGCCAAAAAGGTAAACACTGCAGTAAAATAACCTGGCAGGGTAATAATCTATGTATGTCTTTCTCCAGTAAAATAAATTCTACTTTCTAGATTGGTTTCTGTCCCTCACCCATCCCAGTCCTGCCATGCTGCCTCATAGTGCCGGAGAGATGTTCCTTGGAGAAATGAGCAAACTGCAGTGGGAATGTATGCCAAGTGCACATACTTCACACCCCAGCTTCTCAGTTCAAACAAACAGATGTTGCAGGTGGGTGTTCATTTTAATGGCAACCACAAAGGCGTCATTTCATACTGCACAAGAGAAAGCATGGGAAACCATTTGATTGAGAAAACCAAATGGGTAGTCAAAATGTGGTAAATGTTGATATAGACCTCTCAAGTTGTGGGCCACTCAACAGTCTAAGTTTAAGATCTTTCAGAATGCTAATGGTGTTATGACACTGCTAAATAAAGCTTTCCAGATGGCTGCTAATGTAAGCATGCTGGAAAAAACCCCCGGAAGCTGCAAAAATAGAATTATAGTGGGAATATGGAATATAAGGGGCATGGAAAGCTCAATACTCTGTCTGCATCTTTTTTGGGGGAGTCATGCTGCATGTCACCCATTGGCAGGTCAGTTTTTGATGATACTCCAGGCAAAAAAGTGAAAAAGGAAGTGAATAAAAAGACATACACAACTGAATATAAAGAAGACTCAAGAAATGACAACAGGTGCAACAACTAGCCTTAGAATTGACAATGAGGATATTAAAGTGGTGGATAGCTTGTGCATTTAAGATCAACAATCAACAGTAATGCTACCAGCAGTAAAGAAATACAACACAGACTACCACTTATAAAGTAGCCATGAAGTCCTTGGAAATTATTCAGATACAGGGTTATATCTATACCTACAAAAATAATACTCATGCAAGATATTCCCTGTGACACTCCATGGAAGCTTAGACTGGATTCTGCAGAAGTAGGATAGAAAGAATATGCTTTTGTATTGGAGAAGACATTTGAGAGTGCCATGGATAACCCAGAAAACAATCAAATGGATCAATGTCTGTGGATCATCCAGATCATAGTTGTCTCAAAAGTACTTTTTCAAAAGGTAACGGCACTGTTTTTCCAAATCAATTCAGAGTCCTCACTTGAGAAACAAATAACCAAGGTCAAATAATCATATTTTGGACAGATTATGAAAAGATCCAGTAGCAAAATGGATGAATTACAAAGCAATGAATGTAGAATTGAAAGTCTGAACAGGCCAAGTTGAGGACAGGTCACTCGAGAGAAAATGTATTTATGTGTAGAAAGTTTATCTATGTCTAGAGAAAAATTATCTGTTTCTAAGAACTGACAGCAGAATCCAACATGGAAGTTGAGGTTCAATGGAACTTCCATGAAAGCAAACATCAGAATGTGTAAAGTCGAAGGGCACACATGAAAAACTGCTAAGATAAAATAACAAACTTCTTATAGTTGGTTATAAAATAACAAAGTTTACTCAGGATGCTTCATTAAAAGATCATTTCTTTTCATCTTCCTAAAACTGTTTCATTTTTTTCATTTTTCCATCCCCTTAGGGTGGAGTAGAAGAAATTTGAAGCCTTGAATGTCCAAAGGTCTCCAAATATTTCCCCCCCCCATTTAAGCTTGATAATTAATTGCAAAAAGCATAATCAAAATGGATATCAGAGCACTAGAAGAACATGTTAATGTGTAAATTAATGTGTCACTTTTATTAAACCTCATTTTCACCTTAAAAGCAAAATAAAATAAAATATGAAACTAAATACAGATAAATAAAAATGCACAGTGGCCCACCAGTTTGATTAAGGTATAGAATTGATAATACTGCCTGATGCAGTGTTGATGCAGTGATAATTAAAGAATTGCTCTTATCCTTTAAATGATATTAAATATTCTGTAAATTAACATACTGTGCAACAGGAGTTTTAAAACTTTTGCAAGCAGCAGAACCTTTAAAAAAAAACCTTGGAATTTCTGAACAAGTGGCACAGCTCTAGTAAAGGAAACATGGCAATAAAATGAAATTTGTATTAACTGCCACTTACAAAAAGGCCATTAGAAATTGCTACCTGAAGGATGTTCCTGCTTTCCTCACCTACTTGGGATTCGTATGAGAAGGCTGAGCTGGGGTAGGATGACTTTGTAGGAAGCACAGCAAAATAAGGTGTCAACTCATAAAATATTTCTATGCCTTTTTTATTGTTGCCAACAGAAGGGAGGGGGGAAAGGAATTTGAAAAAGCAGTGTAGCAGTTTGGCATAGAAAGTGCATTCCATTAATAACTTGCAGAGATTGTAACTAGGTGATTGGAGTTTCTGCCCCGCAAATCTAATTGGAGAACATGATTGATGACTCTTGGCTATGGACGTGTTTCATTGGAGAATATGAATTATGATGCACCCAAAGGAGTGGGGGGAAACCAGGGTCAAGAGTGATAGTGAATTACATGTCTCAGAATCAGCTTCAACCAGGTCCTGCCGACATGTTTGCTTCTAATAAATTCATTATAGGTTTTGAAGTTTGGCTTGAGGCTCATGATTTAATTAGGGCAACTGCTGGAATCCTGACATAAGGCTTATGATCTTTTTACTCACATTTTCTTAGGTAAGACTCATAGTCATAATTTGCACCCTTTCACCTTTTAGAAAAATCACTATTGATGCCTCTGGCTGCATTCAAGTGATTTTTCTCCATGAAGTCTTTCACAGAACCCCATCAGATTCCCATGAAATTTTATTTGTTAAATTTATTTGCTGCCGACATTGAAATTATTCTGGGTGGTTTACAGCATTAAAATCCTAACGATAAGTATTTCTAAAATAATAAAAACAGAATTAAAGAACTCATAGAGTTCTATAGAAGCAAATATTGAAAAGCCCTACTTTAAACCATTTTGAGTCAGATCATAACACTAGACAAGGCAAGACTGACTTGATAAAATATATCAAGCAGGGGCCCACAGCAACACTCCATGGAGAGAAAGCAAAGACAACTGAAGCTTCACATAAAATGTTTTGAAAGGCCAATGTCAGAAAACAGAAAATAGGAAGTGTTTTGTCCATGATGAAAACTCATCATCTTTCTAGCTTTCTAACTAGTAAAAACTAGTCTTCAACCTAGTGTGAAGCAAAGAAGCCTTCAGTCTGATGCCTATCTGGATTCCAACATCATTTAGGAACTAACCTTGGAAGAGTTGAATTTTTGACTTCTCCATCTACTCTATATTAGGAATTTCTTCAGATTTTTCCTTGCATGTTGACCTAGTTATGTTGTATGGTTTGTGGTTGAGGCAGTTATGCTTAATCCTTGGGACTCTCTTATGATCCTGTTACATTAGAACAGGGTTTCTCAACCTTGGCATCTTTAATATGTGTGGACATTAACTCCCAGAATTCCCTAGCCAGATGGATGGGGAATTCTGGGAATTGACAACCGCAGGTCTTAAAGTTGTCAAAGTTTAGAAACAGTGTGTTAAACTATAAATCCCAGCAAACTATATTGAAGCAGTACTGCAGGTGCCAAAAACACATGTGCTATTTCTAAAAACACAACCTGTGCTTAACAAATGGTTATATCATCCTCTGACTGAATTGTTATTAATGTTGGTTAATGTTTGGGTTTACTGATTTACATGAGCTGTAATCTCAATTGCATTATTTGTTTTTACCCTTTAAGCTTGACTAAAAGTTCATGTAAAGTATAGCACCTAAACATTTCTAATAAACTGATAGTTTAAAATAAGATTGCTAAAAGTCTGAGCACATCGTCATGTGAAAGAGTGAAAACTTGGCAGGATAGAGTTTCCTTGTTTCCATTTCAGGCAAATGCATAACCTGCTGAATGTTTACATATAAATACAACCTGAAAAAGTGCAGGACAAGCCCAGGCAGAGAAGAAAGTACTTCGATTTCAAAAATATATTGTTTCTTAGAATTAATTAAAAGAAACAAGACAAAAAAAAAAAAAGCTTATCGTTTTTCCTCCCTTTTCCAGCAGGGGGAGGAATTTAACCAACAATCTTATGTTGGAATTTATCATGAGAAGTTCTAGTGTGGTTTCCACCAGAGAAGATTTCTCACTACTACTGTATCTGCTAGAAGTGCAGTGAATTAATGGGCTTTCACATTGCTGGCTTTAGTCACAGGGGTCAGATGAAGAAGTTGGTTTTCTTAACTGGTTTCCATATTCTGAGGGTTCAGTCTTGCAAATTGGACAACTAAGACAAACGGTATCTCTTTGGATTGTGTCCCATGTGGGACATTTTCACTATCAATTGCTGGCTTAACTCTTTCAACGTTCTCAAGCACAGTGCTTGATGATTTGATGGATAGCAAAGGAGGGATTCTACTTATAATTCCACTGTCAAACACTTTTTCCAATCTCTTTTAAATCGATCTAGGCATGCGCAGGACAGATTTCTGAAATCCCATCCCTAATCTTCCAATTACAATGTCCCTTCAGTGCACAGGCAACTGTAACAAACTAGCTGAATTTTTTGAAAACATCAACCTATTATTCTCAAAGGACAATTTCTTGTGGGTTATATTATGTAACCAGCAGGGAGTCTGAGGGAACCAACTAGGACAAGAACTTACTTATGGAGCACCTGCTTTATGGAGTTGCTTTCTTGCAAAGTGAAGTCTAATCCCTTCCTGGCTGAATTCACGAGGAGACTGAAGGCTCAATATCACACTCAAGCTTTCCTTCCTTAGGATGTTTGTCTTTTAACACAGATGTCTCACATTTCATACTGTAGCACAGCTTTGAGAATTGAGCTAATGTAAGGATTTAATACCGAAAAGCTTAAGATGTCGACTTTTACTGATGCTTGTTTTGATTTATTGTGTTTACCACCTCGGTTGGTTAAAAATGGATGGCTTTATAAATATGGAAAACAAACAAACAACTTTGTGGTTATTACAGTAAGGTTAAGTAAGTAGTAAACCAATAGAGGGGTTCAGATATTGTACACTGCCCAGTTTTTTGTGAGATGGGCAGCTATATATTCCAATCATTTCTCCCCTAACTCTTCTTTTCATAAGACTGAATAACCCAAATTCCTTCAGCCTTTATTTATAGTGCACGATATGCTCCATACACTATTATTTTTCAATGTTATATTTAGATTTTGTATACTTTTATGTTTGTGTTTCAAAATGCTGTAAGCTGCCTTCTTGAAGAGGTGGTAAGTATTAAAATACTGTGTTTCTCACAAAATAAGACTGGGCCATTTTTTTTTAGCCCCGAAAAAACGGCTAGGATGTCTTTTGGGGGATGAATTAATTTCTCCCCCCCCACGCACCAGCGCCGTCTCCAACAACAATGTCTGAGTCGCTCCAGCTTTCCCCCCGTCCCTGTAACAACAGGAAAAAAGAACATTTTGAAGTACCTGGAAGTGCCGGGCGCTGCGTTTTGGTTTAATCCTGAATGGTTGGGTGGGCGTGAGAAGAGCCGAGCAAGCGTCTCTGCTGCTGCTACGCTTGGTGCTCCAGCCTTGCAGCACGCCGCTGTTATTGGAGATGGCGCTGGCGAGAGAAGGACAGCTGCACTTGGCCTGGGCACTTGGAATGCAGGAACGGGCTGCGCTCTGGGACTTTTGCAAACTTGCAGAGCCCGAGGTGGAGCACCAAGCGTAGCAGCAGCAGAGATGCTCGCTCGGCTCTTCTCACGCCCACCCAGACGCTCGGGATTAAACCAAAATGCAGGTACCTCAAAATGTTTTTTTTTTTTTCCTGTTGTTACAGGGACGGGGGAAAAGCGGGAGAGACTCAGACGCTATATTGGAGACAGCACTGGCAAGAGAGGTGCCAGCACCGGTGGGAACCGTGGAAGCTATAGAGACCTGAGAAGTGGCTGAAACGCTGCCGGACATCCACGCCGATGCCGCCCGCCTGCTGACCCGGGTAAGGGAGCCCTCTGTGCTCCACCATGGTGTTAGGAGCGGCTGATGGTGAGGCGTAGCTGCCCGCTGGGCCCTCCTAATGGCAAGTTCCCTCCTGCCTCCCCCCCATTTCACATGTTTTAAACTAGGCCTAAATTTGGGGAGAGGGGCTTAATTTCATTTTATACCTAGAAAACATGCTGGGTCTTCCTATGTATTGTTGGAGAAACAGTAGTAGTTGTTGTTAAAGTTACAATTGTTATTAAGAAGATATAGATCAGCAGCCCTCCTTTTAATGTCAGAATATATTTTGAGATTTTATTTTTTAATCAAACTCCCATCACATCAGGCCTTCTTTATTAGGTTTGGATGACTCACTCCATTTCCTACTTGTCTACTTTTTGCAAAGGAAAGCTGTGTTTCATAAAACAAATAATGCTAGCGGATATGGCTGAGAATCTAACAGGATATTGGCCTGAACTTCTCCCTCTTTTCATCTAGATAGCTCTTGATGCGTCCGTCACTTGCCTTTCATCTACAGATATACAATATGTACATTTCTATGAGGTTTTGGGAAATCTCAACTCATCTTTGTTATTCTTTGATGTTTCAGGGAACCAAAGGAGGACCAAAATGTTATCTGAATCATGAGAGAGCACTTTTTCCAGGAACAACAGAATTAACAACATATGTATGATTTTTAATTTTTAAAAAACTTCATCAAAGTTTTATGTGGAGCTAGACAATATCATCACAGATATATGGTTCACACAATTGTTGGCCTATCTATTCTGTACATTCATTAGCATTCTTGAAACCCCTTGCTTTGATTGGCCAAAGCGCGGGGCGATCTGATTGGTTTAGCGAGCCGCGCTGATTGGCCCGCTAAGAATCTCCCGCGATTGGTGGATACAAATCGCGGGAGATTCAAAGCGGTGCCATTGGCCCCGGCTTGGGAATAAAAAGCCGCTGTTTTTCCCTTGGAGCCAGATCGGTTCTGGGGACCAATAAAGAGCTGGAACCAAGTCACCACCTCCGGGTCTCCTTACCGACGGACATGACACTGGCAATGAAGGTGGGATCCCGATTCTGAACCCCAGCAAGCACATGTCCGACAGAAGCAAGACCGACGAGATGGCCAGCATCGCTCTGCCCGCACCCTTCAACCCCGCTAGTGAGGACTGGGAATCCTACACGGACAGATTCTGCATGTTCCTCGAATGCAGCGACATCAAGGACGCCACCGGGCCGAAGAAACGAGCCGTCTTCCTGACACACTGCGGGCCCGCAGTGTTCAAGATGGCGAAAGCCCTAGCGAAACCCGCTGACGTCACCGGGATGGACTGGGCCAACCTCGAACCCTTACTCCGAAAACACTACGCTCCCGCCGTGCCCACCCTCATCAGATGGCACGAGTTTTATCAGCGGGACCAGAGGTCGGGCGAAAGCCTCAGCGACTTTGTTGCGGAGCTGTGGAACCTAGGAGGACTATGCGGGTTCTCCGACATGGACGAGGCCCTACAGGACCGAGTCGTGCTCGGGCTTCGGGACCCAGTCCTACAGAGTTGGCTGATGGCCAAAGGCGACATCGCCCTCGCCGATGCCATCGCTGAAGCCACTGCAGCTGAGGCCACCTGGCAGTCAGCAAACCGCATGCAGAGACCGGACGCCGGGAACCGCACTGCGAACAACCCTGGATGGGCGACCGAGGCCCAACCGGAAGCAAGTCACCGCGAAACTACCACCCACCATGGCGAATTCCACTCCGCCTCCGACACTTCAGACGAGGAGGAGGAAATCCACCGGCTCCAGGCAGGACGCAACCAGCGCAGTCAGCGGGGTCATAAGTCGGGGACCGCATGTGCCGGTTGCGGAGGCAACCACCCGAGATCCGAGTGCTGGTTCTTCGATGCAGTTTGCCGGCACTGTGACAAAAAGGGTCACATTGCCCGCGTATGCCGATTGAAGAAAGCCTACAGCCCCAGACGGCGGGACCACAGCGAGCGGAGATGGGACAGCACACCCCCCAGAACCAGAGATCGCCCAGCCGACAGCCGTTGGGACAGGAGCGGGCAAGCCCGACGAGGTGGCGAGACCCGGCGGAAGGAGGAAACACACCAGACGGTCATCATCGGCCATGCATCAACCACCGACGCCCAAAAATTCTACGTGGAGGTAGGCATCGAAGGCGAGCCATGCAAGATGGAGGTGGACTCCAGGTCTTACCTCTCCATGGTCGCCTGGCAAGAAATCAAACGCTTGGTGCCTACCATCCAAAAGAAGGGACTGGAGAACCAAAGACTACCAGGGAAACCGCATCCTGGTAGTCGGAACCGGGCATTTCAGAGTAACATTTAAGGGACGCACTGCAAAGCTTCCCCTAACAATTGTGGACCGAGACCGACCCAGCCTTTTGGGACTGCAATGGTTTGCACTGCTCGGCATTGAAGTCACGGGCATCAACCACATCGCCGAGACCGATTGGGAGCAACAACTGGCACGGGACTTCCAAGAAGTGTTCGACGGCACCCTAGGCAAGTACCGAGGGCCCCCTATCTCTTTCAGCCTAGACCTGAACGTTCCCCCGAGGCGCCTAAAACCAAGGCGGGTACCTTTCGCACTCAGGCCAAAAATTGACGAGCAAATTGACAAGCTCGTCAAGCAAGGGGTCCTACAACCAATAGACCATGCCCGGTGGGAGACTCCAATAGTCACCCCAGTCAAGCCCGATGGGTCGGTGAGAATCTGCGGGGACTATAAGGCCACCCTAAACTGCGCCTTGCAACAAAGCGCCTACCCCATCCCAGTAGTGCAGCATCTTGTACACTCACTGGGGGGAGGCAAGGTTTTAGCGAAACTCGACCTGGCCCAAGCATACCAGCAGCTGCCGGTCAACGAAGAAACCGCGGAGGCGCAAACCATAGTCACCCACCGGGGAGCTTTCTGATGTAACCGACTCCAGTTCAGAGTCAGTGTGGCGCCTGGAATTTTCCAGAGCCTCATGGAGAGATTCTTACAAGGCATCAAGGGGGTGGTGCCCTATTTCGACGATGTGCTGGTATCGGCAGCCAACCAGCCAGAACTAGAGGGTCGACTAAGGGAGGTGCTAACCAAATTCAAGGAAACCGGGCTAAAGGTGAAGAGGGAAAAGTACCAACTTTACACAGAGCGGGTCGAATTCCTAGGGTACCTCCTAGACCGGCACGGCATCCACCCAACCGACACCAAAATTAAAGCCATCAAAGAGGCCCCCACACCCAGGTCTAAAACGGAACTGCAGGCGTTTCTGGGACTACTTAATTTTTACAATGTTTTCCTGCCCCAAAAGGCGACCGCGGCGGAGCCTTTGCATGGGTTCTTGGACAAGGTGGCTACCTGGACTTGGGGGAAACGCGAGGAAGCCACCTTCAGGAAAACCAAGGACCTGCTCACTTCGAATGCCGTCCTCATCCAATACAACGAGACCCTACCACTAGCCGTCACATGCGATGCATCACCTTTCAGCGTTGGCGCCATCCTCAGCCACACTCTCCCCGACAGAAAAGAAGCACCCATCGCCTTCTTTTCAAGGACCCTCACCAAACCAGAGAGAAACTACAGTCAGCTGGACAAAGAGGCCCTGGCTATCGTCGCCGCAGTGAAGAGGTTTCACGAGTACCTCTACGGCCGGATGTTCACCATTATCACCGACCACAAGCTGCTGCTGGGAATCCTCGCAGGGAACAGGGCCACCCCGAACATTCTATCTCCTAGAATGACAAGGTGGTCCGAATTCCTTGACACAGCTACTGGCTCACACACCGACCCGGTAAGACAATCACACATGCAGACGCTTTAAGCCGCGCACCGCTACCCGAGCTAGACACCGACCCAGCACCCATGACGACCGCCCTCAGCATAGAGACTCTGCCCGATCTACCCATAACCGCGTCAGACATTGCCCGAGAAACTAATAAAGACAAACGTCTGGCGCGGGTGTTACATTGGTTGGGAAAGGGTGGCCGGAAAAGGACAATGACGAGACATTCAGAACATTCCGGAACTGGCAAACAGAACTCTCACTACAAAAAGGGTGTGTACTGTGGGGGGATAGGGTGGTTATCCCGGAAAAACTGCAAGGGAAGGTACTGGAGTTGTTACACGAGGGGCACCCGGGCATAGTTAGAACAAAAGCCCTGGCCAGGAGTTACGCTTGGTGACCAGGGATGGACAAACAAATCGAGGCTTGGGTAGCAAGGTGTCAACGCTGCCAAGAAACCAGACCAAGCCCGCCCACGGCACCGATCCTAGAATGGGAAACCCCCAGGGGACCTTGGTTTAGGATCCACACAGACTTCGCCGGGCCCACAAAGGGACACACATTCCTAATAACCGTAGACGCTTACTCCAACTGGTTGGAGGTAAGCAACATGAAAACCACCACCACAGAGGCCGTGACCAAGGAACTTTGCAAACTCTTTGCAACACACGGCCTCCCGGATGTCATCGTGTCGGACAACGGGCCCCAATTCACCTCGCTGGAATTTGAAAAATTCCTAGTGGAACGGGGCATACAACACGCACTGACAGCCCCAGCGCATCCGGCAGCAAATGGAAGGGTGGAATGGATGGTTCAATTCACGAAAAAAACCATCGAGAAAATAGATCATGTGGAGATCCAAGACAAAATAAATAAAATGCTTTTCATACAGCACATAACCCCGAACATGACAACAAACAAAAGCCCGGCAGAGCTACTAATGGGGAGGAAAATAAGATCCCCACTCGATAGACTGTACCCCACATACAACCCAGAGAAACCCCCAAACTCCTCCAGCAAGTACCGATCCTTTGCACCAGGCGACGCCGTCTACGCAAAGAACCTAACCGGAGACCCACTATGGGTACCAGCAACCATAACCCAACTGACAGGTCCTCGCTCGTACCGGCTACAAACAACCGACGGACGAGCATGGAAACGCCACATCGATCAATTAAGATCGAGGACAGTCACAAGAAACACAACCGACATGCAACCAGACATAACCAATCCCCTTAACACAAACCAAGAGGGGAGGGAATACCCCGGGAACCAAATATACCCCGGAAACCAAATCCCAGAAGAAAGGAACCAGCCATACTCACCAGCAAGCAGCCAGGAAGAAGCAGCCAGGCCAGCTCGATCAGCCCGGAAAGACCAGGCGGGAGTGGCGAAAACCGCAGCTCAACCAGCCCTGGTAGACCGGGAGGGAGCTGCGACGAGCAGCCCGGCAAGACATACCAGGCAGTATACCGATGAATCCGAGAGACACAGAGAACCTGACCGAACCGGCCGGGAGCCAACCCACGACTGACCTGTGCAGGTCCAGTAGGCAAGTACGGAGCCCTGCTGATTGGCCCGCTAAGAATCTCCTGCGATTGGTGGATACGAATCGTGGGAGATTCAAAGTGGTACCATTGGCCGCGGCCGCAGCGGCTTGGGAATAAAAAGCCGCAGTTTTTCCCTTGGAGCCAGATTGGTTCCGGGGACCAATAAAGAGCTGAAACCTAGTCACCGCCTCCGGGTCTCCTTACCGACGGACATGACACTATCTATCTTATATTGTAACAAATGCTGCCTTTCCATGATTAGCTGAATTATGCTTTTCTCAATCCAATTTTTGAGGTTCACAAAAGAGCCTGGAGGCTAAATCATATGATGAACAGTTGAGGGAGCTAAGTTTTTCTGGCCTATCAAAGAGAAGGATGGGGGACGACGACAACATGATAGTTGTATTCCAGTACTTAAAGTGCTGTCACAAAGAACAGGAGATTGTTTTATTCTTCAAAGCACCAGAGGGCAAGACAAGAAGTAATGGATGGAAGCTTGTCAAAGAGATACAATTTAGAAGTTAGGAGAAATTTTCTGGCAGTGAGAGCAATCAAACAAAGGAATATCTTGCCTCCTGGGGTTGTGAATTCCACATCACTGGAGGTTTTCAAAAATAGAATTTGACCGGGATGCTACAGATTCCTGTCTTGAGCAGGGGGTTGGACTATAAGATCTCTGAAGTCCCTTCCAATCCTATGATTCAAACCTTACACATCATACGAGGCTAAAATGTAGCTGGCAAATTTGTGGATCAAAGTGACACCCAGACAAACCCCAGCATATGTCAGCTCAACTTTTCTATAGTCTATTAATGATCCAAGAGCCCTTAGGGACAAAAATAAAGATATTCATGTATTACAGTGACCATGGTTCTAGCTTTGCTGGGAGCAGTTGATATACAAATTGGATAAATGCACAAATACATTTATATGCAGTTTTGCCTGGATCTTTTTTCTGCCAAAGTTTCTACAGTGTAGAGGGAAAGCTGTTTTTACGCCTGAGGAATGGCTTGTTTTCTAAACAGTCGTTCTCAAGTCTTCAGGTTGCACCTGAAGAATGGTAGATATGTTTGAAACCCATGTATGTATTTCATTCACAACGTGCTTGTTCTGAAATGCTGTGTATGAGGGCTGGCCATCAGCTTCCATTTTACAGAAGGCAAATTCATTAGACCACATCTATTCAAGGTGTAAAGGCAGGGCTCGGAGAATCAAAATATAAAAATACTTTGAACCTAAAAGAATAGAAAGATAATTCTCTAATCAATTTCCTTAGAAATATCCTGCAATGCAGGTATTTAAAAACAACATAGAACACAGCTGCCCCAATAAATGTAACCTGTTTTGCAGATCTGCAAGATTTTCTGTACCTCATCAATTGAATATGTGTCATCAGGTCAGTATTAATTTTTAGACACCATGTGTGGACAGATTTTCTACAGGACAATTTATCACCAATGTGGTCTTTCAGGACTTCCAAAAGTGGATCCATCATTGCTTTAATTGCTGCTGGTTGTTTTCTTTGAAATATAATAATTTGAGCCTGGATATTTGAGTTTCAAGTGAGAATTCTGTGTTGACCTGTTCTACGATGCATTGGGTTAATTTCTTTTGACTCCCCTGCTATATACTCAGGAGTTATCTCCAATGCCAAAGTACTGATCAAGGTGTCAATATTCCATCCCACTTCTCTCAACATTATTTTTCTAGAATGTCATAGACAAAACCACAGATGTCACAGCACACATAATACAATACTCACTCCACCCTTCCTGAGGAAGCCTATGACTTCAACCCTTGCTCACCTTCTGTGATTCATAAGTAGTTCCCGGTGAAGCTCTTGGTGGCTTTTTGAGGCTCTGACAGGATTGAGCAGCTTTTTAGGTTTGATAAGATCCGGGTTTCCATCAAGATAATCAGGATGAGTCATGATATTCCCAATATCAGGCCGCTCTGATGGTATGTCTGAATACATAGATGCTGGTGGAGGAAAAGACATCAGACAATGCATCACAATAACTGAAAAAAATTCTCAGAAATCAGGCATACATCAAACTCAAAGATATCAAATGTTAGATTGCGATCTCTGAAGAAAGTCACTCATTTATATTGAAAATCTTACATTCTGATTTAGAATTATTTAGGCGCAGAAGACGAATTAAATAAATACCATTTGAACCCCTGTGATTTGGATTAGTACAGATGTGTAGGTGTGCAGTGACACTGTATTACTACTAGAATTTTGGAGAAGCAATCAATATCAGTTTCTCTCACTTTCTAATTTTTGTTAATATTTTAGTAATCAAAGTAAATCAATCTCTTCCATGCCTAAGCTTTCTCATGTAAATAGTCAGAAATGAATGATAGTAATCCTAAATTGAATGAAAATTCTTTGGTTTACACATTGGTTCAAAAAATTACAAATTTGGAATTGCTTTCCTTCAAATGTATGCTAAACAAATTTCTCCCCTTCCCTAGTCACTGCTCAGAGCCATATCTACCTGTAAATGGTTTCTTCAGCTTGGAAGCAGATCCTGACTAGCTTAGGATCATTATACACATTATACATTATACACAAATGTTTGTATGCTCATCAAAAAGCCACACTAGCTTCCTTCATAAGTTGGAATGACAACAACTAGAATCCATGACCAGTGTGACCAATGGTTGGTATGCTCATCTGTTTATGCTGTCATCTGATATGTGAGATTTATGTGATAAGATTTAAGCCCCATCTTTCCTCTGAGAGTTTATACATAAAATTGAACAAACAAGAGGCAGAAGGAGTGCCAGTAAAAACAAATGCTTGGGCCCGATCCCAAAATATATTCCTTTTTCAAGAGTTCATCTGGAATTCCTGTGATCAAATTCACAGCCTCAAAAACATTTTCATTTCCTCTTCACTGCCTGTCCTCCTATTTTATCAGCCTCCCATAACTGTAACCCCATGGGGTGGACCAAACGCTGCAAGATAGCAACTTCAGTCAATCTATGGCTGAAAGTGGACATGGATCTGAGTCTTCCTGGACTTAATTTAAAAGCTTGAATTGCCTGTCACCTGAAGGAAGGATGCTGGAAAAATGTACTTCAGATGGCCATAGACATCTGGTTGACATGGCCATGGGATGACTGGGAGGCAGTCAATACAGGAGACGCAACTTGTTGGGGTGGGGTGAGAGAGAGGAAGAGAGAGGAGGAGACTATTCAAGGAATGTTTATTTTGAAAAACCTATACAGAGCTAAAGCAGCATTTGATCCCCTCCCTTTCTGATTGCTGGACTTCTACTTTTATCAACACCCCCAAAGTCCAATAGGAAGCTGAAAGGGAGAAGGGCACATTAAGTACTGAAAAACAGAAAACGTTCATCTTTTTTTTCTTCTTCTGTAAAAGGAGGAAATGACTGGATTCACACCACTACAGCGGCTCCCTCCTCCCTTGGTACAGTGACAGGTCAGTGATGGCTATGGAAAAAAGACCCAAGCAAAGCCAACCGGCCATGGATTACATCACTATAATTGGGGTGAAAAGTTCAGTGCTACAATTAAGCACCACAGGAGGAATAAGGGGGTCTTGTAACTCTTTTCACCAAGTATGAGCGGGTTTTATTACCATTTTTGTCCAAGGAAATGGCAAATGATGTGGGAAGCCACAAGGGAGGTTGCTTGCTTATCTCACTCCTTTTTTTCAAGAAAGATTTGTCTACTTATGCTTTGAAACGATGCAGACAATTTCTGTAACTTGGAAAGCTCAACATGATTTGGGAGTCCACAAACTATAGGGGTGGGTAGCTGAGACTAATACAGTCCCTGGAGAATTACAGCACAATGACTGAAGAAAACATCAAATCTTCTTGTGCTGCCAACACCTGGGAATAGCATTGGACTCTCAAGTTTTAGAATAATTAAAATCAGAATTCTGCCTAGTAAAAACAAACCCATTAATAAAACTCAGGAAGCAGGGAGGCTGTCCTGTGTGTTACCAATTCAAGATGTAGAAATGTTTGTTTAAGGAATGTGTTTTGTTTGCTTCTTCAGCCAGACGGTTGTTTTCAAGATGTTGCAATACCTGACATTTTAAAAACCATGAGTTTGGGACAAGGAACGGGAGAAGTTTGCAAGGGTAATATGGAGGAGACAAGATTCATTATACTAAAATGAATATGTAATTCCCAGGCTCAAGTCAATAGAAAGGTGAAGAAAAGCAGAACTGAGTGCCATTTATGATGTATATCAAATCACGGCAGTAAAGTGCAATGGTGGCATAACAAGCCACAATTTGTAGCAAAAGCAAAGGCAGATGATGAAATGTTGCTTATCAGAATCTGGTAACCGCCAGAGGCCTTGGATCTGCATGAGAGGGTGCCATGTTAGAGATAGATTGTACACTGTATTCATTTTCCAACAATGGAAAAATGTTATTCAGCCATCCAATATCTTCTTGATGAAAAAAAAAAAAAGGTGAGATTGCTTTCTTGGATCAGACATGTAACAAAACTGAGGCAGAGGGCCAAATGCCCAAGAGACTCTTGCAACTTTGAAATAACATGACTCCCATCATTCTCACTTCTGGGTAATCGTGGTCATTGCACCATTCTTCAAGAAGAAAAAGGATTCATGTATGGACAACAGAAAAACATCTGTGAGGGTCTGAATTAGTCCTCAATTTACGACCACAATTGAGCCCAAATTTCTGTTGTTAAGTGAAACATATGTTAAGTGAGTTTTGCCCCACTCTCTGACCTTTCTTGCTGCAGTTGTTAAGTGACTCATATCGTAACAAGATTATTAAACGAATCTGGGTTCCCCTTGAGTTTGCTTGCCAGAAGGTTGCAAAAGGAGACACCAGGACACTGCAATCGTCATAAATATGAACTATTTGCCAAGCATCCCAATTTTGATCACATGACCGTGGGGATGCTGCAGCGGTCATAAGTATGAGAAACAGTTGTAAGTCACTTTTTTCGGTGCCATTGTAACTTCAAATGGTCACTAAACAAATAGTTGTAAGCCGAGGACTACTTGTAATTAGGGAAGGAATGTAACTCCTTCTAGACCCCACTGCTTGCCCATGAAAGATTCCATTTTAGTTCCCAGTATTTTTATTTATTTATTAAACCTATATGCTGGCCATCTTGCCTTAAGAGGCAACTCTAGATGGATTATAATAAAGTATCTCACCTTTGAAGTGTCACTTTCAGGTATCTTAGAGAGCTTCTGCCAACATCATAAATCACCACAAACAGTTGGACCAGATAAGCCATAGAACTACAGTATGTTATTAGAGACTTTTGAGGCGGAGTCCCTCAAGTGCACTGAAAGGGGCCTTTTCTTCTGTAACTTACATTAGATGATCTCCCTGAACGGGCAATCTGTTCCTTCTTTCCCAATTTCAAAATATTCACTCCAGCCTTTCTGCAAGAAATAACGTTTAGGATAGAATAGAATAACAGAGTTGGAAGGGACCTTGGAGGTCTTCTAGTCCAACCCTCTGCCTAGGCAGGAAACCCTACACCCCTTCAAATGGTTACCCAACACCTTTTTAAAAACTTCCAGCGTTGGAGAATTCACAACTTCTGGAGGCAAGTTGTTCCACTGATTAATTGTTGTCAGGAAAGTTCTCCTTAGTTCTAGATTGCTTCTCCCTTTCATTAGTTTCCATCCATTGCTTCTTGTCCTGCCCTCAGGTGCTTTGGAGAATAGTTCAACTCCCTCTGGCAGCCCCTGAGATATTGGGACACTGCTATCATGTCTCCCCTAGCCCTTCTTTTCAATAGACTAGACATACCCAGTTTCTGCAACCGTTCTTCATATGTTTCAGCCTCCAGCCCAACCATTCTTATGCTTCACCCTCGTTTTTGTCTTCATCTCTGCTCTGAAAGGTAAATTGGATTGAGATGCAATACTAGGTATTCAGGCAGCCTCATGCCTGGAGATTTGTATCTTCTGGGCTTAATGTCATGCTGTGATCAACATCTCCTGCCTTCCCTCTTTTACACCAAAGTGCCTTTGGCAAAGGAAGCCGTCTTTCTGATAATGAACAGTTTGTTCTTGAATTATGTAAGTCCTATGGTTGTTTCAGACCAGATACTGCTATAGACGGAAACAGTCTTCAACAGGGATTGTGATGTTTTTTCTCTTTCTCTCTTTGTGCGTGCATGTGTGTAACGTTATGTCCCTTTTTGTAAACATGAGATAAAAAGCAAAGTGACAGAGCTGAAGAATGTTTTCCTGTTCCCTTGTTGCTTGAGATAACTAAGAATTTCTACTAAGACTTTTCTTGTAAAACGAGAGGTAACGAAAGACAAAATTCCTCATCACACCTTGGCAGGAGAAGAAAGGAATAATTCAGACCACTCTTCTGTAAATTTTTTATTAAAATTTAGAGTTACAAAGATAAAAAACAAATATAAACTAGAAAAAAATAAAAGAGTAAAAAATAAAAAGGGATATATAAAAAGATGACTTCCCCCTTCATCACAAGAACAAAGAACCTCAGTAATGTATCACTGATACTACAATGAGGGCCTTTTCTGTGATCATTTTGTTCCTCAGATAAGAGAAGTAATTTTTGCAAAAAGAGGCTGACTTGGTTTGTTACTTGCCCAGAACTTTAAAATCACACGGCATAAGGGCACATGAGAGAAATTCAGGGCTGCCATTTTCAGCTCCTTTGCTCAATGAAATTACTGCTTGCTAATTTGAAGCCGAATGAAACAATTTTTATTTTAATAATAGAGATCTCATCTTTCAGCTCTGGTTGATAACACTGGGGTTCAACCAGGGAACCTGGTAGCAAGGCCAGGAGTAAGTAGGTTATGGGCTGTATTCCTGGTATTCAGGAACAGATTTTGGGGAGCTTTGTTATCCCAACAGTGCTGGGAGAAGAAATCCCGCTAGTCATTTTAGTGGGAATCAAGTGACCCAAAATCCCAAATGAGGCCCACACAAAGTGTTTCTCAAACTTGGCAAATTTAACATGTGTGGATTTCAACTCCCAGAATTCCCCAGCGAGCATGCTTAAAGTAGTCAAGGTTGAGAAATACTGCCTCATGCCTTACTTTCCTCAGAATTCTGATCAATTTATCTGGGAAAGAAATTGTTATGCAACCCTGCCTAATTTTCTTGATCTAGAACAGGGGTGTAAAACTTGTGGCCCGGATGCATCACACGCTAGCCATGCCCACCCCTATTTTAGTGAGGGGGGGGAAAGTCACAATATGTCATGTGACTACAACGTGACGATGTTGAGTTTGACACCTCTGATCTAGAATTTGCCCATCTTCTTACACCACTTGTGATGACCCAGGACATGGCATAAAGGCAACACAGTCACATAAGTAAGAAAAGTCCCTTTAATACTTTCAACTTTGCCCCCCCCCCCCCCAATATCCAGTTACCTTTGGCTGGAAAAAAAACTCTCCCAAAAACAGTTTTTAAGTGGAAGAAATTCAGTCCGTAAACAAAGTACATATAAACTGTAAATAAAAATCCACACAAACCAGCAATTACCTGGACAGGGCAGGATAAGAAATTGCAGACTTCAAAGGCCAACAAAACACACAGTTGGGAAGACGCCAGGAGCCCAGATAAGCCTCAACAAAACAAGATAATACATGATTTGCTTCCAATAAGTTGCTGTGTGCAAACTCCCTTTTAAAACACTGTGTTCCCAGCTGCAGCTAATGAAGGGAATCAGGGCCCTTGCCTCCCCCATAAGCCATGCAACTCACATTGCTCCCTTCTCTGTTCCTCCCTGCATGCCCTAGGATGAAGAGGGGGTGAACCTGGATCTTCCTCTGAATTCCCTCTGCCTTGCTCTACCTCTCCCCTGCTTTGTCCAGCCAGACTTTGCTCTTCACCAGTTTCTTTCACAGCCACTGGAGCTACACTCCCAATCCCTGTCAACTGCTCGGCCTCCCTCTCGGAATCAGATTCTGACAGGGGCATGACACCATTTCATTTGTCTCTGACATAGTCCTACTCTGGATTTCAATAGCCAGATTTTTTTTTTTTAAGGCTCCGACATTTGTTTCCTATTTTGATGTATTCTGATTTCCACCCACCTGTCCATTCCCACATGTACAGATGAGAGTTCTTGATGGGCACACCTTACATGGAATCATCCTTAAATTCTGTTGGCATTTTGTTATGGTGAGACAAGATTTGCCACCAACAGACCTACCTTCCCAGCTTTTCTCAGCTATTTTGTGTCTTCAGCAATACAGAAGTACCGGTTGATGTAAGTAGGTTTAGCTGAAGCAGGAATCTTCTTAAAATAGGATCCTTCTTGAGGGAAGGTTTGTAGGCTTAATTTAAATACCGCCATAAAAGAGGTAACAGAACAAGCAGAGGAAATTGATAGACACTTGAGCCTTAGAACATTATGAGCTTTACATTGTACTCTGCCCCATTTTCATTCTGGTATTTTGCAGATAAATCCTATAAAATTGTAGTCTGAGAGCTGCCTTAGTTCCTGTATTCAATTCCAGTTTTGATTTTACTTTTTCTGAGAGAGAGAACAATTATGTAGCTGATAAGAAAAACCCAGACTATTGTTACTTCCCATACCATGGCATCTGCTGCTCATTTTGCTTAATGGTAGGCCTGATGTTATTTTTATACAAAATCCCTTTCTGCTATCCTACTTACTGCAATTGATTATATGAGTTCTGCACCACATATTATGCATGTTTCATTGCTCTTTATTCATGTTCCAAAGAGCAGGAAATACATTACGAATCCTATTACATCGGTATAATATTATACTACATGTTTAGTTATGTAAAGGAACAAATTTTAATGCTCACAATTCACTTGAAGGTAGACTTTTACAGAATACCAAAAATTCAACTACTAGTTAGAAAAATGGCTTTTACTTTCTTGCACTGCTTCAGACACAGAAGGAACACGAACTTCTCAGCTTTTCCACTTGAAAATATCTCTGAATTTATGGTTTCTCAAAAAGAAATGTAGCTTGGCTTTAGGGCTTGAATACCCATTTCAAATTAAAAGAGTTTCTATGCATTAAGGCTTCATATGACAGCATCAGTTCCCCAGGTCCTATGAAATAAAACATGGCTGCATTAGAAGCTATGAAATCTCTATGGATATGGCAGTTCATGTGTCAAGATGAATATTTACAGTAGACAATCAGAACTTATGGTTGTCTATCTCTTGCTGAACTATATATCAGCCTTGGAAGCCATTTTTTACTTGGAAGCTTTGAGGCTGCCACATTCAGTGCCTGGGAATTTGGGAGGGGGATTTTATAGTGGGATAGAAGACTAGACACAACAACATTCTTTCTCAGAGAGTCAAGGACATATTACCCTGTACCTGGAGACAAGTGTCTGGAAGTATGTCTCTAGTTGGGACGTTTTGTGATGGACTGATGGGTGCGGGGATGGATCTTTGATTTCTCTTTTGGGAAGGGAAAACCTGGAACTCTCAGATTCGGGTTTTCCCAGATGTGCCAATATAACAACTCTAATAAAATGGAACTTTGAGGAACTGTATGTCTCGGAGTTTATTGGTTTGGAGTTGGTTAATTTAGAACATCTGCCACCTATCTGACCGATTTAGCTTGTATTTATTTATTTGTATCCCACACTTTTATTATTTTTTTAAAAAACTCAAGACAGCAAACATATCCAGCATTCTTATTTTCCACATCAAAAACTCTAACTTTCCTTGACTAAGGCAGGACTTGAAGAGTCTCTCACTTTATAGCCTGGTGTCTTGACCACTAGACCAAACTGGCTCTTTGACATTATCCCTGTACCCTGATGGTCAGTAGATCAATAGATTTTTTGGGGATTTTTGGGAACTAGCCAACCAAAAATACATTAGAGCTTTATAAATGTTTTGATTCATCCATGTGTTTCCTTTGTGATTTCAAGCAAAACCATCAGAACTTGAGAGTTACACAAGAGCCTTGGGGGAATATTGTCAGCAATGCAAATAGAAAATCATTATTTGCAAAGGCCAGAGTACATCAAAATACTACACTGCTCAAAAAAATAAAGGGAACATGTAAACAACACAATGTAACTCCAAATCAATCACACTTCTGTGAAATCAAACTGTCCACTTAAGTAGCAACACTGATTGACAATCAATTTCACATGCTGTTGTACAAATGGAATAGACAACAGGTGGAAAGCATAGGCAGTTAGCAAGACATCCCCAATAAAGGAGTGGTTCTGCAGGTGGTGACCACAGACCACTTCTCAGTTGCTATGCTTTCTGGCTGATGGTTTGGTCACTTTTGAATGCTGGCGGTGCTGTCACTCTAGTGGTAGCATGAGACGGAGTCTACAACCCACACAAGTGGCTCAGGTAGTGTAGCTCATCCAGGATGGCACATCAATGTGATCTGTGGCAAGAAGGTTTGCTGTGTCTGTTGGCGTAGTGTTCAGAGCATGGAGGCGCTACCAGGAGACAAGCCAGTACATCAGGAGATGTGGAGGAGGCCGTAGGAGGGCAACACCCCAGCATCATCAATACCCTCACCTTTGTGCAAGGAGGGACAGGAGGAGCACTGCCAGAGCCCTGCAAAATGACCTCCAGTGGGCCATAAATGTGCATGTGGCTGCTCAAACTGTCAGAAACAGACTCCATGAGGTTGGTATGAGGGCCCGACATCCACAGGTGGGGGATGTGCTTACAGCCCAACACCGTGCAGGACGTTTGGCATTTTGCCAGAGAACAACATGTTTGGCAAATTCGCCACTGGCACCCTGTGCTCTTCACAGATGAAAGCAGGTTCACACTGAGCATATGTGACAAACGTGACAGGATCTGGAGATGCCGTGGAGAACATTCTGCTGCCTGCAACATCCTCCAGCACAACCGGTTTGGCAGTGGGTCAGTAATGGTGTGGGGTGGCATTTCTTTCGGGGGCCGCACAGCCCTCCATGTGCTCACCAGAGGTAGCCTGACTGCCATTAGGTACCGAGATGAGATCCTCAGACCCCTTGTGAGACCATATGCTGATGCAGTTGGCCCTGGGTTCCTCCTAATGCAAGACATTGCTGGACCTCATGTGGCTGGAGTGTGTCAGCAGTTCCTGCAAGACGAAGGCATTGATGCTATGGACTGGCCTGCCCATTCCCCAGACCTGAATCCAATTGAGCACATCTGGGACATCATGTCTCGCTCCATCCACCAATGGCACGTTGCACCACAGACTGTCCAGGAGTTGGGGGATGCTTTAGTCCAAGTGTGGGAGGAGATCCCTCAGGAGATCACCTGCCACCTCATCAGGAGCATGCCCAGGCATTGTAGGGAGGTCATACAGGCATGTGGAAGCCACACACACTACTGAGTCTTATTTTGACTTGTTTTAAGGACATTACATCAAAGTTGGATCAGCCTGTAGTGTTTTTTTCCACTTTAATTTTAAGTGTAACTCCAAATCCAGACCTCCATGGGTTGCTAAATTTGATTTCCATTGATAATTTTTGTGTGATTTTGTTGTCAGCACATTCAACTATGTAATGAATGAAGTATTTAATAAGAATATTTCATTCATTCAGATCTAGGATGTCTTATTTTTGTATTCCCTTTATTTTTTTGAGCAGTATATTAAAGTACTACTAAAAGATTGAAAAAGGACAGAATCTTGATGCTAAAATTACTTGAACAATTTCTTGAAAAATTGATCAGATCACTAAAAGTTCACTGTGATTAAACAATTTGAGCAAATATTCAACAAATATTTACTCTTGAATTGAAGGTGGGACATCACAGCTTTTTGCTGGCATGCATCTGCTCTGTCTGAAAGTTCATGCATCTCACCGTTCTCTTTAAAAACAATTTCTCAAGACCAATTGGTGCATGGTGGTGGCACAGTGGTTGGAATGCAGTATTGCAGGCTAACCCTATCCACAGTCTGAAGTTTGATCCTGGTGGGCTTGAGGTTGACTCAGCCTTCTATTCTTTCAAGATCAGTAAAATGAGGACCCTGATTGTTGAGGGAAATATGCTGACTCTGTAAACTGCTTAGAGGGGGCTGTAAAACTGTGGTCTCCAAACTTTGTGGCTTGGTAGCCCAATTGAGGGAGGGGGGAACTATATGACTCCAACAGTTGGGAAAGCCCACATGGTTGAGAAGGGTTCTAGAACTCATATGTAGAGAGAACCCAGGTAAAAGGGAAAATCTTGTAGCCCTTTTTCCCACACTCTCCCCCGCCCTTTGGAATGCTGACCTGAGCGCTGAGATAATGAGCGAAAAAAGAATTGACTTTTGTATTTACATTCATTGAAGAGAAAGAGATCACAAGAAAGTAAGCAGACACACAGTGGGGAAATATACATGAAAGGCAATGCAACAGCACTGGCTGTTTGTCTAATGTGCTTGCTGCCAGCCTCTTAGGTGGAAAAGGCCTTTAGTGTGAAACTGTTTAGGGTCATTTCTAATCAATTAAGATCACAGAGCTCAGGTTGTTAATTTTTCTTAACCTGAGGTGGAGAAAAACGGGTTAGGAAGAGAACTTTTTCCTCTGTGAAGAGGAAAAAAAAAAGGAGGGGGAATATGCTTGGGCCAGGCACAGGACAATGATACTAACTGTAATTGTGAACATGAGAGAGGCTGCAAAGGTGGGCATTGTTTGCAAAGTTACTTCTTTATCATTGTTACTGCAAACACTCACTGTCTGAGGCAGGTGCTAACTGAAGACCACCCACAATGCAAATCATAAGTACTTTCTCCTGTGAACACTTTCTAAATCACGAAAAGCTTTCATGTCAACAGTACCTCTTGCCTGACATCTCTTGATCCAAAGTGCTTCCATTATAGATTGTGGTAATGTGCTGATGTAATATATCTTGATTTTACAAATGAGTTTCATGCAGTACCCCATGGCATTTGGATTGTCAAGCTACTTGGGTATGGTTGCATAGCATGAGAAGGAAGTGACTATATTGCTGGTTGAAAATTGTGCTCAGAAGTATTCATTAACTGGAGGAGAGATGCAGAGAAGTACTTATTGATTTCAATTTTGGACCCTGAACATTTCAACATTTATGTTTATAGCTTGGAGGGAAAGATGGACGGAATGCTTATGAAGTTTGCAAATAACATAAAATTTGGAGGGATAGCTATCATAGTACTCGAAAATAGAAATAAAATTCAGAATCTTTTGATAAGTTAGGATATTATGGACTGAAATGAACAAGAGTCCGATTTTACAGAAATTATTGCAATGTTCTTCCCTTGGGAAAAAGAAGTGAAGTACATAAGAATGCTGAGACCTGTGCTTGTAAAAATACGTAAGTATGGTGAGACCCTGCTTGTACTTGTGAAATGTCTCATAATAGTAAATTACAAATTGAGTATGAGTCAGCAGTGTGAGATAAATAGGCAAGAAGTAGTTCAGGACCTCTTCTCTCTCATTTCAAAGAACATGGCACAGAGACATGGATTTAAGTTATGGGAAGACAGATAAATGTTTTCAAATAAATGTTGAACAAATTATTTATGACAGTAAAACAGTTTGATAGGAGAATGACTGAGGGAGCTGATAGCCTCTCCTTAACTGGATGTGTTCAATTGGAGCCTCGGCATCTATCTGCTAGGATTATTTAATTTGGATTTCTCCACTGAGCAAAACTTTGAACCTGAAGATCTAAACAGTGGCTCCCAGTTCCAGGTAGTCCTTGACAATGACCAGTTGCTTAGTGGCCATTTAAAGTTATGATGGACTCCCCAAAAGATACTTTTGACCAGGTTTCAAAGTTCACATGACTGCAGTTTGGGTGTGCAGCAACTGTCCCACATTTTTAGAGCTAAGTTTGCATGTATGCTCACATAACTGCAATTTACAACATCTTTGCTTAAAATTACTTCTGCTTTTCAGAATTTACTTCTGATTTCCAGGAAAAAAATGCTCATAAGGAACAATGCTTAACAATCTTGGCATTTGCTTAACGACCTCTGCAAAAACAACACCACCCATATCAGTTTATCATCATCATCCAGTCAGAGCTAAAGAAGCTTCTTGGATGAGAAGTGAAATATCTTCAAAAGAAAAAAACAAGAAAGTCCAGTTGCCTTCTAAAAAAGCAGTTTTGGGATAAGCATGACCTGGATGACTGAGAATCTCCAAAGACTTTTAGCACTTGGGATGAGCACCCTTTGAATGGTGTGGGAGCATGAATGCATTTCCAGAAAAATTGCAGACAACATGAATCGTCTGCGCTTCAATTTGAGATGCAGACAACATAGACTCATCCCCAACAGCCTGCACCTATCTTCAACAGGGCAGAAAATATGAATTATGATACACCCAGGGGATGGGGGAAAAACCAGGGTCAAGGGTGACCATGAATGATGTGTCCCAGAGTCGGCTACACCCAGGCAGCACTGGCATGTCTACTCCTAATAAATCTTTAAGCTTTGAAAATCTGGCTAGAGACTCATGATTTAAATATTGTGCGTGTGTGTGTGGGGGAACTACTGAAGCCCAGCCAAGAAAACTCCACACCTATTTGCACTACTGAGGTGACCCTCCAAGTCAGTGGTGGGATTCAAATTTTTTAACAATTGGTTCTGTGGGTGTGGCTTAGTTAGTGGGCGTGGCTTGGTGGTCATGGCTTGGTGATCATGTTATTGGCTGGGAGTGGCCAACTCAATATCACTCACATCAAGGCACACATCTCCTTGCCTGGTCTCATGACTGTGGGTATGCTGCAACAGTCGTAAGTGTGAAAAATGGTCATAAGTCACTTTTTTCAGTGCTATTGTAACTTTGAATGGTCACTCTACACAAGCAAAGTACCAGCAAAGGAGGGGAAAACAACTCCAGAGACATTCCTGAGACAGGAAGTCTAGTCCTGCCAAGAATGTAATAAGGCTTAACGGAGAGGCAGTTTCGGTAAGCAACACCAGAATGTTTCCTTCCTGCCTTCCTTACAGGATTAGGCCAATAATTTCTTCTAACAACCGGTTCTCCGAACTGCTTAGAATGTTAACCGATTCTAGCAAAAAGATGCGAACCTGTAGAATCCCACCCCTGCTCCAAGTGGCCTCAACGATTCTCTAAAACATAGGTGTCAAACTCGATTTCATTGAAGGCTGCATCAGGGTTGTGTTTGATCTTCAGAGGGCCATGTGTGTTTGTGTGGGTGGGTGGGTAGGGCCATGGTGGATGTGGCTATGCTGGGCAGAGGAGGTGCAAGAGTGCCACTTGATAGTCACATCCCCTGTACCCCTCCCCAGCTGAAGATTAGAACAAAAATAAAGCACTTCCACCAGACATTCCCCAACCTAGAGCCCCCCCCGCCGGCTGGCAGGTATGAGAGGTGCTGCATCTGTCTTCTCCAGGGGCAGTTTTGGGAGGCTATGATAGATTGTGTTTTAGAGGGCTGTGATAGATTGTGGCTGCTTTTTTATTTCTTTAGAAAAAAAAAAACCCAGACAAACACACTCATATTGCTTTGTGTTTCCAGTATTAATTAGCTGAGTTTCCCTCTCCTCTTCTTCTGCAAAGGAAATTCTCCCAATATTTTTCATGTTGCTTAAGGTTCATGTTGCTTAAGATTCTGCCAGTGAGAGTCTCAGGCTGACGCTGTGGGAAAGGAGGAAGGTGAAGGAAGGAGTCAAAGGATCTGTAGGGAAAAGCTAATCCCAAAGGCTTTTTTTTTTTTTTAAAGGATTTAGGCGAGAGACAAAACCCAACAAGTTAAAAACTTGAATTAAAACTAACTTACAACTAACTGGCAGGCAGGAAACTTGCATGCAGATGATAAGATTAATAAAGGTCAGATTCCTGATGTCATTTTTCTCCATTTAGGGTGTTTCTCCTCCTCTGCTGCCTTAATCTGACCCTGGGATACCCTCAAAATGCTAACTGCAGTCCTCCAGCAGAGTCCGGATGGAGGCTGTGGAAGCCAAAAACAGGCAATGCGAAGGCCTTGCGGGACCTCTGCAGGCCTTGTTTTTGGCCAGCAGAGTGCTGCAAGAGATCTTGGAGGCTGAAAATGAGCCATGGGGGCCCCTCCGCATGCCTCCCCCCCACAGCTTGTTTTGGCCGGCAGGGGCATCGAGGGCCAGTCCTTTGATATTTCCAGGCCAAATCCTGCAGGCCAGATTTAAGCACCCCTGCTCCGAAAGAATGCAAATGACCAGTTGTCTCCAAGGAATATGAATCCTTCCATTTCCCACCATCCTGTCAGAGCTGAAGAAGCTCCTTGGATGAGAAGGGAAACGTCTTCAAAAGAAAAATCAAGGAAGTCCAGTTGCCTCCCAAAAAAGCACCTTTGGACCAGACCAGTCATGTGATGACCTGCTGTACAACCACCATGACTGATTATCATAATTGCCAGGTTCAATTATAATCATACACTGAGGACTATCTGTGTGTCTTCCCATCCTCATGACCTTCTGAAGGACTTGAAGATTTAGTCTCACCATTCACTCTGCATACTCCACACGCACAGAAACACAGCGCCTCTCATGTTGAAAGAAAGAGTTCATTCAAACAGGTTAGGAAGCTTTCTGAAGTGTGAGGCGTGAGCAAGAGAGTGAATGCAATGGCTTTGTGAAGGTGGCCATAATTTATCCTCCTGAATTTACATTATATACAAAGACTACTTGAGAACCACAGATGAATATTTCATACATATTCCCTGAACCACACAGACTGACCACTGCAGAGTTTTATGTAACAGCACTAGCACTTAGACACACACACACATATATTATACCCAGTGACAATCTTTACTCTGGTCCACTGCTTAAGCGGGAACCAGAGCCATCACTGATTGGCTGAGCCCTCTTGACAGCTCGCTATAAAAGGGAGCTGTCAAACAGGCTCAGCTGTCGCCCATCAGCTGGCTGCTGAGTTAGCGGCAGTATGCCCGGCTGGGTTACATTGTGGCCAATAAAGCCTGTTGATCTTTCCGTCAGCCTATGCCTCTCCTTCTTTGCGCGCCAAACTTGTATGTATGTATGTATGTATGTATGTATGTATGTATGTATGTATGTATGTATGTATGGTATTCAGCTTTGTTCGGGTATTTTCCCACGTCATTATAGTTGTGCTTTTAAAGTTGTAGCAACGTTTCGGCAGAATCTCATCTGCCATCATTAGGCTTCTGTATTGTGTTCATCTGTAAGTCAGACTTTCACAGTTGTTTCAGTTTTAAATTTGGGGCTAGCCTACTGCTGTGCCAGAATGGTTCTTTCTTCATCCTGATTGGTTGTCAGTCTTGATCTGTGTTTATTGGTCTTGGAGTTTGCTGTGTTCTGCTTGATTGGTGTTTCTAATATCTTCTGTCTGTTTGGTGGTTTTTTTTTGTCTTGACTGGCTGGCAACATTGTGTTCCTGTATCAGAGGCTTTTAGTGCAGCTTGGCTCCGATGGCTATCATTTATTAGGAAGCTAGGTTTCATCTGGCTGCCTGGTTGGGGTGTGTTTGAGCTGGAGGTATCAGGGGGGATCTGTTTGTGCCCAGGTGTTTGCCTGGCTTGTGGTGTGGAGATTTTTTTGTTTGTGAGTGCAGGCTTCCAAATAATTGACAGTCTGGTGGAATCATCTATTCATGCTTTCAGGTCTTTTTTCAATCTGTACGGCTTCTCTGATAATTCTGTGGCTGGGGTTTTCTATAGTGGCTAGGGTTTTGGTGCCATTGAAGTCGATGCTATGACCTGTTGTTTTCATGTGTTGGACTAGTGAGGAAGTGTGTTCCAGCTTTTTGACTGCATTTTTGTGTTCATCCAGGCGGGTACTTATTCTTCTCTTGGTCTGTCCAATGTATGTGGCCGGGCATGATGCATAGGGGACTTCATATATGCCTTGGTTTTCCAGGTCAATTTTATCTTTGGGGTTTCTTAGGATGGCTGCTATTTTTCTGTATGTTTTGAAGGCAGACTTGATGTGATGCCTGTGTAGTATCTTGCTGATTTTGTCTGTAGTACCTCTTATGTAGGGCAGGACAGCTGTTCCAAAGGTCTGTTCATCGTCTAGGTCTCCATTATGTCTCAGTGTGTTTTTGTGGATCAAGCCGGTGATTTTGCTTTTGTGGAAGCTGTTGACTTTGACGTACTTTAGTCAGGGTGCATAGTTCAGTCTTTATGTGTGTCTTGTCTGCCAAGCGTTTGGTTCTGGCGATTAGTGTTTTGGCCATGGAGTTTATCTGTGCTGGGTGGTGGTGGGATTAGGCATTGAGGTAGCCGTTGGCATGTGTTTTCTTCTAGTATATGGTGTGTCTTAGTGTGCCATCTGTTTTTTTGTAGATTAGTACATCTAGGAATGGTGGTTGTTTGTTTATTTCCATTTCCATGGTGAACTTGATTTTGGGGTGTGTGCTGTTTAGGTGTGTTAGGAAATTGTTTAGGTTTTTTTTCCATGCGGCCAAATCACAAATGCGTCATCGATGTATCTTAACCATAGTTTGGGTTTGTGGGTGGCATTAGCTAGGGCTCTGGATTCGAATTCTTCCATGAACAGGTTTGCAATGACGGGTGACAGTGGTGATCCCATAGGGCAGGGTTGGGCAAACTACAGCCCGCGGGCCACTTCCAGCCCGTTGGTCTTTTTAATCTGGCCCGCCAAAGATTGGGGTCCCCGGTTGGAGTACCCAAGAGGGAGCTGGGAAACAACAGATCCGGGCCGGACAATGGCTTGGCGGCTGAGTGGGGCAGCCAATAGCAGAGGGGAACGGAGGACAGTCAACCTGCTGGCCGAAGGGAGAGAGACTCGCCAGCTGCCCTTCAAGGAGCCAGTGCGCACCCAAGGTGACCGGGGAACCCTGCTGGCAACTGCGGAGCAGCAGGCAGGCGCGGATGACTACGGGTGGGGACGGACTGATGGAGGGACAGGGTGGCATGCTGGGGAGCCTCGTAAGGTCTGCCTGCCTTGCTGGCTGGCTGCCTTCCATGCTGGCAAAGGGAGAGTTTGGGGCATCCGGGTGCGGATGCGCGCTGCCTCTCCATCCCTGGAGAGCATCGAGCCCGAGGCGGCGGGCAGCAGCTTTCCGCGCTTGCCGGGTGGATTTCTCCCGTATTCGGGACTGGTGCGGTGGTATCTGACGTCCGGGGCTCGCCTGTGTGTTTTAGGTCTCCCCCTTTTTGCAAGAGGAGGTGTGTTACTCGGTTCTCCAGGGCTGACGACCGACCTCTTGCCTTTATTTATGCCAAAGGGAGTGGGAGGTTGGGAGGTGGGGAATGGTCTTGCCGTGGCTGGCTGGGGAGCGTGTTTGCAGGGCTGCTTGGGAGGAGATCTGGGGGTGCTCGGCTCCCCAAGGTACCCTAGTTATTTCTTGTGTACATGTTTGTGTGTGTGTAGTGACAGCTCTGATGATGTCATATGCCAGTACGACCTCCGTCCTCCACACATTCATTTTGTCCCTTCCGTAAAGAATCTTTCACTGTCAATCCCGGAACGTTGGAGAGAATTGCGCTCGGATTTCCACAATTCCCACCCTTCGTGGACTGGGCTCCGTTTCCAGCCACGAACAGTTTTGCGAGAGTGTCCGCTTGACCATGCTAACCATTAAAATGTGCGGGGTTTACGCCAGGGGTGCTTACCCGGGAGAAAACCTCTCTTGATCGCTGTTCAAGGTAGGGTCTGACTGACTGACAGGGAGTGGATTTTGCGGTTTCTGCATTGATACCCCCCCCAGCCTTTTCAAAGCATCTCAACTACAGTGCCCATGATTCCCATCAAGAAGAGTTTGGGATAATGGGATAAAATCTTATAGGACTTATAAGAAAAAAGGATCTTTTTTCTGTTTATGTTTGATATGTACTGTTAACAAATGCAGTTTTTTATATGTATCTTATCTTGTGCTGACCCGGCCTGTCTGTCAAATTTTAAAAGTTAATGAGGCCCCCCAAGCCAAAAAGTCTGCCCACCCCGGCCATAGGGGCTCCTTCAATTTGCTTGTATCTTTGTCCTTTGTATATGAAATATGTGTTGGTTAAGCAGTGTTCTGCTAGTTCCATGAGGTGTTTAGCTGGTTGGTATTTATTTTTGATGATTTCAAGGGTTTCTTTTATTGGGACTTGAGTGAATAGTGAAATCACGTCAAAACTTACAAGCAGATCTTCTTGCTCCACATGTAGATCTTTGATCATTTCCAAGAAGTGGTATGAGTTTTGTACATGTGAAGCTGCTGCTTCAGCATGGGGCTGTAGCTGTTTTGCTAAGTGTTTAGCTAGGTTTTGTAGTGGTGCTCCTCTGGAGCTGACTATGGGTCTGAGAGATATGCCTTCTTTGTGTATTTTTGGGAGGTCATATAGTTTGGGGCATCTAGAAGATTTTTCTCTTGGGATTATCGTCTGTTGGATTTCTTTGCTCGTGTGGCTGGTTATAATTTTCTTCTTGGTTATTTTTTCCAGATATGTGGTTGGGTCCGTGTTTATGTGGAGTCTTGGAGTAGATCTGTCAATTTTGTTTCGTAGGATGTTAGTAACTTGGTGTCTAACTTCCTATGCACAAGCAAACCACCCAGAACCAACTTGCACAAAGAGGAACTAAAAGCCCTGTAAGCCCTAAAGAACGACAGTAGCATAATCATACTTCCAACAGATAATGGTAATGCCACAGTAGTAATGCATAGAAAAGACAATGAAACAGAATTGACAGACCTATTCCAAGACTCCACATACATACCCATAAACATGAACCCACCCACATATCTGGAAAAAATAACCAAGAAACAACTACCATTCCTAGATGTACTAATCTACAAGAAAACAGATGGCACACTAGGACACACCATATACTAGAAGAAAACACACACCAACCACTACCTCACCCACCATCACCCAGCACAGATAAACTCCATGGCCAAAACACTAATCACCAGAACCAAAGGCCTGGCAGACAAGACACACATAAAGACTGAACTATGCACCCTGACTAAAGTGCTGACAGCTAACGGCTTCCACAAAAGCAAAATCACCGGCTTGATCCACAAAAACACACTAAGACATAATGGAGACCTAGACGATGAACAGACCTATGGAACAGTTGTCCTGCCCTACATAAGAGGCACTACAGACAAAATCAGCAAGATACTACACAGGCATCACATCAAGATACTACACAGGCATCACTGCCTTCAAAACAGACAGAAAAATAGCAGCCATCCAAAGAAACCCCAAAGATAAAATTGGTGTATATATATATATATACACCAGACCCACACCCCTGAGAGCCACACAAGATGCCACCACCATACTTCCACGTAGAAAGCAGACTCACACCCACACAGAAGATGAGACACGACCACGGACCAGAAGCTGCACTGCAGCTGCATCATTATCCACTTCAAACCCCTCTGAGCCATACATGAAGCGAACTGACCCCCACCATGAAGATTCAGCACGACCACGAACTCGAAGGCAAACAGCAAGATCACAGCTCACCAGCTCAAATCCCCCAGCAACTAAGACTAACCTGACCACAATCAAGCCCCCACCTGAACAGAACATGCCTCCAGCCAATCAGAACACAGCCAAACCCCCAACCAATCAGAACACAGCCAAACCCCCAACCAATGAGAACACACCCCCACCCAATCAGAACACAGCCAAGCCCCCACCCAATCAAGTTACACCCCCACTAGCAGTTAAAAGGAAGAAGCAGCTGCAAGCTCACATCACTCTGAGAAGCACAGAGCTGAAAACCAAGCCTGAAGATGATGAATGAGACTTCATCGAAACGTTGCCTAGATACTTCCAATCTTACGCGGCAGAAAACCCGAATAACCAAAGATCCATATGTATGTATGTATGTATGTATGTATGTATGTATGTATGTATATATATCTTTATCTTCCGACCTTGTGCCATTAAAAACCCCATCATCCTATAAAGGTCTCACATCCATTCTTCGCTCAAAAATTATACTTTATTTCAATGAGCAAGTATAAAATGTGCCTTGGAAAACTAGCATTTTCTCATATTTTGCTACCTTTACGCATGCAGTTGCTACATTCAGGAAGCTGACATTATCATGGTCCATTAAACAAAGCTTATCGTTTTGCTTGCCAAGTACAAATATCAAATACAAAAAAGGGTTGCCATATCAACTCAGTTTCTCTCTTGTAAGATTTCATTCCCAAGTCTGATCTTTGGCAAACTCTTGTGTAACAGAAAGTTGATTAGTGGAGAGGGGAAGGCTAATAAAAATATTTAAAAACAAAATTCCACACAAAACTAATCCTTTTAAAAATGGACACCTATCTTTCATGTAGATTTCCTCTTAGGTTAGGAGGGATATAGTGAAAGAAACATTTCTTTTAACCATTTGACTTGATAAGATGAGGGCACCAACAAAATAAAACACAATTCCTCATCTAATTCTAAACTAACACTAAAAGTAGGCGCCATGGAGATTGCTGAGGTAAAATGTGAAGGCGTTTGAGGAGGACCTCACTATTTTAAAAGCCTTCTAAAATCCAGCCCAATTAACTATTAGGAAGATCGATTTATTCTTCTGATGTTGCAACAGGTTGATGTTGTGATCCCATTGTGTAGACTAATTGGTTTAAAAGCTTTATCGCCTCCACATTTACAGATCTGGCAGAAAGCTCTAGAAATATGGATGATTCAAACTTCTTTTGCTACTAACAGCTTTGAAAAAGAACTACCGGTAGTTTCTCAGAATATAGCAGGGGTGTTCAACCTTGGCTCGATTGGTAGGGCTGGCTAGAGAATTCTGGGAGTTGAAATCTACAGATCTTAAAATTGCCAAGGTTGGACACCCCTGGTTTATAGAATTATCTTGAGAATATTGCAGTAAGGGCTATATTTATGTTGCCATCGGGGCTTTGAAAAAATATCAACTTAACTGAGGAGCAATATCTACCCACTATGGCAGTGAGGGCTAATTTTTTTGGCACTGAGTGCCCGAAACGCATGTGAATGCCTAGAATGCAATATGTGCATGTTTCCTGCGCACACACGTGTGCCCCGTGCAAGTGCCCTGCTCCGCACAGGCACCCCGCGCAGGCACCCTGCTCTCCGCGCATGCGTGACAGAGACCCAAAGACCTGCTGGCCAGTGGAAGGCGCATGCACATGTGCAGCAGAGCTGAGTTGGTGAGATGACCTGCATGTCCACCGAAAGGGCTCTCCATGCCACCTGTGGCATGCGTGCCATAGGTTCACCACCACTGCACTATGGCATATTAATTGTCTACTTAGTTAATTTTATAGGCCCAGCCTAAATATTGTGAGGTCTAAGGGCACATAATCTCCATGGACGTTTTCCTTGGTGCCCACCAGACTACCTACAATCCCTGACTTCACTGTTGTTTGATACTTTTTATGGCATTCAAGAGCATGCTTAACTGGCTTAGTTAAAGATATAACAACTTATAGAATTTATAACATTATAAAATCCTCAACGTGATACAACAAATTATTCCTTCAAATTAACACAGCAAGTTGGGAATAAAATAATATCTAAAAATAATCATCTGTATGGTGGAAAATCTCTATAGGGGAACTGCATGGTCAAGTTATTTGAGAATAGCCGCTCTAAGTGCAAAACCTGACTTAAGCACATATATGGGAGAGATTTTTAGGTTTAGATGAAGGACAAACTGTACGTCAAATGCTTTAGAAGAAACAGTTGAGGTAGCAGAAGCAGAGAAAGAAGATAACAAATAAACATTGTTCGCGATAGATAATGAGAATACTTAGGAAAGGGGATAAACAGTGTCTTGGGTGCTCGGTCCAGCCAATTTAATGGAACTTGTTAAGCCTGTGTTCCCCAACCAGGGTTAAGGAGACAAGCTAAACAGAATGTGCAGTGTTAGTCAGATAGGCACACAGATAAATGATTGAGATATGTTTGTATGTTTGTTAACATACAGTAAAAATAACAGATACGCTTGTGCTATCAAAAATATAGTTTATTCCACTTAAAATTACATAGCATAGTCAAAATAACAGTCCAGTAGTCATGTATCGTTTTAGTCAGTCCATTCAAGGATATTCAATTAGCAAAGTCCATGTAGAATATCCTATGTCAGTTCACTTACAAATCAGTCCTTTCTTTCTCCTTTTCACTAGGGGAAAAACGCAGTCTTCATCCAGTAATTAGGGATCATCAAGCCAGAGAGAGCAAGCTGATGTTCCTTGCTTCTTTTATGGTGCTTTCACAACCACTCCCTTAATTACATTCCTACAGTTAAAGTTGCAGACACTTTAACTAACAAACCATGATAACATATTTATTATTTTACCTAAATCAGTTAGGGTAAACAATGTTATCCCTAACATTCTCCCCTTTTAGGTAATAATAATAAATATAACTATTTACATCTTTAAATCATATTTGTTACAACTCTCTTTAAACTTAATTACTCCTTGAGCTTTTGTAAATTGGTCTGCAATGTTTTCCTCTGTCATGCACTATTCCAATTTTATTAGCCCATTCTTTACAGATTCTCTAACATTTAAGTATCTTAAATCAGTATGCTTTGATCTAGTTTTTACAGCAATATTAGTAGCTAACTTTATGGCTGCTTAGTTGTCCTCGTACACAATAATGGAATCTTTAACAGTTACACCCATGTCTAATAATAACTGTTTGTACAGAATTAAGTCAGTGCATAATAATGACAGACATGAAAATTCTGCTTCCATCGTGGACAAGCTAATATGCTGTTGTCTGATTGACCTCCACCCTACTAGTGTCTTACCAAATAATATAGCCATCCCAGATGTTGATTTTTTAGTGTTTATGTCAGTTGCAAAACTTGCATCTGCATAGGCACTAAGACTCAAATCACCCTTTGGTTCTATATACAATGCATGGTTCATTGTTCCTTTAAGATATCTTAAAATTCTTTTTAATGATTGCCAATGACATTGATGTGGATCTGAATTAAAACGTGCCAGCTGATTAACACTATAAGCTATATCTGGCCTTGACCAATTGCTTATATATGATAAGCTGCCAATCAAAGATTGATATATGGACTTATCAAATTTGGGACTTTGATCATCAGTTTGGCAAACTTCCTGACTCATTGGAGTCTTTGCCGGTTTACAAAGTTCCATTTTATATGTTTTAATTAATTGGCAAATTTTATCTTCTTGAGATATCTTAAATCCATTTTTTATTTTGTTAATTGTCAATCCTAGATACTTTTTAATTTCACCTAAATGCTTTAATTTTATCTTTTTGGCTAATAATGATATAATCTCATTAGCTTCATTATTAATCTTAGTTATCAAAGCAATATCATCTGTAAATAATAACAATAATGACACCATTCCATTATTTTCTCTTTTAAACACACATGGATCTGCTAAACCAGATTTAAAACCTATATTGTTTAATTCTTTCACAATATATTGGTTCCACTCAAAGCCAGATTGTTTCAACCCGTAAAGACTCTTTTTTGAGTTTCCAACAAGCATTACTATTTACTTTATTATCTTTTACAACAACTGGCTTTTGTAAATATATAGTGTGTTGCAAAGGTGCATGCAAATAAGCAGTTTCTACATCTAAATGGTTAATGACATAGTTTTTCTTAGCTGCCCATACTAAAGCTGCTCTCAAAGATGTTGCTTTAAGACTTGGTGCGAAAACTTCATCGTAATCAGATGCAGTCTGATTAAATCCTTGAGCTACCAACCTAGCCTTATGGGTAATAGTCCCATCATTGCCAATTTTTACTTTAAATATCCATTTGCACCCAATGGATTTTTCTCCCGGAGGTAATTTGGCATCTTCGTATACTTTCATTACCTTTAATGAATTTAGTTCTTTTTCCATTGCCTTTTGCCAATTCTCCTGATCCTTAGCAGGATACATCTTAAGTTCATCTATACTAGTTGGAACTTTAGTTACTTGGCAAACTATACTTGCTTGATACCTATCAGGTGGTTTAGTTACACGTGTAGTACGTCTAGGTATTACAGGACTTACAGGTGGACTTTCATTTATTAACTGTTCTTGATTATCTAACTCTTCCTGATTAACTGTTTCCTCTTGTTCTGGTCCTATTTGTTCTTCGTGGACTTCTTCTTTAATTGGACTCTTCTTATAACTATTCTGATCTTTCTGCCTTTTGTAGGGTTCAATAATTACTTCGTTATTTAAATCTTGCTCTAATCTATTCCATCCTACATGTTCTAGGAATTTAGCACTAGCACTGGTGTAAACTCTAGATGTACCTGGTTCCCAGAATCTATAAGATCTATGATTAGATTTATATCCTATAAAAAATAATCTTTTAGCTCTATGCTGTCCTTTGTGTCTGAGTTGTGTAGGGATATGCACCCATGCTGGTGCTCCAAATGTGTGCATGTAACTTAAATCAGGTTTTGTACCATGCCACAGTGTGAATGGTAATTCACCTGTTGTTGAATTAATAACATTATTTAATATATGATTACCACACATTATTGCTTCTCCCACAAATTGTCAGGTAATCCTGAATCAGACAACACAGTACGTGCCATTGATTGCAGTGTTGGCCTCGTCTCCCTATAAAGGCATTATGTTGTGGCCTATATGGTGCAGACTTTTTATGTTGAATACCGAACATCTTAAGTCTATTCTGGAATTTATTATTTGTAAATTCTGCACCATTATCTGTTATAAGAGTTACTAATTTCTTTTTAGTTTTTCTTTCTGCAAATTTTATCCAATTAAAGAGATTTAGATACGTTTCAGTTTTGCTCTTCATTAAATAGCAAAACCCATATCTAGAATAGTGGTCCATTATACTTAGTATGTATCGAGCTCCTCCTACACTTGGTTTTTTCGGACCTATTAAATCAGCAAATACTACTTCTAAAGGCTCTTTGGTAGTAAATCCATCAACTCTATTAGCCGGTATGACCCTGCTTTTGCTTTGATTACAAATAGAACATTGCAAATCCTTATTACAAGGTTTCAAACTTATTCCTTTAGATAGTTGAACAGTTCTCTTAAGCATTTTAAAATTTAAATGCCCTAACCGTCGGTGAAACAAGTGAATACATTCATCATGAGGTTTCTTATTATCATAAACCGTGTTAGCCACCTCTAAACCATTATCATTTAACACATATAATTCACCTCTTAAAGATGCAGTAATTCTCTTATCTTCTTTCTCAATTATGCAGTTATCTCCTTTAAAGGTAACTACATATCCTAGTTTAACCAAAATTCTAACTGAAATTAAATTAAACTTAAGTTGTGGTACATATAACATTTTTACATTCTCTTTTATGAAAGAACAATATGCTATACCTTGACCTTTAGCTTTCAGTTTCCAGTCATTGGCTAACGATATCTGCTGTGTACTCTGGGACATTTTAAAAAATTTTTGTTATCATTTGTTATACAGTGGGATGCTCCACTGTCAACCACCCATAAATTATTTTTTACAGCTCCGTTAATATACATGGCTAACTCTAAATTTTTATTTATCTTTTGATGACTTTTAGTATTCTGGCCAGCATTGTGGCACTTTACTTTTTTACAAAATCTTGCCAAATGTCCTCTTCCTCCACAATTAAAACACTTTTTAATTGCGTATGCAGTAGGAGATTCATTATCTTCTTTTTGAGGTTGCTCCCTCCTTAACTGATCTCTTTCAAGTCTTCTTCTTGCCTCTTCAATCAATCTGCCAGTGATATCAGTTAAAGTTAGACTTTTCTTAGGCAAAACTTCAAGGGAAGTGACCTAGTTATCATAACTTTCATTTAGTGATGATAGAATTATGTAAACTTGGTGTAGTTCAGAGAAAATACGCTCTCTCGTGCAGTTCTTGAAAAATGCTTTTTATAGAATTCAAATGACTAAGCATATCATCATTCTTCTGGAGATGCGTCCTGAAAAGCTTTCTTGTTAGATTTATGTGTGCATCAACGTTATCTCGGACATAAATCCTCTTCAGCTTCTGCCAACACCCAACAGCTGTTTGCTCTCGGTGTATATGAACAAGTTGCTGGTCAGTGTTAGTCCTATTATGCAAAAAGCTTGTTCATTCTTCTGCATAAAGTCTTCTATTTTTTGTCTATCTTCCTCAACCTCTGGATCCCATTCCTCTACGTTTGGTGGATTTTCAATTATGTTCCACAGACCTTCTCTTCGTAGAAGTAGACTACATTTCATAGACCATGATACATAGTTTGTTCCATCCAACTTGGATATAAGGGACAAACTTTGTAGATTGACTTGTGCCATGTTTTTTTATATGGATATAAAACTATGATTAATAAAACACAGCTGTCTGTTTACTGTAACGTGTAACAACACAAACTCTCACTTTTTACATAAATCTGTTTTATCCTAGTTAAACTGACTTTGCAGCCTCTGGGCCCATAACCAGTGTTAAGCCTGTGTTCCCCAACCAGGGTTAAGGAGACAAGCTAAACAGAATGTGCAGCGTTAGTCAGATAGGCACACAGATAAATGAGTGAGATATGTTTGTATGTTTGTTAACATACAGTAAAAATAACAGATACGCCTGTGCTATCAAAAATACAGTTTATTCCACTTAGAGTTATATAGCACAGTCAAAATAACAGTCCAGTAGTCATGTATCGTTTTAGTCAGTCCATTCAAGGATATTCAATTAGCAAAGTCCGTGTAGAATATCCTATGTCAGTTCACTTACAAATCAGTCCTTTCTTTCTCCTTTTCACTAGGGGAAAAACGCAGTCTTCATCCAGTAATTAGGGATCATCAAGCCAGAGAGAGCAAGCTGATGTTCCTTGCTTCTTTTATGGTGCTTTCACAACCACTCTCTTAATTACATTCCTATAGTTAAAGTTGCAGACACTTTAACTAACAAACCATGATAACATATTTATTATTTTACCTAAATCAGTTAGGGTAAACAATGTTATCCCTAACAGAACTTTCTGAGCTGCAAAGTCATTTCTGGAAGAAATGGTACATATTCATAATATAGCAATTTGTAACAGGCTGAATATTTTAAACTATATGTCTTATAGTTATAGGTTGTTTGAAAGAATCTTAGGCTTAACCATCATAAGAGTTTATGACTAAATTTAAGTATGATTCCTAAAGTTACCAGAGCTAAGGAATTCCATTCTTTTTCCAACATATCCATTTCCTCCAAAATTATGCAAATTGAGGTCTCATAAGAATATTTTACTGCTCCACATGACAAGTGAAATAAATGTAAGAATCACATAATCCCGTCAGCAATTTTTAATGCAATTTTGCCCTAACATTTAATGCTTCAAAAAACTTGTGGATTATTCAGTGTTGTACATCCGACTCTAAAATCTTTTGTCCTCCTAGCTTCAGCAGAAATGCACCCTTCCTCATTGCTTTATAAATAATAGTTATTGCAATTTGAATGCTTCTCACATATAAACCATTTCTGTGAGATGATGGCTATGATTGTACAATGCAGTATGCTTATCTGGAAGAGAGTGTGTGAAGTTTTATTAGTTTTAACCTTTGTTTTGGGCATATTTGATACAGCACGTTGTATTAACCCAACTGGATTAATTTATGATTAGGATATTGCACAAATCCAGAAAAATAGATTGCCCAAGTAACCAGATTGTATGAGTTAAGAAAAAAGATAGATAATGCATATTTCACTAATTTTAATGCTGTTTTCTTGTCTAACTGTTAGGAAGCATTTGAAAGGGGTGGTTTGCAAAACATACCAGCATGAGTAAGGCATCTTTCTGATCAGTACAAAAATCGCCAATTTCTCTGGAAAGTTCAGTGTGATTTCTTTGTCGGCTTCTCCCAGTTTTCGGCCCCTTTGTGTGCATAGAAAGCCATTTCATGTCACAAGGAGTCCCTCTGTCTATCTCGTGTTCACAGAACAATCTGTCACTGAATGTCCATAAAACCAAAGAACTGATTGTGGACTTCAGGAAACATGGACAGGACCGCACCCCACTCATCATCAATGGAGAACGAGTGGAAACTGTCCCTACGATCAGATTCCTTGGCATCCATATTTCAGCTGATATCTCTTGGTCCCTTAACACCAAGGCCATAGTGAAGAAGGCTCAGCAGCGCTGCACTTCCTGCTGGTTCTCAGGAAGAACAATCTGGATAAGAAGCTGTTGCTGGCTTTCTATAAAGCCTCTGTGGAGAGCACTCTGACATATTGTCTGGATGTGTGGTATGCAAGCTCCACAGTTGAGGACAGGAAAACTGTACAGAAGGTGATAAACACAGCTCAAAAGATCACTGGTTGCCCTCTGCCCTCCCTGGAAGACTTAGCCAGGTCCTGCTGCCAAAGCAGAATCAAGGCCATCATAGAAGTCCCCTCACACCCTGGAAATTATCTTTTTGACCTGCTGCCGTTTGGATGGCGTTTTAGGTCAATAAAATCCCACACCACCAGACTAACAAATAGTTTCTTTCCCTGGGCCATCCGAACTGCAAATAAACACAAAGTCACTACCTTATTAAGATGTGAAAAGATGTGAAATCGCAATACCTCATTCAGATGTATAATAACATATTACCGTACAATCCATCTCTTGTGTATTATACTTGGCTAAGTGTTACAGTCAGTGTTGGATGTATATTTTGTGTATATTTGTAGATATTGTACTCTCAAATTGCAAATGGAGACGTGGGTACGCTATCTTTCTTATTTTCATTTTTAAGTGCTTTGGTTTTATTGTATTGCGAACAGTTGCTGGGGCGCATCCACAGTTTCGTTGAACTTGTACAATGACAATAAAGTTCTTCTAACTCTCTGATATCTATGAAAAATTGTAAGCAGTAAGTCAAGAATTCCTTCCCTGAAGCATTATGACATAAGCCTGTGATGGCGAACCTATGGCACGTATACCATAGGTGGCACACGGAGCCATTTTTTGGGCATGCAAGCCCCAGACAAACTTACCAACTGATTTTTGGCCCATCTGAGGCCTTTTTCAGCCTCCCTGAGGCTCGAGGGAAGCCTCTGCAGCCTTGGGAGGCTGAAAATGGGCCTTCCAGAAATACCGGAAGTGCCTGTTTTCAGCCTCAAGAGGGCCTCTGGAGCCCGGGGAGATCATTTGCACCTTCCTGGGGGCTTGAGGGAAGCCTCTGCAGCCTTTGAAGTAAAAAATTGGGAAGTGCCGAAACAGGCCCATTTTTCGGCCTCCAAAGGCTGCAGAGGCTTTCCTTAAGCCTCCGGGAGGGTGAAAACGGCCTCCCCTGTCTCCAGAGACCCTCTGGGGGCTGAAAACAGGCACTTCCTGTATTTTCGGAAGGCCTGTTTTTTTGCCTCCCAAGGCTGCAGAGGTTTCCCTCAAGCCTCAGAGAGGGCAAAAAAGGCCTCAAACATAGGCCGAAAATCAGCTGGGAGGCACATGCATGCTCAGTGCAGGTAAGGGGGTGGAGGGCTGTTGTGTGCTTGCAGGGTGCATTGCCTTCTGGGTGCTGGCATGCGAGCACACACACAATTTTTGGCACGGAAGCCCAAAAAGGTTAGCCACCACTGACATAAGCTATGACTGCTAGAATTTACAACTGTACTAATTGCAGTCTCACAGCAATGCAAGGTGCAGGTAAGGGCTTTATTTTCCATCAGCTGGTCACACTCCTGATGCTGAGTTTGGGCTGAGGGAATGACTGGACCAAGGTCATCCAGCTGATTTCCATGCCTAAGAAAGGACTGTGTGTCCCCAATCCTACTCCAGTATCATTACCCCACACTGATTCTCTATGTCCCATGAGCATGAATCGCTCCTCAACATGGAAAACCGAGAAGTCCTTTGGTGAGGGAGGTGGGCAGTTTTGAAAATTTGATAAATGAAAACAAGCAAAGAAACAAAACTTCCAAACTTCTAATGCAGGAATTAGACATTTCTACCTAGATTCATCTTAGGACACTTAAGTGAAGGAAGTCATAGTTAGTATATTTATATTAATACAATGCAGGGTATACATTTCATCAAACCCAAAAACATATTTATCCTCAGGCAATAAAAACTACACAGAGAAGGAAAAGGAAGGTTAACCCTGACAGAAGAAGACTCTTGTGATGAGTTCCTTCCAGGATATTTAGGATTTCTCCTTCCTCTACCATTGAAAATTGGAGTCTCTCGGTCTCAATGTTCCACAAAACTCAAGAAAATTTCAGCTTATTCTCTGAATAACTAGTAACCTTACCATTATTGTCTTACTATGCCAAGATATGTACTATAATACAAGGAGGGCATCTAGGAAACCCCTAAGTTTGATATTGTGCTATCTCTTTTAAAAATAAACATATTATTTTAGGCCTGAAACCTCTACCTTACATGGACTCTTGTCTCTTCCCAAAGCCCTGATCACAAGATAAAACTTTAATAGAAGAGAATATATGTAGTTCAGGGTTGAACTGTGCTATCTGGTGCTATCTGGGCTTGGTTTACCAAGTAACTAGAAGCTGTCTGGGTTTGATTGACCATTGATTCTGATTGACCATTGACCATTCTTGGTTATGTATTTAGAATATCCTGGACAAAGGTATCTGGTCCAATTCTTTCCTAAAACAGGGAAATCACTGCCTTTCCATACATTCTTCCACTTTTAATATTTGAGTTGAAAGTAGTCTGTCCTCTAATTTTTTTTTTAATCTAAAATCACCTTGAGGTGAGAAAGATGGAAGGCTCAATATCATCCCATCAACTTCTGACTGAATATGGAGTTAAATCTGAGAAGTCCTGGTCCAATATACTAATTCCTACCTACTTTGGATGATTTGTGACAGTCCCTGTCAGCCTATCTGTAAGATGGGTTTGAGCAGGGGGAGATTGTCCTAAAGATGAAAAGTGCTACCTTTAGTTCTTTGAAGAAGGAATAGGATCACAAATGGCTTTTCTTGCTTTGTAAAAGAAGAGCTACATCACAAAGCATTGTCCTTGGCCATCTAAATCTGCAGAGTTAAAAAAAAATAGAGTAAGAAATCAAACACCAGCTCTTCGCAGTATTTTTAGTTGTTCTTGCATCCCTGTTCATATATACAAAATCATGTGGTTTTTCTTTAATGAATGATTAGAGAACGGAACATAGAGCAGAGGGCATAGATTTTGATAAGAAACTCAAGGTACAATCACTGACATCATCAAGTAAAAATAGGAAATTTCCTGTCTAGAAGTAATCGTCAGTCAGACTACAGACTAGATGTTCCAACTCAAAAGAAGGGCTACTTTTATGTTGCTAAAATAAGATTCAGAAAAAAAAAAGAGAACATTGTCAACATTTCAACAGAGGGTTGAGTTTATTTAACAACAGGAATAAGGTGGACATTTGAAAAGTGTTCCTACCTGACCTTAGAAGAGAAGATATGGGCAGGACTAAGCTACCCCTAGCTAGATACAGACTTTTTGGGAGTTTGTTGGGTTGTTGGGAGTGGACCAGGTGACCTTTATTGTCGTGTCCGCAAAATGACGCCAGGAGTCGGTGATTTCATGCAATGCTCTTTATTTCAAAGATTGGAACCGAACCGGCGAAAGGAAAAAAGCCCGCGGCTTTTATTCCTTTCGCCGCGGCCGCCGCGGCCAATGGCAGCACTTCGAATCTCCCGCGCTCTGAACGAGCCAATCGCGGGAGATTCTTAACGAGCCAATCGGCGCGGCTCACCTGACCAATTAGAAAGCCCCGCGCTTTGGCCAATCAAAGCGCGGGGATTTCGAGTATGTAAATGAGGACAGAACACCCCTCCCCTCTTGGTTCAGTCCTTACGTTGCGTAGTCACGTAGGTAGGCGGGGCTCCGTCTAGTCCTACTTGACCTGCGCAACTCAGTCGTAAGCGGGATCCCGGCTGGTGCAGTCGGGTTTTTGGTTGCTCTTGCTTCTGTGCGAACCGGCTGGTTGATCGGGCCGGTTCCTTCTCCGTGGCTCCCACCTGGGCCTTCCGGGTTGGTTGAGCTACAAGTTTCGCCGCTCCCGCTCGGTCTTTCCGGGTCGGTCGAGCTGGCTTGGCTGTTCTTTTCCGGCGAGGGGTCGCAATGGCTGTGTCTCGGTAAGTACTGCTGGTTTATTTTTTCTTGCGATTGGTTACCCGGGTATTCCCTCCCCCCTTGGCTTGCGTTTTGGGAGGTGGGTTCGTTTGCTGTCCTAGACCTAAGTTGGTCGATGTGTCGTTTCCACGCTCGTCCGTCTGTTGTTTGTAGCCGGTACGAGCGTGGGCCTGTAACTTGGGTGATGACGGCTGGGATCCATAGGGGGTCCCCCGTCAGGTTTTTCGCATATACGAGGTCCCCGGGTGCGAACGTTCGGTATTTCGTGCTTGAGTCTGGGGGCCGCTCCGGGTTATATGTAGGGTGTGTAACCTGTCGAGTGAGGACCTCAGCTTTCTACCCATTAGCAATTCGGCTGGGCTCTTGTTGGTAGTGGTGTTCGGGGTTATGTGTTGTGTAAAGAGGAGTCTGTTGAGTTTTTCTTGGATCTCCCCGTGGTCCATTTTCCGGATGGTTTTTTTGGTAAATTGGACCATCCGTTCCGCCCTACCGTTCGCCGCCGGATGCGCCGGTGCTGTTAGTGCGTGGCGGATGCCCCTTTCCGCCAGGAACTTCTCGAAGTCTAGGGAGGTAAACTGGGGCCCGTTGTCGGAGACGATGACGTCTGGGAGGCCGTGTGTTGCAAAGAGTTTGCAAAGTTCTTTGATCACGGCCTCCGTGGTTGTTGTCTTCATGTCGCTTACCTCCAACCAGTTGGAGTAAGCGTCAACTGTTATGAGGAAGGTGTGTCCATTCGTGGGTCCGGCGAAGTCTAAATGGATTCTGGACCAGGGCCCCCTTGGTGTTTCCCACTCCAGGATGGGCGCTGTGGGTGGGCTGGGCCTAGTCTCCTGGCATCGCTGGCACCTAGCTACCCAGGCCTCTATCTGCTTGTCCATCCCCGGCCACCAAGCGTAACTTCTGGCCAGGGCTTTAGTTCTTACGATGCCAGGGTGCCCCTCGTGCAACATTTCCAAAACCTTCCCCTGTAGTCTGTCCGGAATGACCACCCTGTCACCCCATAAGATGCACCCCTTCAGCAACGAGAGTTCGGTTTGGCGGTTCCGAAACATCTCGACGGACTCGTCGTTGTCTTTTTCCGGCCACCCTTTTTCTACCCAATGCAAAACCCGCGCCAGACGCCTGTCTTTATTAGTTTCCCGGGCAATGTCTGACGCGGTTATGGGCAGGTTGGGTAGGGTCTCGATGCTGAGGGTGGTCGTCGTTGGAGCCGGGTCAGAGTCGGATTCCGGTAGCGGCGAGCGGCTCAATGCGTCCGCATGCGAGATCGTCTTACCCGGTCTGTGTATGAGTTCGTAGCTGTAGGCCGCCAGGAACTCGGACCACCTTGTCATTCGGGGAGACAGAATGTTCGGGGTGGCCCGGTTTCCTGCAAGGATGCCCAGCAACGGCTTATGGTCCGTTATAATGGTGAAAGGTCGGCCGTAGAGATATTCGTGAAGCGTGGGTTCGTATCCCATCCTCGTCGCCAGTGTCGTGTCTGCAAAATGACGCCAGGAGTCGGTGATTTCATGCAATGCTCTTTATTTCAAAGATTGGAACCGAACCGGCGAAAGGAAAAAAGCCCGCGGCTTTTATTCCTTTCGCCGCGGCGGCCGCGGCCAATGGCAGCGCTTCGAATCTCCCGCGCTCTGAACGAGCCAATCGCGGGAGATTCTTAACGAACCAATCGGCGCGGCTCGCCTGACCAATTAGAAAGCCCCGCGCTTTGGCCAATCAAAGCGCGGGGATTTCGAGTATGTAAATGAGGACAGAACATTTATGATTCCTTCTACCCCTATGATTCTAGTTGGACAATCACACACAACAAGTCTACGTCAATGACTAAAACATGAGGTTAGAGGGAAGCCTTGGATAAATTTCTGTAGATCTTGTGCTGTTTTACATATGGGTACTTGACTTGGGTAATTATGATTATCAAATCTGGACAACTCATTTCAAAGATTTGATCTACGCAGAATGCTTCAGAGTCTGCTTTGACTGATTTAATTAAAAAGCTATGCTTGGATAAGCTTCTATGAATGCTCAATGAATTGTAAGTATTAAGAGTGCTAACAAGTATTTGAGACTCTGAAACAAATGTGTTGGTTATTTATTTCCACATAATCACCAATGAGTCAAATGCAGAGATAGGTGCAATGTTGTTACAGGAATATGGAATTTTTTTTCATACTTTTTAAAAAGGGTGGCTAAGGGTGAAAATGAGGTTAGTTTCCCATTTAAAAAAAACTTTTCCTCCCATAAGCCACACTAAACACTCACCCCCTAAATTGCCACACAAAGGAATGAAAGAAAACTTGTCTCCCTTGTTCTGCCACTGCTATATAACTGGATTGCCTTCTGTGATTTTTGGAAAAATCAGACAGCTGAATTGCAGGTTCCAAAACCCCTTAAATATTGCCCGCTTTAACTAAATCTCTCCAGTGCTGAATTTGGTGAATGGCAGCTCCAACATACCTTAAGGGTTTCATAACAGGGAAGATCTGACACTATGCTGTTCTAGGATCGGAAGTTTTAATAGTTGGGTCTCACTGTCTCAGATGGAAAACTAGCAAATGTTCAACCACAGACAAGAATCTAAACTTCCTCACAATCAGAATAGTCCTAGTTCAGATTTATGGTGCCTTTGTAATAGAACTGCAGGCATTTAAATCTTATGGAGATCTTGTACCTCCAGTTGCATCCTTGTTGGATGTGGTTTTGACTTCTAGGCTCACTTACATAAAACTCTGCAAAAGTCTTGTGGACAATTTTATTCAAAATATTATGACCATGTAAGCTACTGTGGGATCACAGCACAATCCATCCAATTAATTGAGCATGTTTCCAAGGAAGGCCTATTGCAGGAACACTCAGTTGTTGGTGGCAGTAAAACAGTAAAAGGAGAAGTGAGAGGCAGCACTCATATTTTTGCTGGCAAGAAGCTGTGAAAGAAATGTTGAATGTATAAGTCGAGGACCACCTCTAATGATGTCAAAGAGATTACCAAGGGAGAGAACAATGAAATCTCCCAATCTCCTTGAAGATCTGTTGCTCCTCTGGAAATTCTTCAGGGCTTTGAATAGTTGGTGCAAAAATCTCTTGTTCTTTCTCAGAGAAGACTTCTGTGTCCAGAACTTGGCTTAGGATGGAGATCGCCAAGTTCTTTCCCTATTTTGTTTCCTGCGCAGCTAGTCCTCAACTTACAACAATTCATTTAGTGACCATTCGAAGTTACAACAGCATTGAAAAAAGTGACTTAGCGGCCATCCTTCACATGACCATTGGCAGCATCCCTACGGTCATGTGATCAATGTTCAGATGTTTGGCAACTGGCATGTGTTTATGAAGGTTGCAGTCCCGGGGTCACGTGATCACCTTCTGGAACATTCTGACAAGCAGAATCAATAAGGAAGCCAGATTCACTTAGCAACCGTGCTACTAACTTAACAACTGCAATGATTCACTTAACAACCGTGGCAAGTAAGATCTTAATATGGGACAAAACTCATTTAATTATTCTTGCTTAAACACAGAAATATTGAGTTCAATTGTGGTGGTGCATTAAGGGCTACTGTACTGCTTTGACCATCATCAATCCTCAGCATTTGTTCATAGCTAACCGCCCCATCTACTGGCTACAGCGCAACTTAATTTGGATACTTGCAAGTGACTAACCTGACAATTGTCACACATCACTGAAAAGGAGCCAATTCTATCCACTCAAACCACCGTCATGAGTTATGTAGGGTAATATGACTACTCTTGTCAAACAGTTAAAACTGTACATCTGATTTCATGACTGAATGGAATAATTGATCCTACCTGCCCATTACCTCTTGGACACAATTTAAGGACCTGGTATTGATCCTTCAAGCCCTAATGGTTTAGGATTTGACTATCTCAGACAAGGAATAATGGATGGAAACTGATCAAGGAGAGATTCAAACTGGAAACAAGCAGAAATTTTCTGACAGTAACAGCAATCAACCAATGGAACAGTAGTTGCCTTCAGAAGTTGTGGGAGCTTCATCACTGGAAGCTTTCAAGAAGAGACTGGACTTGACATTTCTGGCCCTCTGTCAGATATGGTGTAGGGTCTCCTGCTTGGGTAGGGAGTTGGACTAGATGACCTACAAGGTCCCTTCCCACTCTGCTAATCTGTAATCTATCCAAGGGACCACCTTTTTCATTACAAACCTGTTTGGTAACTTAGATCAGCAAAGGAGATCATTTTTAAAGATGTTCCTGTAACCAGAAGCTTGCTTATAGACCACATAGGACACAATTTGCTTCTGTGCAGCTTCCACTCTCCCATGCTTTCAACCAACACTTGATTTTAAATTTCAACCAACACTTGATTTTAAATTTCAATTGTATTGATGGTATTATGTTTTATCTACTGTACCTTGGCTTAAGTGTGGTAAGCTTCTTGAGTGGTTATGTAACCATGAAATTGCAGTATGTTTAATATTGCTTAAAAATGGAGCTAGTAGCTAAGAGAAACAACCCTGTTTTTTCTTTTCAAACTACTGCACCAACAGGAGAACAATAAAGAATAGGTGGGATAAACATGCTCTGCCTGCTGGAGTTTGACATATCTATTTTTTGTGGGTTTTTTTGGAAAACAGACTGGTTAAAAGATTTGCTAACAAAAATGGTATAAGCTGGATTCCTAGGAGATTTGTTCTGTCAGGTAGCTTATTTTTGTGAAACGAACCATGAAGACCTAAATTCAGTACAGAATCCTCTCGTCTTGTGACTTTCCCAGAAGCTTTTCAGGCAAGCAGCTTCCTCCTAACATCTGCATTACTCCTAATAAAGTCAATATTGCAGCAATTCTTGGCACCTTCAAGATTGTGGGAAGAGATTAGACTGCCATTTGTCAGAAATGGTGTAGGGTCTTCTGCTGGGGAGGGGGAGTTGAACGAGAAGACCTACAAGCAGGGTTGGGATTCAACCAGTGTTACTACCGATTCGGTGATTACATTTTGCGCCAGACACGCGCTGCGTGTGTAATACACCTTAAGCTGTGCTGCCTGGGCAGCTGATAAGCACTGCACATGGGTGTGCAGCATTTGAAAAGCCACTTTACTGCTTTTTCAACATCAGCTGTGGCACGCAAAGCAGCTGAGGATGAAAAAACAGGAAATAAAAGGTCAGATAAGAGCCCAGGTGGGTGAGTGGGCCAAACAGCGGCAAACACAGAACCAGTTCTGTGTCTTTTGTTCTTCAGAGCTACCAGTTCTATAGAGCCGGCAGAATCAGTAGCATCCCATCCTGCCTACAAGGTCCCTTCCAATTCTGTTACTCTGTTATATGTTAAAGATGGGTTGGGACTGCAATTCACAGGTGTTGTTCTCATTAGATCAGGATTAGGTTGATTCCAGAACTAGGCACAATTCTTTTTCAGCAACAACTATCATAACAATTGATTGTCTAGCCAATCTTTAGCAAACCCCATTCCATAGAGTTATGGGATAGGGTGTGATTCCTTTATCTGTGGAATTTTTGCTTCAAACCTTTGGCTCATGTAGCGATTTCAACACCAGGACTCTGCCTGCCAGTCAAGCATAGCATAACTTTAGGGGTTTTTTTTTGTCTGTCACCCAACCTCATGCACCTTCCAAGTATGAAACCTCCAAAAGACCCTTTTGTTTTGCGATGATATTTCCAAATATATCATCAAATAACACAATTTGGCTTTTTATTTATAATACAGCAAGGCATCTGGAAGCTGGTTTCACCTTGGGTTATCAAACTTCTTCCTCAGATTTCTGGAGTCAATTTACATGAAAGTCTATGGTTTATGCAGCTCCCCAATGACTTTTTTTTGCTATGAAGACTCATGCCTGATCATGCACATAGTAACCTACCTGGAAATTAATACAGGGGCTCAACTCAATTTTCTATTTACTTAGTGGCAAGCATGCCCTGCTCCCAAATGAAACTGAATTTCAAAAGGTTGCAACCAAGTATCATTTATTCCTCTTCCTAGTAAACTATATCAATTAAAACTATTAATTAAAATGCCATGCTGAAGGGTTAGGCATGGTACAGTTCATTACTCCAGTAACCAATTACCTTTCTAACAATTATTGGGGGAAGGGAAAGGAATAACAATACTGATCCTCCCCAGCTGTAAAATTCTTAGTGGGAATCCAGTAATGGGATACATACATATTATATTTTGTAAATAAAATCCTAATAAGTTTAAACAGTGATAAGTGCTGTGAAATCATGTTATCATCATCCATCTTTAATCCTCTGCCTCTTTATTTCATTATTAGGTTATCATGACCCACAGACTTATCATAAAACAGGCCACCTCCTCCTCCTTCCCCAGTTACACAGTTTGCAATGTGAGACAAATGTCAAAATGTGGGTTAACATCTTGGCTGCTTTTCCACCGAAAAATGTCTTGCAAAGCTCAGCACAACTCATTTCACAGCTTTCAGATTTGGCCATCTCAGGAAGGAAGGAAGGAAGGGAGGGAGGGAGGGAGGGAGAATAGAATAGAATAGAATAGAATAGAATAGAATAGAATAGAATAGAATAGAATAGAATAGAATAAACCTTATTGTCACTTTGAACGTACACGAATCGGCATACATTAAAATGAAATTTTGCAGCATACATCTCTCAAAAGGCCTGCTGTTCAGTCAACCCCCACCCCCACGCTGCGTCCTTACCTGATTTGACGAGCACAGCTCTGTACAAGCCAGTCGCCCCAGGTGGGATTCTCACCTGGTCGCCCCTCCTCTGGGTCATCGCGCCGGCAGGTGGCTCTCTTGGCGGGCTGTCTAACTCGACTCCGGCCGCGCCAAGCCTCCTCTTTTTTCTCTCTCTCTCTTTCTCCCTCTCTCTGTTGCCCTCTTTCCCTTATTTCGGCAGGTTTCTAAGCGGGCATGACTTTTGGGGCAATCGGCGGAGAAGCCCTGGCGGCTCCCGTACGGATCTTTTCACAGGAGAGACGAGTCACGTGAAAGGCGCCCGCGGTCGTTCTGGACAAGCCGCCGCCTCCCCTCCTCGCTCCCACGAAACCTTTTTACTCCCAACCCCCCACCCCCCCGCCCTCGGATCCTGTAACGTGGCATGAGTCGCTGTGCAAAACTCACACTTTGGGGAAGGAAAGAGTGGGGAGGGGGATTGTTTTGGGAGGCTTGCAGACGCTTTTGTGCTAGGCTTTTTGCTCGCTCCTGCTGGGAACTTTGGTGACAAAAGGGCGTTTTGCGTGCAACTTTCTGTATGGAGAAGGAAGGTTTGTGTGCTGCTTTCTGGGAGATCTCCCGCCCCCTCCTCTCCCCCCATCCAATGTTAGCAGTTAGGCAGCGCTTCGACGAGAGAAGAGAGACCTATAGAAAGGCGGCCTCCGACGAACTGAGCGTGGCCGTTGGGCGAAACGGGAATGAAAGGCAGGCAAGGAACATTTGCTGTGCAACTCCTACGCTGCGAACGGCAGGCGGCAAATCAAAGCCGGCGTCATCGTCCTCCTCGGCGCTCAGGTTTGCAGCGCAGTTTAAGAAATGCTTGCAAAAAAACAAAAACAAAACCACTCCACACGCTTAGCAGCACCCAGGTGACCCCGAGGACACAGATAAACCTCCAAGTGCTTCAACAACCCTCTAATATAAATTGCAGAGTCTAAAATTTAATGTAGACTCTACTTTTTTGGAATCTAAAAGGATGCAGATGACCTACTGTCTGCAAGGGATTATCAACCCTTCCGTTCCCGCCATCCTGTCAGAGCTGAAGAAGCTTCTGGGATGAGAAGCGAAACGTCTTCAAAAGAAAAACAAATAAACCAAGAAAGTCCAGATGCCTCCTGGGGGGGGGGGGAAGGCCCTTTGGGACAACCTGGAGGACTGAGAATCTCTACAGATTTTTTTAATGCTCGGCAAAACCCAAGACCTTTTAAGCGCATCGGAAAGGATTTTTCTTTGCAGTTCCCGTTCCCCCGTGGTTTTCTTAACTTCCCTACTGATTGAATAAACCTGCAATCGGCGGTCGGGCTGGCGCGTCGCAGGCAGGATTCAGTCAAAACGTGTGAAAGTTCAGTTGCAGAGATTTTGTTCCTTGGCGGTTGTTTCCTTTCGGCTCGCTCCTAAGGTTGACAGAGCCCCAGTCTCGCTGATATGACTCATATAGCTCTTAAAAGAATGGTGTAAGCCTCCAGCAAAGATCGCAAGCTATGAACAAGGAAACGCAAGGAGGAGATTTTAGATTATTATTTTTTTAATGGAACTCGGTGCGGTGAATTTAAGAAGAGGAGGATGAAAACCCGGTGCGTTTTGTGTCATTTGTATAACGATGCTATTTGGGCTAATGTGCACTTGCAATTATGTCATTTGCACAAATCGTATCCCCGTCAGCAACGTGCATGCAGCTTTTAACAAGACAATCAAGAATAATGGCTTCTTCCTTCCCCAATTAGTCAAGATGGGACAAGATAGGCAATCCATCAATCTAATTAACAAACAAGCCAAACAAATAAATCAAGATTTCATGGTAGAAGAAGAAACATTTCTTCATATTACGTATGATTTCCATGGATGTTTTTTATATCTGTCAGCCCCTTTTTTTTTTTTTGTAAATTTTATTTGAGTTTTCACAAAGAGAAAAAAAATACAAATAAAACATCTTTTTTGAAAGTAGCATAATCCCGGGTTACATTTCTTCATACAGACACAAATTCAGGTTCATGCTCATTTTTATATTCTATTCCAAGATATTACTATTTTACATTTTTTGCATAGCTTCTCCACTCTTAATTTTCTCAATTTTATTTTAATTATCTCATCTCAATTCAGATCATTGTATTTATATTTTTTTGTCTGTCCTGTTTCAATTATCTATTATCTTTTCTCATTAAACAAAATTTCTCCTGTAGTTACTGATTGGAGTATGACGCCTTTATATCTTTTCCCTAAAGTTGTAACATTCAATATAATACATAACTTCAATTCGGATTCTGCTTGGTACATTCTTAAAATACACACTGTATTCTTAAATATATATATATGTATATAATTAAAACAACATTCCATTCCAATTCAATTCTATCATTAATATTAATATTCATTAAAGTCTTAACATCTTTAACATTACTTTTCAATTAAATATCACACTTCTATGGGAACAATTATAAGCCTTCCATAGTTAATTCCTCCCCCTTCACTTATATTTTATAAAACATTAACTAATTAAAATGCTCCCATTCCTTCCTAATTCAATTTTCTCGTTTATTTTATTTCACTTATTTTATTCGCAAACATTTCAGTAAATTATACGAACTATTTTATCCCTCATTTTAATTATACGTTCTTTCCAATTTTCTAAAGTTATTTCTATTACTAATATAACAATACAATCTTATGTACCTTTACAGAATCCCTTTTTCAGTTAGATTTTCACCCATTATCTCTAAATAGGTCCTGTTTCTCTATATTTTGCCCCGGTCCTTTGTAACTTCTTTTCCTTTCCTTCTTCCCTCTCTCCTTCTCTCTCCCCTTTTTACCCCCTTGTCTCTCTACCTCTATTTCTCTCTTCTGTATTCCCCTTTTCTGTTGCTTTCCAATATTATACCTATTTTTCGAATTATTTTTCTTTTCTTTGATTGTTTTTTTAAGTCTTAAATTCTCCATTCTCTTTCCCCCCTTTCCTTTTTCTTCCCCACATAGAATTACTTGTTCATTAAAAATGGCTTCTTCTTTGTCCCAGTCTTCTTGTTTTTTCAGTTGTTTCTTGTTGTTTCTCATAGTTCCAAATCTCCATTTCTAAGAATTGAAAAACGAAGCCAAAAGAACCCTTCCCTTCTTGTGCATCTTCTTTGTACTTTTTAAGTTCCATTTTCAATTCATCCAGAAGTGGTGCCATTGTATAAATTTTTAAACAACCACCCGATTGATTTTAGTCATTCAAATATAATAACCAAGAATCCAAAGATCACCAAATAATCCAAGTACACGCAAGCTGTTTCTTTTTGCTCTTTTTTCACTTTCTCTTCCTGGGGTTACTATTTAGTTGCAAAGTTTCAATTAAAATGTATCTTTTAGAAGTCTTGTTGAAGTTTTATTTTAGATTCTTTTTAATTCCAAGCAGTCTCCTCCCTCTTCCAGATCCTGCCCTTATTCTTTTTCTCTCCCTTCCTGCTTATGAAAAAGAAAATTTTTAATGTCCAGAAATCTTTATTATCCCTTTGGCATTTTGTTTTATTTTCAGCTTAATTGTCTATTGATGCCAAAGCGGATTTTTCTGATTTCTTATTTAAGTCTCTTAGTTGTCAGTATAGGGAAGGAGAGAGAAGGAAAAAAAAGCCAAACCTTTCCCTTTTCACTTTCCTTCGCTGCTTCCGACTCTTCTTTGGGAGCGATGTTATTTTTTGTAAGTTTAAATTCCAGGGTACCTTAGTTGTTGCTGTTACAATTTAACCTGGTCAGCCAAAACTTTCACTTCTTATCTTCCTCCTGCACGTTCTTTTCTGGTCGAGTTCTTTGTGGTGGCCATTTCTGACCACCACTGCAACCGCCTTTGGGAAAAGGAGTAATGGCCAGCTGAGGAGGAGAGATGCGGCTCTCCTTGACCCTGCTGGCGGTCTCCCCCCTCTTCACCACCTCTACAGGGTGGCTTAGCCCCGAAATCAGCCAGCTCAGGGCCCTCCAGCGGTGAGCCCAGACAGAAACCGCGCACAATTGTGGATTTCTGTCTGTCACCGAAGCCCTTCAAACCGGAAGTTTTTGTCAGCCCTTTTAATGGGGACTGGAAATGAAGTGGGAGCCAATGGAGTCTAGTCCTTGACTTACAACCACAATTGGGACCAGAATATCTGTTTTTAAAGTGGTGTAGAAAGTTAGCACCCACCCATCTCCTAGAAGAATGAAATATTTTGAGAAATATTAAAAATATTATATTTCCCTGGATGAGAAATGGAGAAATGTGTTTTTTTAAGAGGGAGAAAGCAGCCGCCATGTTTTCTTAATAGCCCACAGCAGATGTTAGCACTTAAGAGATAAAGAGATAGATAGCTCTATTCCTAAGCAAATACCCTCACCCAAGATCCAACACAGGAAAAAGCATTAAGCCATAATAGGAATTGCCCAGCACCAGGGCTGTCAAACTCCTGGCCCATTGGCTGGATGCGTCATGTATTGTCCATGCTCACACCTGGTTTAGCAAAAGTCCCGATATGTCACATGATGCTGCTGTAACGTGAGTTTGACACCCCTGCCCAACACCCTTTTAGAGCACAAACCTCTTCATTGCATCATCTCAGCAGTCCAAACTTCAACCAAACCTCAGACAACCTATAGAGCCAGCTATGACCCCTACGTAAGCCCTACAACAGCCAATAGAAGACATGTTCTTGCACAGGAACAGGAAGTTCAAGTGCAAAGCCCAAAGATGATATAAAAGAAATCCTCTCCATGTGGTCAACTGCACCAGAACCACAAGTGGCTCTGTTCATCAGTAAATGGACCCTCTGTCAGTCTGCTCCATTCAAAATCCAAGAAAGAAATACTTAGACTCCATAGATTAGAGAAAAGAAATCTTTTACTGAAAATTGAAGTGGTAGCTTCAGATAAAATTCTGAATCTGAGAAATTAGGCGTGCAGATCACATATACAAAGTGATGGAATTGTTCCCACCCCCCAAAGTTCAAAAGATTCTTCCAATTAAAAGTTTTGGATATGGTCATGTGGGCATCTTCAGGTGGTGATGAGTCCTCTGTCCGTTGACCTTGACATATTTTGATAAAGATTTGCAGTTGTGCAGAGAAAAGAAGGCTAAGCAAGGAATAGAAACTTACGAGAAGGAATTTATACTCCCCCCCACTCCTCATTTATACAACACACCTCCAGCTCTCTTCCCAGACATACCCCCTCCCCCCCGTTACTTATGGCAGCCAAAAGATGCAAAGCAGTAGAAAAGATCTTGAAGGCTGACACCCTCTTTCCAATCAGCCTTCAGCTTCCATTTTGTCTCCAGTGTTTTTCTCCCAGCTTGGAACTGAACCAGATGGATATTTCTTCCCACAGTGGTTAGGTGAGTTGCACCTGATTTTATCTTTATCCAAGATATCTCGTTCTAATTAGCTGCCACTTGTTTGAACATTTTGTCCAGGAAAGGAACACTGAGCAGAAGCTTATACATATTCAGAACTTCTCTGTCCAAGTATGTTATGTTCCAAACTGTCCACATTATGATTGCCTTTAATGAAAATGAGATCATTTTTTAAAGGAGCCATTTATAAGCTCCTTTATCAAGGTGAACATCTCTGTCATAAAGCCAAGAAGAGAAAGATTGAGGAAACAGGCAGATGGCTGACCTCTATTAAAACTAATCTGAAAGGTAACCAAAACACATCTGATTAGCAGGTGTCCTAGACATACTTTAGATGAACTGCCAATAGTACACAATGAGGCATGATTAAGATGATTAATTTTATCCTGAAAGTGATGTTTACCCAAATATTTGACACCAAGCTTGCAAGGGTTCTGAATTAGTACCTCTCAACCTTGGCAACTCTAAGGAATGTGGACTTCAACTCCCAGGTTACCCCAGCTTGCATGCTGGCTGGGGAATTCTAGGAGTTGAAGTCCACAAGTCTTGGAGTCGACAGGTTTGAGAAGGGTTCTAAATGGTCATGTCAAAAGGCTATGTTGGGCAAAATTCACTGGGAGAGAAAAATATTGGTTTCTTTCCATTCACTCTCTCAGAATAATCTTAGTAATGTATCTTCTGTCTAGATCAGGGGTGTCAAACTGACAGCCCATGGACCAGATGCATCACGTGCAGGCCACGCCCACCCCAGCTCTGCGAATGGGGAAAATGTCACGAAACGTCATGTGACAGCAATGTGAGTGAGGCTGCAAGTTTGACACCCGTGCTCTGGATGATTAACCACCCAATATCATCTCCCATCTTGGGATTCAGCCTTTCTCTGTGAATCTCACAGAACTGTTCTAGCACCATTTATTGACAATCTCTTGTATGTCAAAGTCACAGAATATAAGGTTACCAAGTATTAATACTGTGTGAATTGGCAAACACAAACATGGGAAATTAACTCACAAAATGGAGGAAAAGATACCCCAGATCATTGGTGGATGGGGAATATTATCAGAAACTTCCTTTTGAAGAATCTTAAATTACAGCTGCAAAACCTTTTATTCATATCTTCAAACTGCTCTTGAATAATGTTAAAATAAGGGGAGAGAAAAATACAATTTTAACACTCTACAGGACAATCTAAAACATGTGCGGATCTGTACATTGGGGAAACGAAACAACCACTTCATAAACGCATGGTACAACATAGGAGAAAAGAACTCCATCAGGACTACATTCAGCAGTCCACCTGCATTTGAAACATGAAGTCCACTCTTTTGAAGATAGCAAAGTCCACATCTTGGATGGAGAGGACCACTGGTTTGAAAGAGGGGTCAAATAGGCCATCTACATTAAGATTGAACGCTCATTGGGGGAAGATTACAACACTATCTTCTGTTTACAACAAAGTCCTTTCAGCAGTTCCAAGAAGGGTCCACACCCACTCGGCCTCTGATTCAGGTGACCCTGAGGACATAAATAAATTTCCGAGAGGCCTCAATGACTCTCAAAGAGCTAATGACCCACCTTCAAAGTAGTAACAACCAGGTGGCTGCAAGCAATATAAATCCTTCCATTCCCCAGAGTTCAGTCAGAACTGGGGATGCTTCTTGGATGACAAGTGAAACATCTTCAAGAAAAAACAAAGTCTAGATGCCTTTTGAAAAAGCATCCTTGGGACAACCATGACCTGGATGACTGAGAATCTCCACAGACATTCCTCCTCCCCCTCCTCCTCCCTCCCTCCATCTCAGTCTGTACAAAAGAGATGGTTTGCATCTATCAAAGAAAGGGACTGAGTTACTTGGCATTAAATTCACAGATTTCCTGGATAAACATTTAAACTGAACAGCGGGGACAGAGAATTAATGGATTCAGAACATCTCTGTACCCAGCAACCTAAAACTAATAAGGATACCATTACATGCAAAATAGATGTTTGTGCAGGTAAGATTATCAACCTTGATGCCAACCAAAAATAAGCATTTAATAGTGAATGCCATACCATGTGCACTAATCAAACAGGTGGCAAGAAAGTTTATGTAGACAATAAACACAGTGTCAGACAAAAAGATCTCAAGTGCCTATATACAAATGCACAAAGTCTGGGGAACAAGCAGGGTGAACTCAAACTATGAATATATGAAGGTAAATATGATATAGTTGGAATAACAGAAACTTGGTGGGATGAAACCCATGACTGGAATATACTGGTAGAAGGATACAAACTATTCAAAAGAAAACAAAAAACAGACCCCATAAAAGAGGAGGTGGAGTTGCACTGTATGTAAAGGACCTCTGTATTGCTGCAGAAATGCATGAAACCAAAGATGAAAACTTCCTAGAATGCATATGGGTCAATATAAAAGAAAAAAAAAGAATGACATGGCCATTGGCGTATATTATAGGCCACCCTTCAAGCAGAAAAAACAGATGTCCTTTTTGCTAGCCAACTAACAAACATATGCAGGAAACACACAACTATAGTAATGGGAGACTTCAATTATTCTGATATCAATTGGAAAACTAATTCTGCACCAAGTGAGAAATCAAATAAGTTCCTAACCAACCTCGCTGACAACTTTGTTGTCCAAAAGGTAGAGGGTGAAACTAGAGGGACAGCCATACCGGACTTAATTCTTACAAACAGAGAAGAAGTGATAGAGAGAGTTAAAACTGCAGGAATCTTGGGTGAGAGTGACTATGTCATACTAGAATTCAACATAACACAAACACAAGCAACAGAACATAATGACACCAGAGTCTTGGATTTTAAAAGAGCTGATTTCAATAAACTCAGAGAGAACTTGGGAAAGATTCCATGGATGAAAATCCTAAAGGGGAAAACAACTCAAGAATCTTGGGAAACTAAAAAGTATGGTCATAGAAGCCCAGACCAGCACAATATCACTGAGAAAGAAAAACAAGATATCCAAGAAGAAACCAGCATGGCTACACAAAGATCTCTCTGGCAAATTGAAAGAAAAAAAGGACAAGTACAAAAAATGGAAAGAAGGACATACAACTAAGGCAGAATATCAGCAGATAGCCAGAATTTGCAAAGACAAAGTCAGGATAGCAAAAGCTCAGAATGAACAAAGACTTGCAACAAAAGTCAAAGATAATAAAAAAAGTTTCTTCCAACATATAAATAACAAGAAAAAAAAATCAAGGAAACAGTCGGTCCACTAAAGAGAGAAGATGGCAAGGAAATAGCAGGCAGCAGAGAGAAAGCAGACCTGCTTAACTCATTCTTTGCATCTGTCTTCACGCAAAAAGAAACTATAGCTCAACCCACCAAAAACAAAACTGTAACTGTAGACCAGAAATAAAAGTTAAAATAAGCAAAAAAAAATAGTAAGAGAACACCTGTTTGATCTTGATGAAAACAAATCCCCGGGGCCTGATGGATTACATCTCAGAGTGCTAAAGGAACTGGCAGAGGTCATCTCAGAACCCATTGCACCACATCTTTCAAAAATCCTGGAGCACCGGGGAACTACCAGAGGACTGGAAAAGAGCTGATGTGGTTCCCATCTTCAAAAAAGGAAAAAAAAACAGACCCAGGAAACTATAGACCAATCAGCCTAACATCAATACCTGGGAAGATACTGGAAAAGATAATAAAAAAGAAGATCTGCCAACATCTAGAAACAAGTAAAGTAATAACTAGCAGTCAGCATGGGTTTGTTAAAAACAGATCATGCCAAACCAATCTTATTTCATTCTTCAACACAGTGACTAAACCAGCAAAATACTGTGGATATAATATACTTAGATTTCAGCAAGGGATTTGATAAAGTAGACCACAACCTACTTCTTAGTAAGCTAGAAAAAAGTGGAAGAGATAACACCACCACTAGATGGATTCTCAACTGGCTGGCAAACCGTACTCAACGAGTAGTCCTTAATGGGTCTAAGTCTACATGGAGGGAAGAAAGCAGTGGGGTGCCACAAGGTTCCATCTTAGGCCCAGTACTCTTCAATATCTTCATTAACGACTTAGATGAGGGAATAGAATGGGAACTTACCAAATTTGCAGATGATACTAAGCTGGCAGGAATAGCTAACACCCAAGAAGATAGGCTCAGGATCCAGATGGATCTTGACAGACTAGAACAATGGGCCATATCTAATAAAATGAAATTCAATATAGAGAAAAGTAAAGTCCTACACTTAGGCAAGAAAAACCAAAAGTACACTGGGTGAAACCAGGCTCAATAGCAGGAACTGTGAGAGGGATCTTGGAGTCTTAGTGGACAACCAGCTAAATAGGAGCAAGCAGTGTGCAGCCGCCACCAAAAAAGCTAATGCAACCCTAAGTTGTATTAACAGAGGGATGCAGTCAAGATCAAGGGAAGTACTAATACCACTCTATAAAGCCTTAGTAAGACCACACCTAGAGTACTACATCCAGTTTTGGTTACCACATTATAAAAAAAGATGTTGACACTCTAGAAAAAGTACAGAGAAGAGCAACCAGGATGATTAGGGGACTGGAGGCTAAAACATACAACGAATGGTTGCAGGAACTGGGCTTGGCTAGTCTAGTGAAGAGAAGGACCAAGGGAGACATGATAGAGATCTTCCAATATTTGAGGGGCTGCCACAGGGAGGAAGGGGTCAAGCTATTTTCTAAAGCTCCTATAGGCCAGACAAGGAATAATGGATGGAAACTGAACAAGGAGAGATTTAACCTGGAAACAAGGAGAAACTTTCGGACAGTGAGAACAATCAACCAATGGAACAGCTTGCCTTCACAAGTTGGGGGAGCACCATCACTTGAGACTTTCAAGAAGAGATTGGACTGCCATTTGTCAGAAATGGTGTAGGGTCTCCCACTTGGGTGGGGGGTTGGACTACAAGGTCCCTTCCAACTCTGATTATCTGTAATCTGTTTCTCCCTCCCTCCCAGAGAAGACCCAAGTGTGTGATAAAACAATAGAAACACAGTGTTCAATTGTACAACAGTTCAAAAGAATATTTATTTAACAAGCAGCCTGTTCCTGGAACATTGGTCATCATGTCTGGCTGAATAAACACATCTAATGCTGTTTTGGATTAAATAGTGGGAGATCCAGTTATGTTTCTCTGCAAGGAGAATTCCACAATCAGGCATCATATCTGGGAAGATCCTATTTATAGTCACCATATTTTGAATCAAACCCAGTTGTAGGACCAAAAGCAAAGCTGATCTTATCATATGCCACTTATGCTTTGCAAAATGTCTAAATTTAAATGAGACAATCAAAAAGCCAAAAAGGAAACATCTCTTCAGCAATAATCAATACCCAGATGAATATAGATTTACCACTACCAACACAAACAAGATAATAATGAACAATAGCTTAGTCAAGGAACCACCAAGATCACTCCCACCAACACTGATAGGGCAAGCCACTAGTATATAAAATGAGAAAAACCCTTCTCCACTCTAGCATTGATGATGTTACCTAGTTGGGTAATGAAATGCTTTCAAGAAAAGCAAGCTCAGAGAACACCAAGGATCCCACAAAGCATCAAAATTAATAGACTTCAAGCATGGAATCCCCAATTGCCACTACTTAAAGTTGATTGAAATTGAGAGGGAAAGAGGAGAGAATATGGTTCTTCTAGGAAAAAATATTTATTTGTACCTCATATTTTTCTGCTGCCAAAATCCAAAATCATAAAAGAATTTCAGCCTGAATATTGTTACAGTCTTCCTTATTAGGATTTATATAATGTCAGAGACTCACCTGTGTGACAGCTAACATGTTTTCTATTTTTCTGGCGACAGTTGGACTGAGGAGAGAATTCTTTCTAGGAAAAAGAGTGGGAAAGGGAAAAGGCCATGAATTCAAGTTATCATTATTTTAATTCCTAATGTTTTTCTAAAGGTTAGAGGGTATTTTACCAACTTGAATACCATTTTTTCTCTTTGTTATATCATGGTATGAGCTTCAGCCTTGCGTTGTGTAACCAATGCAACAGCCAAGAGAAAGGTATTATTTGGATAAAGCATCTCTCAGTCACCCCACAGTTGCATTTTTTGGCGCCACTTTTGGATTTTAGGTAGTCTTCAAAGATGAGTGCAAGTGTGTTGCAGTAGTCCAGGGGTGTCAAACTCAAGGCTTAAATCTGGCCCAGGGGGCCAGCTCTGAAATATCAAACCACTGGCCTGTGGTGCCTCTGCCAGCCAAAAAGGGACATGGGGAGCCACATGTGATCCCTGCGTGGCCCATTTTTGGCCTCCATTCGAGGCCTCCACATGGTCCATTTTTTGCCTCCCCGGCCTCCAGCAGCACCCTGTCAGCCAAAAAATGGGCCACACGGAGGCTTCCTGGGGCCTCTGTGTGGCCCGTTTTTGTCTGACAGTGCTGCTGGAGGCCAGGGAGGCAAAAAATGGACCATGTGGGGGCCTTGTGTGGCCTCTGAGCAGCCCATAGTTGGCTTGAGTGTCTGTCAAATGCCCACCATGGCCACGCCCAAACCAGCCACCCTCCCACCCCGAGCCCTCCGAGGTCAAACAAGTTTGAAATTGAATTTGACACCCTGCAGTAGTCTATCTTTGAGGTGACAAGGATATGAGTTACCACTGTTTTATTTTATTTATTTTTATTTTATTTGGTTTGTCAATTGCTTACAAGATAATAGGTATAGGTAAAAACATAGTTCCTCAGAAAACAAAACCTCAGAAAACAAAAACACAGTTATGAATACATGGATACATATAAGAAAAATAAAAGAAACAATAGGACAGGGAAGGTAGGCACTTTGGTGCGCTTATCCACACCCCCTGCAGACCTCTTAGGAAAGGGGTGAGCTCAATAGTAGACAGTTTAAGGTTAAAGTTTTTGGGGTTTGGGGAAGAAACCATAGAGTCAGGTAGAGTGTTCCAGAAATTGACCACTCTGTTGCTGAATTCATATTTCCTGCAATCAAGTTTGGTGTGATTAACCATGAGTTTGTATCTATTGTTTGCTCTTGTATTGTTATGGTTGAAACTGAAGTATTCATTGACAGGTAGGACATTGCAATGTATGATTTTATACACTATACTTAGATCGGACTGAAGGCGGCGTAGTTCTAGGTTTTCTAGGTCTAGAATTTCAAGTCTGGTGGCGTAAGGTATTCTGCAACAAGTAGAGGAGTGGATTGTTGGGTCTTGCTGTTCCAGCAAGGGCTACGACTAGTATACCAGTCTGCCTGTTGCTTTCACCCCTTGAGGAATTATGGCCATAAATCTGAGGGGCCCCCCCCAATTTACAGTCCTCCTTCTGGGTTAGTATGATCCCATCCAGAATCAGCCAAAGACCCAGGGTCAAGCCAAAACAGTTATGTAAAAACTGTACCCAATCTTAGTTTCATAGCCTCCAGATCCTAATAAAGACCTCCATTGCATCTCTGGTTGAGCTCACAGTTACAATATGTATCATCAACATATTGATAATACCTCCCCCCAATCCATGCATAACATCACATAGCAATTTCTTGTACTGTAGATGCTAAATTGCACAAAAGTGGGAGTAAATTCTTAGACCAACAACGAGAGCAACAGTTTTTAAAGCAATGAGCACTCAGAGGTCTGAGCATTAAGTCACACAATGGGGGAAAAAAGCTGAGATTCTGAATCCTATTGTCAGCCCTGAAGATGGCTGAACTGTGGCCATTTTCTTTTTTTTTTGCTTTTCTCTAGGGAGTTTTCACTGCTTCAGGGTTGACACAGCCTGGAGCAAAGGGGCCGGGGAGGAGGGTATAGAGATATCTGGGGTGTTGTAGTCAAAATAACATCCTGGGAATCAGGAATGTTGGTGCAGGTGTCCAAAAGGTGGAGACTGAAGTCACCTAGCAACTGGATTACATGCTGATTGGTGACTCTGGGGGGAAGTGACAAAGTTTTACTTTTAATTGGGTGTAAAACCATCAGGAACTTAGAGCTGGTTTTCTACCAAGAGGATGCCAATTCGATATGTCCCAATAAAAATGTTATTTGAGAAATATGGCTGCCTTGGAACCTTGACACCTATAGAATTCACAATAAAGAAGCTGGAGGTTTATTGTTTTTCTTCATTAACTATTGATTGGAAATGCTCAATCAAGAAAGAGTGGAACTATAAAATAGTCTCTCCCAATCTCAACCTTTGCAAGAGGTCCAAAACATACATTTACTCACTCAATTTTAGAGATCTTACAGTCAATTTCAATTATGTATATAATTCCCACTCTATAACCTGGATTAACACAGCAGAAAATACAATAGCAACAATTAGAGAACATGTGGCACGCACTGTGTAGCAAAAATCTAGCCAAATTCAAAATGGAAGGATGGAGACATATTTGGGTCAAGTGATGAAGTAGTTATACCATTGCCACTTTTAAGGAGGATGGCAGCACAATTTCACTCAGTGATGATTTTACCATTGCCTTAATTGTTGGTGGTATCAAATATGGCTGAGAGGTTTAATAGGATTAGAACATAATAGGACTTGTTCCATCTAGGGGCCATGAAAGTCATCCACTAGTGCTGTTTCAGTCTGTTTTCCAGATCTGAAACAAATCCAGATAATCTACTTTTAGGTAGGAAGCTGTGCTTCATTATCATCTTCTGAATTTTGCCCCTACAACCTGCGCAGAGAAGAGATAGGTAGGTTAGCAAAAACTGTCTAATGCAGTTGGACCAAGAGAAGTCCTCTTCAGCAGAAGGTGCATCAAGCAAATGATTGGTACATCTTCTCCAATTACACAGTCACATAATGGCTGTCTGGAGAAGCTGTGGAGAGTGTGGATTCATTTCAAAGGTTTGACTATTGCTATTGAGAGTCATTCTGGAGACTCCACAGATGACTTTTTATGTTGTCCTAGTCATCTTATTTAACCCTGTGCAAATAATCGCTAAATGCAAATGTGACTTGATCTTCCAAGTATCTGGAAAACATGTCAGCAGTCTAAAAGAGTCTTGTTGAATAGGCTTAATGTGGCCTTGAAAAAGATGGCAGCAAATTGTATCTCCCTGTATAACTAAAGTCTTTTCTACGTCTAATTCAGTCAAGTATCTGGAGCTATTCTTGTCAAACCAGGTATCATGAGAAGTGGACAAATTGGCATGTATATATCAGATTCCACTAGTTTGCACAAAATAACCATGTTAGAAGAAATGAGATACTCCTGGCCACTTCAGTCTTGGGCACCAAATAATGGGATGATTTTCACATCAAGATCCAGTTTTTCAAAAGTTATTTGGTTTAGGCTTTAACTTGGCATCCGAATTAAGAAACAGTCCCAACCTCTTACAGATTTCTGAACAAAAAGGCTTTGTCTTTCTCCATGGTTCCCTGAAGGTTACCGCATGTCAGTACAGCTGGTTGCTAGGTGATGGTTATCTGGAGCTGTTCCTTTGGACATTGTGTCTCATGGTTAAAAAGAAGACTTTCCTCCCACAATTGTACTTACAAAAGTGAAATTCCTACACTTGACACCCTTGAGGTGATGACATTTGCACACATCTCATCTCCAAAATCAATTTTTGCAGCATTTTAACTCCCTTTGGACTTATCAGGCATGGTATGTTCCCCCCAAAAAGCTTCTTTCTAAGTCAGAAGAATCCTGGAAATCAATATTATATGGGATGGGCTTATCATCCAATATGATAATTCAAAACGAATACTAGCTCTAATATCTTGGGAAGTTCTGGATAAGGCCCAGTTCATTTCTCTGAGAAGAGGGATGTTCTTCCCTCCATTTGTTTTTCCTCATCTTTCCCATCTTGGCATTCCCCAGATGAACTGGTACTCATAATTCTTGAATTATCAGCCAACATCCATGGAGAGGCTCAGCATATGTAAGGTGGGGAGATGAAGATGGGAGGGCATATGGTTGGTGGGTGAGTGTCAGAGGAAGCTTTTTCCCCCAATTATTAACCTATTTGATGCAATTTTATTCTAGTCAAGTACCAAGTGAATCCTACAATTAAGGCTATAAAAGGGTTGAACTTTAAGCAACAGGTGGATATTGATCTTTCCAGATGTCCAAATCTCATCTTTATAACATGTAATAGCTTGTTATTTGATGAAGTTTGATAAAGGTTAGAGCTGCTAATGGCCGGCAGTAAAATTCTTTTGTTTCTTTGTTTCCCTATCTGCTGTTATTCAGTTTGATGAAAGAGAATTTGATTAAGTAAATTTTCACAGGAGAACTTTAGAAAAAAGATTCTCCTAGGGAGGAATCGATCAACTAATTAGTCAGTCAATCAGAATAGAGCTGGAAAGGACCTTGGAGCAGTGGTGGTTGTTGTGTATGCAATAAAGATTAATAAAGTGTGAGCTTGGAGTAAGTGCAGGGTTCTGGCCCTGCACTTCTGATTGGCTATTAAGCGGCCGGACCGGATTAGCCCGTTCCGGGGAATCCGATTGGCCCTTAACAGAGAGTTCTTATTAGTTATAAGAGCTAGCGTTCCTAGCTTGTTATTGGTTAAACGTTACAAGGTTTGCCTATATAAGGCGGGTTTTACTGCTGTTGAATTAGAAAAGTCATTATGTAAATAAAGAGCTGAAGTTCACCGTTCAGAGGCTTGTCTCCATTCTTTCTTACCCATGCTCAAAACGTAACAGTGGTATTCAAAAATTTTTTTACTACTGGTTCTGTGAGCGTGGTTTGGTGAGCCTGGTGTGGCTTGGTGGGTGTGGCAGGGGAAGGATACTGTAAAATCCCCATTCCCTCCCCACCCCACTAACCTGCTTTCCAGCTCCCTTCTTGTGCAGGGCAACAAAAGAAGACACAGCCGATCAGCTGGGACTCGGGAGGCAGAGAATAGATGGGGGCAGGGCTAACCAGATGTGGTATTTGCTGGCTCTCCAAACTACTCAAAATTTCCCTGACCAGAACCTGTCAGAACTGGCTGAATACCACCTCTGCCTTGGTGACCTTCTAGTTCAATCCTCTCTTCAGTCAGGAGATCTTATACAATTTCAAACAAATGACTGCTCAGTATTTCTTAAAAAATCTATTACAACTTCTTGCCAGTTCCACTGGCCAATTGTCCTCACTGTTAGTATGAAATTTCTTCTTCATTCCAGGTTGCTTCTCTCCTTGGTGAGTTTCCATCCATTATTTCTTGTCTTGCCTTCTGGTGCTTTGGAAAATAAATTGACCCCCCTCTTCTTTGTGGCAGCCCCTCAGATACTGGAATGATGCTGTCATGTCACCCCCAGTCCTTCTTTTCTCCAGATCAGCCATGCCCAATTCCTGCAACCATTCTTCATATGTTTTCATATATCACTGTACTGTTATACTTATTTAGTTATGAGACTGCCAAGAGATATGGGTGAGAATGCTCGGTTCTTGATAGCCCTTTCTTCAACGACTCAATGATTCTTGCATGAGTCAAAAAGAGGGCTGTGAAAATATTTACAGACCCCTCACATCCTGGACATAAACTGTTTCAACTCCTTCCTTCAAAACAACACTATAGAGCACTGCACACCAGAACAACGAGACAGTTTTGTTCCCCGAAAGCCATCACTCTGCTAAACAAATAATTCCCTCAACACTGTCCAACTATTTACAAAGTCTGTACTACTATTACTGTTAATCTTCTCATCACTCCTTATCACCCATCCCCTCCCACTTGTGACTGTATGATTGTAACTTTGTTGCTTGTATCCTTATGATTTATATTGACTGTTTCCTAGTATGATTTGATTGCTTATTTGTATCCTATGGCTATTATTAAGTGTTGTTCCTTATGATTCTTGATGAAGGTACCTTTTCTTTTTATGTACAATGAGAGTATATGCACCAAGACAAATTCCTTGTGTGTCTAATCACACGTGGCCAATAAAGAATTAATTCATTCATTCAACAATCTACATTTTCCTTAGCTTCTGAGTCTTCTGTTGAATTTCATGGATAAATACTATGGTGCAACACAGTCTATGGATTTTATGCTATTGGTAATGGTACTTTTATAACCATTAAGAGGAAATGTGTCAACTCTGAAGCTGGCCTGATCGAGGCCATCTTGGAGGCTTCAGTATTGCCACAATGGTGCTGAGGGATAGGGAGGACGGAGTAGAGATAGCTGGGGTTTTGTAGCCAAAACAAAATGGTTTCCCCTGAGAACCAAGGTCATTCCCACAGGTGACAGAAAAAGGAGGAGTGAAGTTTCCAAGCAACTGGACAGCACCTTGATTGGACCATGTGAGTTATTATTTGACAAAGGGGGAATAAGTTTTACTTTTAATTAGGTAAAAACTGTAGGGACCATTAGAGTTGGTTTTCACCAATCTGTGCCAATATGATATGTCCAATAAACCTGTTCTTTGAGGAACCTACTTGCCTCGGAGTTCTGCTTGCTACAGGCATATTACTTGGAACCTTGACAAAATGCTGCTCTTAAAAAACTTACAGAAAATCTCCATCCACCAAGAAAAATTTGTAGACATTATTATATATTTGGGCTTAAAATCTCAGCCATTTTGACCCTGTTTTAACTTATAAGTGGACAGTTGCCGAACATGTTTTTTGGGATTTTTAAAAACACATCAAGTGATATAACAAAGCCCAAGGGCCTTGTCTAGCCTTAGAATATAATAACTCAGACTTTATGTAACGCTTTTAGCAATGTTGTATGTTTACTAAACATCTAGGCAAAAGGATACTGAACAAAAGGATAATGAAGATGACACATAAAGCACATTTATCATTTCAGGTCACATATGGGATGAAATTAAGCTAATCCTTGTTTAGCCAAGAAACTAGTTTTTAAAACATAGAAATATTGTTCTTGATCTCAAAAAGTTTAATTGTGGCTTCTTTTTGTGCCTTAAATGTTTGAGGCTCCTGTGTTAAAGACCCGAAAATCTAAATTTCTTATGCACAGAGGAGTACAGAAAGAGAAAAGCAAAATACTCTTGAACAGAGACAGCTTTATTGTTCTAAAGCTTTTGTGATTTTTTTTTTTTTAAAAAAAGATCTGACCACCCTTTTGTTAAGAAACATTTTCTGTTTTTTTTTTTTAATTCCAAAGACTACTTTGGGGCTGGTTCTTTCTTTCAAAAGTCAAAAGGTAGCTTTTAAAAAACCACTCAGATCTAAATTGCAAGGGCTAAAATATGATGAAATTAATAAAATATAAAGCCGGAAGAAATACAAGCTGTGTGGGAGGCCATCCAACCATTTTATTATTCCCTTCTATCGTCACTACCTTGTAACCTTGTTTTTCTCAGAAAATTGACATTTCAAATTTCCTTTGCAGAGTGGTACAGCGTGACATAAGGTGGCATGACACCACTGAGCCATTTTGCTGAAAATAACGCTCCAAATAACATTCGGTTGGGAACACTCTTGGGAGCAAGTTAATTCACATAGAATGTAATACAATAAACTCCCAGGATCAGTTCTATATGTGGTCATCATGTATATTTCCTGTTAAAAGCAGAAAAAGGAAATGAAAAGCATATTATTAGTTGGAGCAAGTATTAGACATGCCTGCTTTTGCCCTGAACGATGGACTCATTTAATCAATACCAAATAACACAGATCAAGCAGACATTTTTTTTTATTGGGGTAGACATTTGTTCAACATCATAGTTTCCAGTTTCTTTCCAGCCTCAGTTCAAGATGCTGGTCACTTTTTTTAAAAAAAGATGACATGCTAGTTATGTCCTTAGAATAAAATTGATGCACCCAAGGCACCTATTGCTAGAGCTGCTATCTTTGCTTTCTTTTTGCCACTGTCCTTCTATTTGCAGGTTTTTGTATGATCTAATTTTCTCCAATTGTTTCTGATTTGGTCTGCTGACTCCAGATACTACAACATCCAATATCCAGACCCTTTTTGTCTTTCATATCAACAATAGTTAAGTCTAGGGAGTAATGTGTCGGGTACTTGTTTGTCGGAATTCTAAGGCTCCAGAAGCACTGCACTTCTTCATTTTCTATTATTTTGTCTATTTGGGGGCCCCATCAATTCTTGCTTGTAGGTAAATGGTATTTCTTGCAGATGTTGCACTGCACTATTGTTGCTGCTTTGTTAGGCTGCCCTTTGTTGTCAGTACGTGTGATCTTACAGCATTTTATGTACTTTCTGCAATCAAGCTCCAAACTTGATTGCAGAAAGTACAACTTCAGCAACAGAGTGGTCAATGCCTGAAATGCACTACCTGATTCTGTTGTTACATCCTCAAACCCCCACGCCTTTAACCTTAAACTATCCACTATTGACCTCACCCCATTCCTAAGAGGTCTGTAAGGGGCATGCATAAATGCACAATTGTGCCTCCTGTCCCTGTCCTATTGTCCTCATTTATTTGTACCTATTTCCTGTATTCTTACTCATGTTTATACTTATATCTGTTATCTTGTAAGCGATTGACAAATCAAATAAGTAAATAAAAATAAATAAAATAAATTGATTTAATTGATCTGTTTCTTCAGCTTCTTTGCAAAGAGAGCATTTACTGACTGAGTATGCATTGTAATTAGCCCCTCTGTCTCTTCAACTTTCCTGCTCTTAGCCATTGCCTGGTCTTGTTCTTATCTAGTTTATTGGTAAATGGGGCATGTAATACTTTGCCTGGCCACATCTCTTTTCTGTTCTTCATTTGGTCTTTCTCATAGGCCGGTTTGGTCTCTCCAGTACCCAATAAGCCTTCATGGTGTACTAGTTTCAATGCCTCTTCTTCACCAACCTTCGGATATTATTCTAATGCCCCTTTCCCCGCTTCCACTGAGTGGTGTTCTTGTGATATTCCACTCACCTTGATCAATTAAATCGTTATTATGATTGTAGATCAGCAGAGGAAGGTCTCCATTATCCTCCCCAAATAATTCTGGTGACTAATTCTGTCAGAAATCCCAACCATACTCAGATTTCCCGAGGGAAGAGAATGCCATTGAAATGGGTGACATTGAGATGCTCTTTGACATTTGATCAAGGCTCCTGCTATTCACGGAACAAGGAAGCTCCATTATTTTGATCCAGCTCACTGATCCATTGAGCTCTTGATGACTGGCAGCAGCTTAGAGGACAGAGAAATTGTTGTGTCCGCGAAATGATGCCAGGAGTCGGTGACTTCAAATCATGCTCTTTTATTTAAAGTTGGAACCGAACTGGGGCAAGGGAAAAAGCTTGCGGCTTTTATTCCTTTAGCCGCGGCAGCCGCGGCCAATGGCACCGCTTTGAATCTCCCGCGATTCAAATGGACCAATCGCGGGAGATTCTTAGCGAGCCAATCGGCGTGGCTCGCCTGACCAATCAGAGTGCCCCGCGCTTTGGGCAATCAAAGTGCGGGGATCTTAAGAATGCTAATTAGGGACAGAACACCCCTCCCCTCTTGGTTCAGTCCTTACGTCGCGTAGTCACGTAGATAGGCGGGGCTCCGTCTGAGCCTACTGGACCTGCGCAGCTCAGTCGTAGGTTGGATCCCGGCCGGTTCGGTCGGGATCTCTGCTGCTCCTGCTGCCGTCGTGGGAACCGGCTGGTCGGTCGGGCCGGGCCGCTCTCCGTAGCTCCCTCCTGGGCCTCCTGGGTTGGTTGAGCTGCGGGTTTCGCCGCTCCCGCTCGGTCTTTCCGGGTCGGTCGAGCTGGCCTGGCTGTCTCTTCCTGGCGAGGGGTCGTGATGGCTGCTTTCCGGTAAGTATGGCTGGTTTATTCTTCTTTGGTTTTGGTCCCCTGGGTATTCCCTCTCCCCTTGGTTTGTGTTGTGGGGGTTGGTTTCGCCTGTTTGTGCATCGGTGGTCTCTTGGTTGGTAGTCCTCGACCTTAGTTGGTCGATGTGGCGTTTCCACGCTCGTCCGTCTGCTGTTTGTAGCTGGTACGAGTGTGGGCCTGTTATTTGTGTGATGACGGCCGGTATCCATAGTGGGTCTCCCGTTAGGTTTCTTGCGTATACGGGGTCGCCTGGTGCGAAGGTTCGGTGTTTGCTGTTTGAGTCTGGGGGCTTCTCCAGGTTATACGTGGGGTGTAACCTGTCGAGTGGGGACCTTAATTTTCTCCCCATTAATAGTTCGGCTGGGCTCTTATTCGTTGTGGTATTTGGGGTTATGTGTTGGGTGAAGAGTAGTTTGTTTATTTTCTCCTGGATCTCCCCGTGGTCTATTTTCTGGATGGTCTTCTTAGTGAATTGGACCATCCGTTCCGCCCTACCGTTCGCCGCCGGGTGCACCGGTGCTGTGAGCGTGTGGTGGATGCCCCTTTCCGCAAGGAATTTTTCGAATTCCAGCGAGGTGAATTGGGGCCCGTTGTCGGAAACGACGACGTCTGGGAGGCCGTGTGTTGCAAAGAGTTTGCAGAGTTCCTTGATCACAGCCTCCGTGGTTGTTGTCTTCATGTTGCTTACCTCCAGCCAGTTGGAGTAAGCGTCTACTGTTATAAGGAAGGTGTGTCCTTTTGTGGGCCCGGCGAAGTCTATGTGAATCCTAGACCAAGGTCCCCTTGGGGTTTCCCACTCTAGGACGGGTGCTGTGGGTGGGCTTGGCCTAGTTTCCTGGCATCGTTGGCACCTTGCTACCCAGGTCTCAATTTGTTTGTCCATCCCTGGCCACCAAGCGTAACTTCTGGCCAGGGCTTTAGTCCTAACGATGCCCGGGTGCCCCTCGTGTAGCAGTTCCAGAACCTTCCCTTGTAGCTTTTCTGGGATGACCACCCTATCCCCCCATAGTATGCACCCTTTTAATAACGAGAGTTCCGTTTGGCGGTTTCGGAACGTTTTGACGGACTCGTCGTTGTCCCTTTCCGGCCACCCTTTCTCTACCCAATGCAACACCCGCGCCAGACGTTTGTCTTTATTAGTCTCTTGGGCAATGTCTGACGCGGTTATGGGCAGGTTGGGTAGAGTTTCTATGCTGAGGGTGGTCGTCGTGGGTGCTGGATCGGTGTCAGGTTCCGGTAGCGGCGAGCGGCTTAAGGCGTCTGCATGGGAGATCGTCTTACCCGGTCTGTGTATGAGTCCGTAGTTGTAGGCTGCCAGGAACTCGGACCACCTTGTCATTTGGGGAGACAGAATGTTCGGGGTGGCCCGGTTTCCCGCAAGGATTCTCAGCAGCGGCTTGTGGTCGGTTATGATGGTGAAAGTCCGGCCGTAGAGATACTCGTGGAATCGTTTTACGGCGGCAACGATAGCCAGAGCCTCTTTGTCCAGCTGGCTATAGTTCCGCTCCGGTTTGGTGAGGGTCCTTGAAAAGAACGCGATGGGCGCTTCTTTTCTGTCAGGGAGGGTATGGCTGAGGACAGCGCCGATGCCGAAGGGTGATGCGTCGCATGTGACGGCCAGAGGTAGGGCCTCGTTGTACTGTATAAGGATGGCGTCCGAAGTGAGGAGGTCCTTTGTTCTTTGGAAGGCGGCTTGCTCGCGTTTCCCCCAAGTCCAGGTCGCCGCCTTGTCCAGGAGCCTATGCAAGGGCTCCGCCGCCGTCGCCTTTTGGGGCAGGAAAACATTGTAAAAGTTAAGTAGCCCCAGGAATGCCTGTAGTTCCGTCTTCGACTTGGGTGTGGGGGCTTCTTTGATCGCCTTGATTTTTTTGTTTGTGGGGTGAATGCCGTGACGGTCTAGGAGGTATCCTAGGAATTCTACCCGTTCCGTGCATAGCTGGCATTTCTCCCTCTTGACTTTGAGCCTGGTCTCTTTAAATTTGGTTAGGACCTCCCTTAGGTGACCCTCTAGTTCGGCTTGGTTGGTTGCCGACACTAGGACGTCGTCGAAGTAAGGTACCACCCCCTTGATGCCTTGCAGTAGTCTTTCCATTAGGCTTTGGAATATTCCCGGTGCCACGCTGACTCCGAATTGGAGTCGGTTGCATTTAAATGCCCCCCGGTGGGTGACTATGGTTTGCGCTTCTGCCGTTTGCTCGTCGACTGGCAACTGTTGGTATGCCTGGGCGAGGTCGAGCTTGGCGAAAACCTTGCCCCCTCCCAGTGAGTGCAGTAGGTGTTGCACTACTGGGATGGGGTAGGCGCTTTGTTGTAGCGCGCCATTTAGGGTGGCCTTATAGTCCCCACAGATCCTCACCGACCCATCGGGCTTGATCGGGGTGACCATGGGGGTCTCCCACCGGGCGTGGTCTATGGGCTGTAGGACCCCTTGTTTGACGAGCTTGTCAATTTGCTCATCTATCTTGGGTTTAAGTGCGAATGGCACCCACCTTGGTTTCAGGCGTTTTGGTGGGACGTTTGGGTCTAGGTTGAATGATATAAGGGGCCCTCGGTACTTGCCTAGGTTTCCGTCGAAGACCTCTTGGAATTCCCGGGCCAGTTGCTGCTCCCAGCTGTTGTCGGTGACGTGGCCGACTCCCGTGACTGCGATGCCGATATTGCAGTCCCAGTAGGCTTGGGCAGTCGCGGTTGACGATTGTCAGGGGAAGTCTTTCGGTGTGCCCTTTATATGTGATGTTGAAGTGTTTGGTTCCGACTACCGGGATGCGGTTTCCCTGGTAGTCCTTTACAATGAGTCTCTGGCTGTCTAGGTTCCTCCTTTGGAGGGTAGGCACCAAGCGCTTTATTTCATGCCATGCTATCATGGAGAGGTAGGACCCGGAGTCCACCTCCATTTTGCATGACTGGCCCTCGATGCCTACCTCCACGTGGACCTTCCGGGCATCATTGCTTATGGCATGGCCGATGGTGACCGTCTGATGGGTCTCCTCTCTTTGCCGGTTATCGCCACCTCGCAGGGATCATCCGTTCCGGTCCCATCTGTTGTCAGAGGGGCGATCTCTGGTCCGGGGTGGTGTGCTCTCTCTCCTCCGGTTGCTCTGGTCCCATCGTGCCGGGCTGCGATTCTTCTTTAGGCGGCAGACACGGGCGATGTGTCCCTTCTTGTCGCAATGCCGGCAGATCGATTCGAAAAACCGGCATTCCGACCTGGGGTGGTCGCCGCCGCAACCGGCACAGTTGGTCCTCGACTTACAACCCCGCCGGTTCCGTGGGTCGCGGCCTGTCTGGCGGCGATGGACGTCCTCCTCGTCATCTGAAGTGCCCGATGCCGAGTGGAAGTCACCCTGGTGCATGGTCGTCTCGGGTTGGGCCTCAGTCGACCTCGCCGGGTTGTTGTTTCCGCTGCGGTCCCCAGTGTTCGGTCTGCGCATGCGGTCGGCGGAAGTTCGGGTTGCTTCGGCGGCTGCGGCTGCGGTGAGGGTGTCTGCTAGGCTGATGTTGCCCTTGGCCATCAGTCGGCTCTGGAGGACAGGGTCCCACAAACCGAGCACGATTCTGTCTCGCAGGGCGTCGTTTAGGTTGTTGAATTCGCAGAGCCCCCCTAGGCGCCGTAGCTCGGCGATGAAGTCGCTGAAGCTCTCACCCGACCGTTGGTCCCGACGGTAGAATTCGTTGTGTCGGATCAGGATGGGTACCTCTGGAGCGTAGTGCCGCCGAAGTATTGGCTCGAGGACGTCCCAGTCCATCGCGGTCGCATTGGCGGGTTTGGCAAGCGCCTTGGCCATCTTGAAGACCTCGGTCCCGCAGTGGGTCAGGAAGACGGCGCGCTTCATGGGGCCGGTGGCGTCCTTCAGGTCGCTGCACTCGAGGAACATGCGGAATCAGTCGGAGTACGATTCCCAGTCCTCGGTGGCGGGGTTGAAGGGTGCGGGGGGTGCGATTTTCGCCATCGTGGTGGTTCGTCTGGCTTCCGTCGGACACGTGGTTCGGTTCAGGGTCTGGATCCCACCTTTGTCGCCAGTGTTGTGTCCGCGAAATGATGCCAGGAGTCGGTGACTTCAAATCATGCTCTTTATTTAAAGTTGGAACCGAACTGGGGCAAGGGAAAAAGCTTGCGGCTTTTATTCCTTTAGCCGCGGCGGCCGCGGCCAATGGCACCACTTTGAATCTCCCGCGATTCGAATGGACCAATCACGGGAGATTCTTAGCGAGCCAATCGGCGCGGCTCACCTGACCAATCAGAGTGCCCCGCGCTTTGGCCAATCAAAGCGCGGGGATCTCAAGAATGCTAATTGGGGACAGAACAGAAATCTTTCCAGCTCTGTTTGGAGATTGGCCTCTTGGCAGCTCTGAGGGCATTCCTTCTTGCCCTTTCAGTCCACCCTCAGCTTGCCTCCGCAAGGGTCAGGAAATTTCATCTCCTAGGGTCCATAAATGAGGTGCATATGCGACCCCCTAGATGGGTTGCATGTGTGAACCACAAATCTGAGCCACAGGTTTACTGGCTTAGCTTAATGTATAAGTCAAGCCACTTAATGGTTTATGTGATGATGTGAATCCAGGACTTAATTCTAGCATCCCAAGTCAATATCAATCAGAGATGCCAATTCATAACATGCTTTGTCTTCTCCCTTCATAATCAAATCTTATAATCCTTGTCTAATGTCCCCATGTCTGTCCCTTCCATCCCCTTCCTTTTCATCTTAAACTCTCTGAATCTTCTCGCCCAAGAAGCTAAATAAAACTGAGATAAACCATCCTCTTCTCCATATAATCCAAACCTTAACACAAGAAATAGAGGAACAGTTTGGAAATTTGTTTACACTAAATAAAGTTTTTTTTAAAAAATATTATTTTAGAAGTTTATTCTAACTTATCAGATTGTAACTTAGCTTTATAAAATAGCTTCTCCCTAAAGGTATTGGCTGGGTTTATCCAGATCATTTAATACAGTTTATTCTAGACAGCATACTAAAAAGCAAAGACATCACCCTGTCAAGAAAGGCTAGTCAAGGCTATGGTTTTCCCAGTTGCAATGTATGGCTGTGAAAGTTGGACCATAAGAAAGGCTGAGCACCAAAGAATTGAGGCCTTTGAACTTTGGTGCTGGAGGAGAAGACTCCTGCGAGTCCCTTGGATGGTCTTGGATGGACTTGGACTGCAAGGCCATCCAACTGGTCAGTCCTAGAGGAGATCAACCCTGACTGCTCTTTAGAAGGCCATATCCTGAAGATGAAACTCAAATACTTTGGCCACCTAATGAGAAGGAAGGACTCACTGGAGAAGAGAATTTTGCTGGGAAAAATTGAGGGCAAAAGAAGACCGGGATGACAGAGAATGAGGTGGCTGGATGGAGCCACTGAAGCAGTCAGCATGAACTTAAATGGACTCCAGAAGATGACAGAGGATGGGAAGGCCTGGAGGAACTTTGTCCATGGGGTTGCGATGGGTCAGACACAATTTGGCAACTAACAATAACAATTTTTGATTTTTGACTTAAGAAAACTGCACTACTCGAAAACCAGATGACTGATTGTGGCATTGTTAATGTTTGGCAGATAAGCCTGTTTATTTTCTGGCTTTGTAAGTATCCACGATGGCCCTTAAAATGATAGCCCAACTAAAGCTCTGCAAAGATTGAAGGTGGCCTGTTTTTTCTTCAGTGGGAACTTTCTCACCTCCTTATTTCCTGGGCTTGAGACATTTTCCCCCTATTGGAAGATTCACAGGTTCTTAAATATAATTTTTAAATACTACTGAAGGAGATGGCAGTGATATTTATACAGCTTCTCTTGTCATAGCCGCTCAGTAGGGCTATAGTGCTTTGATGTGCCTTTGAGGTGACTTACGGCCTTGATAAATGTCTGCAGTTTTCTTGGCAAGATTTTCAGAAACAATTTGCCCCTGCCTCCTTCTCAGGATGAAGAGAGACACTTGCTCAAGGTCATTCAGTTGGCTTCGTGCCTAAGGCAGGATTAAAATTCATATTACTCTGGTTTCTAGCCTGGTTCTTTGAACCACTACTCCAATTTACTTCTTGGGGCTGAAATGTTGGATGTTTCTGCAGACCCTTTGCAGGTTGTCTGGATTTTTGCAGGAAAGATATGGTACCAAACACCCATCCAGTTGTTGGGAGAAATCACCAAAGGAAGCAAGCAAGTTGCTAATTAAATCTCCTACTTTGAGGTCAATTTTAATGAAGATTGCTAGTCAGCTTTAAACTACTTTTGGTTTGAGATTGAAAACCATAGTATTGCAGGAATAATAAACTATCTGATAACAGATAATCAGAGTTGGAAGGGACCTTGTAGGTCATCTAGTCCACCACCCCGCCCAAGCGGGAGACCCTACACCATTTCTGACAAATGGCAGTCCAATCTCTTCTTGAAAGTCTCAAGTGATGAAGCTCCCACAACTTCCGAGGGCAAGCTGTTCCCTTGGTTGATTGTTCTCACTGACAGAAAGTTTCTCCTTATTTCCAGGTTAAATCTCTCCTTGATCATTTTCCATCCATTATTCCTTGTCTGGCCTTTGGGTGCCTTGGAAAATAGCTTGACCCCTTCCTCTCTGTGGCAGCCCCTCAAATATTGAAAAACTGCTATCATGTCTCCCCTGGTCCTTCTCTTCACTAGACTAGATATTGTCTAGACTGAATCTAGATATTGTAAATTCTAAATCCTAGCCAATGTCTCAGCATGTTATGGGGTTCCATCCAATTGTGGTTTTGTTCAATAAGCCATGGTTTGCTTCACTATGGCCTCATCCATGGAGCACACTCAACTCCAATAGTTTGGGCTGCGAATGATGAGTGAATTTGGCCATGGTCTTAGCTTTCCTGACAATGATGCTTTAATATTCAATTCATTCTTTGGCTAATATGCTATAAATTTTTCTACTTGTCCTCCCTTGTTCTGTCCTTATTAGCATTCTTGAGATCCCCGCGCTTTGATTGGCCAAAGCGCGGGGCACTCTGATTGGTCAGGCGAGCCGCGCCGATTGGCTCGCTAAGAATCTCCCGCGATTGGTCCATTCGGATCGTGGGAGATTCAAAGTGGTGCCATTGGCCGCGGCCGCCGCGGCTAAAAGAATAAAAGCCGCGATCTTTTTCCCTTTGCGCCAGTTCGGTTCCAACCTCAAATAAAGAGCATGATTTGAAGTCACCGACTCCTGGCATCATTTCGCGGAGACAAAACTGGCGACGAGGATGGGATCTAGGCCCTGAACCGAACCACGTGTCCGATGGAAGCCAGACAAACCACCGCGATGGCGAAAATCGCACCCCCAGCACCCTTCAACCCCGCCACCGAGGACTGGGAATCGTACTCTGACCGATTCCACATGTTCCTCGAGTGCAGCGACCTGAAGGATGCCACCGGCCCCATGAAGCGCGCCGTCTTCCTGACCCACTGCGGGACCGAGGTCTTCAAGATGGCCAAGGCGCTTGCCAAACCCGCCGATGTGACTGCGATGGACTGGGACATCCTCGAACCCATCCTTCGGCGGCACTATGCCCCAGAGGTACCCCTCCTGATCCGACGCAACGAATTCTACCGTTGGGACCAGAGGTTGGGTGAGAGCTTCAGCGACTTCGTCGCCGAGCTGCGGTGCCTAGGGGGGCTCTGTGAATTCGACAACCTGAACGACGCCCTGCGAGACCGAATCGTGCTCGGTTTGTGGGACCCCGTCCTCCAGAGCCGGCTGATGGCCAAGGGCAACATCAGCCTAGCAGACACCCTCACCGCAGCCGCAGCCGCCGAAGCGACCCGAACTTCCGCTGACCGCATGCGCAGACCGAACACTGGGGACCGCAGTGGAAACAACAACCCGGCGAGGTCGACCGAGGCCCAACCCGAGACGACCACCCACCAGGGCGACTTCCACTCAGCATCGGGCACTTCCGAGGACAAGGAGGACATCCATCACCTCCAGACAGGCCGCGACCCACGGAACCGGCGGGGTCGTAAGTCAAGGACCAACTGTGCCGGTTGCGGCGGCGACCACCCCAGGTCGGAATGCCGGTTTTTCGAATCAATCTGCCGGCATTGCGACAAGAAGGGACACATCGCCCGTGTCTGCCGCCTAAAGAAGAATCGCAGCCCTGCACGATGGGACCAGAGCGACCGGAGGAGAGAGAGCACACCACCCCAGACCAGAGATCGCCCCTCGGACAACAGATGGGACCGGAGCGGATGATCCCTGCGAGGCGGCGATAACCGGCGAAGAGAGGAGACCCATCAGATGGTCACCATCGGCCACGCCATCACCAATGATGCCCGGAAGGTCCACGTGGAGGTAGGCATCGAGGGCCAGTCATGCAAAATGGAGGTGGACTCCGGGTCCTACCTCTCCATGATTGCATGGCATGAAATAAAGCGCTTGGTGCCATGGACTCATTGTAAAGGACTACCAGGGAAACCACATCCCGGTAGTTGGAACCAAACACTTCAACATCACCTATAAAGGACACACCTTCCTCATAACAGTTGACGCTTACTCCAACTGGCTGGAGGTAAGCAACATGAAGACGACAACCACGGAGGCCGTGATCAAGGAACTCTGCAAACTCTTTGCAACACACGGCCTCCCAGACGTCGTCGTTTTCGACAACGGGCCCCAATTCACCTCGCTGGAATTCGAAAAATTCCTAGCGGAAAGGGGCATCCGCCACGCGCTGACAGCACCGGCGCACCCGGCGGCAAACGGTAGGGTGGAACGGATGGTCCAATTCACTAAAAAGACCATCCGGAAAATAGACCACGGGGAGATCCAGGAGAAAATTAACAAACTACTCTTCACCCAACACATAACCCCAAATACCACAACGAATAAGAGCCCAGCCAAACTATTAATGGGCAGGAAACTAAGGTCCCCACTCGACAGGTTACACCCCACGTATAACCCAGAGAAGCCCCCAGACTCAAACAGCAAACACCGAACCTTCGTACCCGGCGACCCCGTATACGCGAGAAACCTGACGGGAGACCCACTATGGATACCAGCCGTCATCACACAATTAACAGGCCCACACTCGTACCGGCTACAAACAGCAGACGGATGAGCGTGGAAACGCCACATCGACCAACTAAGGTCGAGGACTACCAACCAAGAGACTGCCGATGCACAGACAGCCGAAACCAACCCCCACAACACAAACCAAGGGGGGAGGGAATACCCAGGGAACCAAAACCAAAGAAAAATAAACCAGCCGTACTTACCGGAAAGCAGCCATCACGACCCCTCGCCAGGAAGAGACAGCCAGGCCAGCTCGACCAACCCAGAAAGACTGAGCGGGAGCAGCGAAACCCGCAGCTCAACCAACCCGGGAGGCCCAGGAGGGAGCTACGGAGAGCGGCCCGGCCCGATCGACCAGCCGGTTCCCACGATGGCAGCAGGAGCAGCAGAGATCCCGACCGAACCGGCCGGGATCCAACCTACGACTGAGCTGCGCAGGTCAAGTAGGCTCAGACAGAGCCCCGCCTACCTACGTGACTAGGTGACATAAGGACTGAACCAAGAGGGGAGGGGTGTTCTGTCCTTATTAGCATTCTTGAGATCCCCACGCTTTGATTGGCCAAAGCGCGGGGCACTCTGATTGGTCAGGCGAGCCGCGCCGATTGGCTCGCTAAGAATCTCCCACGATTGGTCCATTCGGATCGCGGGAGATTCAAAGTGGTGCCATTGGCCGCGGCCGCCACGGCTAAAAGAATAAAAGCCGCGATCTTTTTCCCTTTGCCCCAGTTCGGTTCCAACCTCAAATAAAGAGCATGATTTGAAGTCACCGACTCCTGGCATCATTTCGCGGACACAACATCCCTGTTCCTTGGACAAATGATAGGCAAGATATTGGCTTATGTTTTAAAACAATACACAACTATTAGATTACCTTTGTTCCTTGCCCTCAGCACAGTTGGTTCCAATAGATATCACATTACATCTTAAAGGGGATGAGTGCTTGTGATTTGTCATTTGCCCCCTTACGGATTTTTTAATTGTTAGAGGAAAAACTTAGTATGATTTCCATGCTGGAAAGAAAGAGTTCCAGAAAGTAGAGTGGGAATATTTACATAGAATTACATTCTAAGTGACCATAACAATAATGATGAGTTTTTAAATTAAGATTTTGTATCAGCATCAGTCACACTGCTCATTAATATGGATATTATCATAGGCTTCTGTTTCCATGGTGTAAAAAATGAACAATGAAGAATGCAAACCATACGCATACTGGTTTGGTAAAACTTGAATAAAATTAATTGCATGAAGAATTGGCATTCCTGTGGCGTTCTGACAATTTCTAAAAATGATTGTGTATTATAATATGGTCTTTGATCTTATTTTAAGGACTCAATGAATGTGTGTGCTTCTGGCTATTTTTATATATGTATGCACACATGAGAATGAGCATCACTCTGAAATAATATATAAACCACTTTCCTGTCCTAAAATTATCATTTCTGGAAAGCTGCCAGATTAACACATTCCATTGGGAAAAAAAGTGGAATATTCTCTTAGTAAGCTGCTGAATTTGGCTCAAGACTACCATAAACATGCCAGTAAGTATCAACTTAGAAAATTGTAGCATGGTAGAAGTAAGATTAACACAGAACATTTCTCCCTTTGAGTTGGCAGTGTGACTTTTCCCCCATCTCTTTTTATTCACATTTACTCTTGTGAGTCCCCTATTGAAGTTTGAAATAGAATGATCCAGGGCAAATTTATCTACTCAAGGATAAGATCCTCTTCTACCACTTGAAAGAATGTAGACCAGTGGTTCACAACAGACCCTCTTTAAATAAATTTTGTGGCCAAGGAGTCCCAAGAATTAACTCAAGATTTAAATAATAACATTCCTTCAAGTCTTCATGAACCTCCTGTGGCAACATCACGGCCCAGCAGGGATCCACGGACAACAGATTAAGAACCCCTGATGTAGAAGATGTGTCTAACATGCATGAGTAGGCAATTTGGTGTCTTTCAGAAGTTTTGAACCACAACTCCCATACGTAGTGGCAATGAGGAGGACCATTGCTATTGTGAGGAGTTAGTGACAGATTTTGATTTTTCCTCCATATTAAGAAAAGTCTAGAAGTTTAGAGGTCATTCTGAGCTACCTTGCTTGTTTTTCACTTTGCTTGTTGAACAAAGGAGAAGGGGAAGGAATCTTAATGTAGTTTCAAAGTTTTTTTCCCCCCACTGTGAGGTCTCAGACTTTTAATTCCCAGCCTAGAATCATATGCCAACCTTTCAAGGTCAGATATTGCAATCTCCTGACCGTAACAGGATCATGAAGTTATGGTGTGAGGTTTTGATACAAATTGTGGGGGAGCTTCTGCACAAAATCTTGCATTAGGTACTGTAGCCAAAATCTAGCATTAGGTACTGGCCACCCAATCTCTGTTGTTGTTATGAAGAAATTGCTGGCAGCTTATAAGAGATTTGGGTGACATCTTGCTTGGTATGTATGGTTTTTAATGTTATACTTTAACCAGTGGTATATTCTTTTTTTTTTTACTACCGGTTCTGTGGGTGTGGCTTGGTGGGCGTGGTGTGACTTGGGCATGGCTTGGTGGGCATGGCAGGGGAAGGATACTTTAAAATCCCCATTCCCTCCCCACCCCACTAACCGGCTTTCTAGCTCTGTTCTCCTGTGCAGGGCAACAAAAGAAGACCTAGCCGATCAGCTGGGACTCGGGAGGCAGATAATAGATGGGGATGGGGCCAGTCTGAGGTGGTATTTGCCGATTTTCTGAACTACTCAAAATTTCCACTCCAAAATTTCCACTCCACTCAGAACGGGCTGAATACCACCTCTGGCTTTAACTCCATTTGCTTGAGCTAATAGTACAGCTTAAAATCCATTTATTTAATGGTATGCTTATTATTGTCTCTGGTTCCAAAGGAACCAATTGCCCAAGTACCTGATCACTATACTGACATCTGGCAAAGGACAAACTCTCTTATCTTTGATCACACTGGCCAAGGCAGATAGCAACGAAAGCCTCAACCTTCAGAAGGATGACAATCATAGCAGGACTTTTCTCTTTCAAACCCAGGAACAGTGGAAGAAATATGGTTAAGGCAAAGCTTCCCCTTGCAACCTCACAATTTCCTTGATGTGTAGAAGGAACGCAGTATTGCAAGCAAATACTGGAGTTAGATCCTGATGGGGCCTCCCATCCTTCCAAGGTCAGCAAAATGATGACCAGATTGTTGCGGGCAATATGTAAATAATGCTTACATTGTAAATTGCCCAGAGAGTACTGTAAAGCACTATGGGGCAATACATATTGTAAATCTAATTACTACTGCTACTGCTATTGCTAGCTAGCACACAGGTGTCAAACTGGATTTTTTCAAGGGCCAGATCAGCATTGTAGTTCTCTGCGAACCAGCTGGGGGTGGTAGATGGGATGAATGCCTCCTGCAGCACTCTGCCAACCAAAATGGGGCACAGGGGGAGGGCTTACACAGCACCCTGTTTTGGCTGCCAGAGGCACGCACCATGGGCTGATCCTTTGCTATTTCCAGGCTGGACCTGTGGGCCAAATTTAAGCACCCCAGGGGACAGATCTGGCCTGTGGGCCTTGAATTTGACATCCCCGAGCTAGCACAAGAAGTGGGATGGGTTGGGATTATATAATGGAACAAGGGAGTGTTGCTGTTTTGTCTGTACCATTCTCCTAATTTAAGACAGTACTGTCTTATCTCTGAAGATATTTATCTATGTAGTATGGCTGTGTTACTATCCTTCTCATCTTTTGTACCACCTTCTCCTATTGGTATCTTATGATTATATTACTTTGATGCTTGTCTGTACACTGAGAGCTTATGCACTGGAGACAAATTCCTTGTGTGACCAATCACATTTGTTCAATAAAGAACTATTCTGTTCTATTCTGTTCTATTCTATTCTACTCTACTCTACTCTACATTCTACTCTACTCTTCTGATTTCCTATACTTGCTACTCAAACATGAAAGAAAGTCTGAAACTTTTGTTCCCACCCTTGTTGCCACTGGAATTGCCAAATGCCTGCTAAAATTGCTAGTGCCAATGCACATTCCCCATTGGAAATAGTAAATGTGAATGAATTCACAGGACTTGAGTTAGGAAGACTACCATTTTGTTTTCATGTTATATTTTAGCAAACAAGGGAGTCATTTAAGCTAAAGTGCCTTTTTTTTGTAGCCGTCAATGTCAAGGTGACATTGAAAACATAGCAGTGAGTTTTTATGCATTTATTTCTTATTTGTCAATCATTCATTAGCTGTCCAAGAGATGCCACCAGTGTTACAGTAACATTATATAATTCTAAGTAAATTGTTAAACATAACTAATGCTCTTTGGGTTGGATAACAGGTTGAATGTGGATAAACCAACTTTTTTTTGGCTTTTTTTCTCCCCCCCCTCCCTAATCCTCCTGGCCACTGAAAAGCTGTTCCACAGAAATGGGGAACTGCTGGAAGAATGGAGAGAGGGTGGTCTGATGGAAGTTTAAGAAACCAAATCTGAGATGTGTTCTTCAGAATGGAAGGACTTCTTTGCATATGAAAGGTACAATTTCAGAATGTACAAGAACTCCCTCCTAATAGGAACAATGAGGAGAAGTACTTGAGGAAAAGCCTGTTGCTTAGTAGTAAAACATGTCTGGAATGCTAAAGATCTCAAATTCAAGCTCATTCTGTGCTCAGGATTTTTTAATTTTTTTTTTTTGGGGGGGGGGTCAAGTCTATAAGAACGGCCAGAAAGGCTTCCTTCTGAGTCTTCCTCTTCTCTAAAAATCAACTTGCATTAACAAGGAACCAGGACTTTCTTATGGTTACTCCGATTCTGTGGAATCCATAGCTACCAACATTTCCAGTTGTCAGGTGTAAGGTGAAGACTTGGCTCTTTTTAGCTTTTCCTGCTTGGAATTTCACTGACCTTCCAGCAAGGTTTTGTACTTCTGACTGATGTATTGAATCAATACATTGTGTGTTGGTGTGCATATTTCAATCTAGCCTTGAGTGCATTTCAAGGTGAAAAGCAAGATAAAATAGAATTAAATTTACAGTTACATATTGTGACTGCTCCAAGACTTCTTCGCCATTTAATTAATGCAAAGGTTTAGCAGAATTTCTGAGGGAAAACTTTTTTTTTAATTTATTTTTTTACTGAATTGTAAGTGTTCTGTCCTCTCATTAGCATTCTTGAGATCTCTGCGCTTTGATTGGCCAAAGCGTGGGGCACTCTGATTGGCTAGGCGAGCCGCGCCGATTGGCTCGCTAGGAATCTCCCGCGATTGGTCTATTCGAATCGCGGGAGATTCAAAGTGGTGTCATTGGCCGCGGCCGCCACGGCTAAAGAAATAAAAGCCGCGAAGTTTCTCAATAGCCCCAGTTCGGTTCCCACATCAATAAAAGAGCTTGATACAAAGTCACCGACTCCTGGCATCATTTCCGAAGACACAACACTGGCGACGAGGATGGGATTCTGATCCTGAACCGAAGCACGTGTCCGACGGAAGCCAGACGAAACTCCACGATGGCGAAAATCGCACCCCCCGCACCCTTCAACCCCGCCAGCGAGGACTGGGAATCGTACTCCGACAGATTCCACATGTTCCTTGAGTGCAGCGACTTGAAGGATGCCACCGGCCACATGAAGCGAGCTGTCTTCCTGACCCACTGCGGGACCGAGGTATTTAAGATGGCCAAAGCACTCGCCAAACCCGCCGACGTGACCGCGATGGACTGGGACGTCCTCAAGCCAATACTTCGGCAACACTACACCCCAGAGGTGCCCATCCTCATCCGACGACATGAGTTCTACCGTCGGGACCAACGGTCAGGTGAGAGTTTCAGCGACTTTGTAGCCGAACTACGGCGCCTAGGGGGGCTGTGCGAATTTGACAACCTGAACGACGCCCTGCGAGACCGAATCGTGCTCGGCCTGTGGGACCCCATCCTCCAGAGTCGGCTGATGGCCAAGGGCAACATCACCCTTGCAGATACCCTCACCGAAGCCGCAGCCGCTGAAGCGACCCGAACATCCGCCGACCGCATGCGCCGACCGAATGCTGGGGACCGCAGTGGGAACAATCACCCTGCAAGGTCGGCCAAGACCCAACCCGAGACGACCACCCACCAGGGCGACTTCCACTCAGCATCGGGCACTTCCGACGAGGAGGAGGAAATTCACCATCTCCAGGCAGGCCGCGACCCACGGAACTGGCAGGGTCGTAAGTCGAGGACCAACTGTGCCGGTTGTGGAGGCGACCACCCCAGGTCCGAATGCCGGTTTTTCGAGTCAATCTGCCGGCATTGCGACAAGAAGGGACACATCGCCTGTGTCTGCCGTCTCAAAAAGAACCGCAGCCCGCCACGATGGGATCAGAGCGAACGGAGGCGAGAGAGCACACCACCCCAGACCAGAGATCGCCCCTCTGATAACAGATGGGACCGGAACGGACGATCCCTACGAGGCGGCGAGACCCGGCGAAGAGAGGAGACCCATCAGACGGTCACCATCGGCCACGCCACAACCAATGACGCCCGGAAGGTCTACGTGGAGGTAGGCATCGAAGGTGAGCCATGTAAAATGGAGGTGGACTCCGGGTCCTACCTCTCCATGATAGCATGGCATGAAATAAAGCGCTTGGTGCCTACCATCCAAAGAAAAGGCCTAGACAGCCAGAGACTAATCATAAAAGACTACCAGGGAAACCGCATCCCTGTAGTCGGAACCGGACAGTTCAACGTAACATACAAAGGGCGCACCGAAAGGCTTTCCCTGACCATCGTCGATCGTGACCGCCCAAGCCTACTGGGACTGCAATGGTTCGCCCCGCTCGGCATCGCAGTCACGGGAATCGACCACATCACCGACGACAGCTGGGAGCAAAAACTAGCCCGGGAATTCCAAGAGGTCTTCGACGGAAACCTAGGCAAGTACCGAGGGCCCCTTATATCATTCAGCCTAGACCCAAACGTCCCCCCAAAACGCCTGAAACCAAGGTGGGTGCCATTCGCACTTAAACCCAAGATAGACGAGCAAATTGACAAGCTCGTCAAGCAAGGGGTCCTACAACCAATAGACCACGCCCGGTGGGAGACCCCCATGGTCACCCCGATCAAGCCCAATGGGTCGGTGAGAATCTGTGGGGACTATAAGGCCACACTAATTTGCCTTGCAACAAAGCGCCTACCCCGTCCCAGTAGTGCAACACCTACTGCATTCACTGGGAGGGGGCAAGGTTTTCGCCAAACTCAACCTCGCCCAGGCATACCAACAGTTGCCAGTCGATGAGGAAACGGCAGAAGCACAAACCATAGTCACCCACCGGGGAGCATTTAAATGCAACCGGCTCCAATTCGGAGTCAGCGTGGTGCCTGGAATATTCCAAAGCCTAATGGAAAGGCTATTACAAGGATCAAGGGGGTGGTACCTTACTTTGATGACGTCTTAGTGTCGGCAACCAACCAAGCCGAACTAGAGGGTCGCCTAAGGGAGGTCCTAACCAAATTCAAAGAGACCGGGCTCAAGGTAAAGAGGGAGAAATGCCAATTATACACGGAACGGGTTGAATTCCTAGGATATCTCCTAGACCGTCACGGCATTCACCCCACAAACCAAAAAATCAAAGCCATCAAAGAAGCCCCCACACCCAAGTCGAAGACAGAGCTGCAGGCATTTCTGGGGCTACTTAACTTTTATAATGTCTTCCTGCCCCAAAAGGCGATGGCGGCGGAGCCTTTGCATAGGCTCTTGGACAAGGCGGCGACCTGGACTTGGGGGAAACGCGAGCAAGCCGCCTTCCAGAGAACAAAGGACCTCCTCACTTTGGATGTCGTCCTTATACAGTACAACGAGACCCTACCTCTGGCCGTCACATGCGACGCATCACCCTTCGGCGTCGGCGCTGTCCTCAGCCATACTCTCCTCGACGGAAAAGAAGCACCCATCGCGTTCTTTTCAAGGACCCTCACCAAACCGGAGCGGAACTGCAGCCAGCTGGACAAAGAGGCTCTGGCTATCGTTGCCGCAGTAAAAAGATTCCACGAGTATCTCTACGGCCGGACATTTACCATCATAACCAACCACAAATCGCTTCTGGGAATCCTTGCAGGGAACCGGGCCACCCCGAACATTCTGTCTCCCCGAATGACAAGGTGGTCCGAGTTCCTGGCGGCCTACAATTACGGACTCATACACAGACCGGGTAAGATGATCTCACATGTGGGCGCCTTAAGCCGCTCGCCGTTACCGGAACCTGACACCGACCCAGCACCCACAATGACCACCCTCAGTATAGAAACTCTACCCAACCTACCCATAACCGCGTCAGACATTGCCCGCGAAACTAATAAAGACAGACGTCTGGCGCGGGTGTTGCATTGGGTAGAGAAAGGGTGGCCGGAAAGGGACAACAATGAGTCCGTCAAGACATTCCAGAACCGACAAACGGAACTCTCGTTGCTAAAAGGGTGCATACTATGGGGGGATAGGGTGGTCATTCCAGAAAAGCTACAAGGGAAGATTCTGGAACTGTTACACGAGGGGTACCCGGGCATCGTTAGGACTAAAGCCCTGGCCAGAAGTTACGCTTGGTGGCCAGGGATGGACAAACAGATTGAGACCTGGGTAGCAAGGTGCCAACAATGCCAGGAAACTAGGCCAAGCCCACCCACAGCACCCGTCCTAGAGTGGGAAACCCCAAGGGGACCTTGGTCTAGGATCCACATAGATTTCGCCAGGCCCACAAAAGGACACACCTTCCTGATAACAGTAGACGCTTACTCCAACTGGCTGGAGGTAAGCAACATGAGAACGACAACCACGGAGGCCGTGACCAAGGAACTCGGCAAACTTTTTGCAACACACGGCCTCCCAGACGTCGTCGTTTCCGACAACGGGCCCCAATTCACCTCACTAGAATTCGAAAAATTCCTAGCGGAAAGGAGCATTCGACACGCGATGACAGCACCGGCACATCCGGCGGCGAACGGTAGGGCGGAACGGATGGTGCAATTCACAAAGAAAACCATCCGGAAAATAGACCACGGGGAGATCCAGGATAAAATAAATTAATTACTCTTCACCCAACAGATAACCCCAAATACCACAACGAATAAGAGCCCGGCCGAACTGTTAATGGGGAGGAAAATAAGGTCCCCACTCGACAGATTACACCCCACGTATAACCCAGAGAAGCCCCCAGACTCAACCAGCAAACACCAAACCTTCGCACCAGGCGACCCCGTGTACGCGAAAAACCTAACGGGAGACCCGTTATGGGTACCGGCCATCATCACACAAATAACAGGCCCACACTCGTACCGGCTACAAACAACAGATGGACGAGCATGGAAACGCCACATCGACCAATTAAGATCGAGGACGACCACCCAAGAGACCACCGACGCACAAGCAGGCAAAACCAACCCCCACAACACAAACCAAGAGGGGAGGGAATACCCAGGGGACCAAAACCAAAGAAGAATAAACCAACCATACTTACCGGAAAGCAGCCAGCACGAAACCTCGCCAGGAAGAGACAGCCAGGCCAGCTCGACCAACCCAGGGAGACCGAGCGGGAGCGGCGAAACCTGCAGCTCAACCAACCCGGGGAGCCCAGGAGGGAGCTACGGAGAGCGGCCCGGCCCGACCGACCAGCCGGTTCCCACGACGGCATCCGGAGAAGCAGAGACCCCGACCGAACCGGCCGGGATCCAACCTACGACTGAGCTGCGCAGGTCCAGTAGGCTAAGATGGAGCCCCGCCTACCTACGGGACTACACAACGTAAGGACTAAACCAAGAGGGGAGGGGTGTTCTGTCCCCTCATTAGCATTCTTGAGATCCCCGCGCTTTGATTGGCCAAAGCGCGGGGCACTCTGATTGGCTAGGCGAGCTGCGCCGATTGGCTCGCGAGGAATCTCCCGCGATTGGTCTTTTCGAATCGCGGGAGATTCAAAGCGGTGCCATTGGCCGCGGCCGCCGCAGCTAAAGAAATAAAAGCCGCGAAGTTTCTCAATAGCCCCAGTTCGGTTCCCACATCAATAAAAGAGCTTGATACAAAGTCACCGACTCCTGGCATCATTTCCGAAGACACAACAGTAAGCAGCCACATAAACGTATTGTAGGAAGGGAGGAGCTTCTTTCTGAGAAATTCTAAGAATTTTATTCTTATCCTTTCTGCTGCTTGTCCTAGAAACTAAGGGGTCAAGTATTTGAGTGGGGTTCTTTTTCAAGAAGCAACTGGACTTCCTGTTTTTTCTTTGAAGACATTTCGCTTCTCCTTTAAGAAGCTTCTTCAGTTCTGACTGGATGGTCGATAGCCTTCCATTCCTCACCACCCAGTCAGAGCTGAAGAAGCTTCTTAAAGGAGAAGCGAAACGTCTTCAAAGAAAAAACAGGAAGTCCAGTTGCCTTTTGTAAAAGCACCTTTGGGACAACTGTGACCTGGATGAGAATCTCCATAGAAATTTGAGTGGGGAACTTATTGTCCTCTCTTTGAAGCTTATATACCCCAAATCTAAAATTACAAGAGAATAGAGAAAAATAATTTTCTCAATAGCAAAGTTTAGTATCTTTTAACTTCCATCTAACTTTCGTTGTGATATGGTAACAGATATGCAAACAAAGTTGCTGTCATTTTGGGGGGGAGACAATGCCTCTGGGCTCTACAAATACAGAGAGTGATCCCATTCAAAATGTAGTTTGATATTTTAAGATGTCCAATGAGTTGATACTTTTTATCTGATCAATTAACATGTAATTTTAAGTGTAAAATTATAGTTAATTATAGTTCTAAATATAAAAACAATGAGTTAAAATATAATTCGGAATTTCTAACTTACTAGATCATTGACTTCAAAATCAAAGGATTAAAAACTAGACTAGAGCTATCATATTTGGATTTTCAGTAAATGACAGGAAAGAAATCCACTATTTCATTACGAAGCAATATTTATCCAGTGAAATATCTAGTAATGTCTCCTTGCAAAGAAAGTAGAGAAAGAGTATAAGGGTTCATATAATAGCATATTATATTCCCCGCCAATCAAGATTTTGGAAAAAAACCTAGCAAGCAAACTAGTTGCTCAGATACCAAATGGAGAAATAAAACACATCACCTGTTTCAAATTTCCACATGACATTCATATATGTCATATAATTCTGTTTCATTCATTTTTAAGCGTATATTCCTATATGTAATAAATGTAATGTGCACCCTTAAGGCAATTGTAGGGAGCCATGTAGATGACCTTGTAGAAGGCAATCTAAATGCCATGAGGACAATCAGGTCAGAAAAACTATTCAGTAAGCCTTCCGGGAAAAGTGGAAATTGTTCTGTTCGGAGTGTGGGCGCAAAGAACGGAGACGAGGCATCGGAAAGTGACTCAACTCTTTATTAGTGACTTCAGAACAGAGTTAAAATACTCGGGCAGCAGCAGCCCTTTTATAGGGCTCGTTGCTGTCATAACAGCCAATGCTTTGAATTTGCCGCACTGGCGGCGTCCAATCGGCAGCACCTGTTAACAGCCAATCAGATTGGCCTGGGACGACCAATCAGGATCCGCTGCTGGCGGGCCAATCAGAAGTGCAGGATTTCGAGCCTGCTGTGGAAGTAAAACTATTTAAGCTTTTAATTAGCGCAATTGCTTAGTCCGTAACACCCCTCCCCCCTAGGTTCCGTCTGAGGGGTGGGGTGATGTACTCTCGCAAGTACGCAGGTCGTTTCACCTGTCTGCCTGATCTGCGTTGCCCCAACAGTTCTTGCCTTGGCTCTGTTTCCGATGGGCTATTTGCTGGGCTGAATGGCACGGCTGGGTCAACCACTTCGCTGGGCGATGCGGGGCTGTCATCCCTGCTTCCGTCAAGGCTGCCTCCTGAGTTTCTTGGGTTTGCTGCTGTCGCAGTGCTGCTTTGTGGCGAGGCTATTATCTGGTCCAGTTCTTCCTCGGAAGATGAATATCCTGAGGTTGATTGTGTTGATTTTTGGGTTTCACGTATTGCGTCGTATATTGGCTCATTTTTGGCCCCCTCGCTTTTCCTTCCCCCCCAGGTTTGAGGTTCTCACTGATCCGCCTGGTTTTATGGGGGTCACGATTGGGGTCTCCCATCAAGTGTGGTCAATCGGTTCCAACACACCTTGTGCTATTAATTTGTACAATTGTTCATCAATCTTTGGCTTGAGTGCAAAGGGCACTCGACGAGGCTTAAGGCAAATGGGTGCAACTTCGGGGCTGAGGTTAAATGATATAGGGGACCCTTTGTACTTGCCTAGCTTCTCGCTGAACATATCCTGGAATTCTTGGACGAGGGCCGCTTCCCAGTCATCACTGCCAGTCTGGTTGATGCCAGCTAGTTCGATTCCTAATGGCGCAAACCACTGTAGACCCAAAAGGCTGGGCCGATCTTGATTGACGATGGTCAATGGTAAGGTTGCGGTGTGGTCCTTGAAGGTGACTCGGACGTTGCTGGAACCGACGACCAGAATTCTATTTCCTTGGTAGTCTTTCAATATGGCGTTTGAGTGCTGAGGTCCTGGCGATGGATGTCAGGGATCAGCTGCTTGAAGGTTTTCCAGGATACCATTGATAGGGACGATCCAGAGTCGACCTCCATAACGCATGGTCATTTCTCGATGGCAACCCTCACTCGGATTTTCCTTGCATCAAGGGATGAAGCGTGACCTATGGTGATGGTCTGGTGTGCCTCTTCTCGTTGGGATGAAGTGGTGGCTGCTCAGTTTCTGTACTGAAAGTTCCGTTGGTTCTTTTGGTGGTCCCAATTAACTGGTGGGGTGCCTGTTGTCTGTTGGAAATTGTTTTCTCTCCTGGTTGGGCTGGGTCTTTGCTTGCTTCTGCAGACCTTAGTGATGTGGCCCCTCTTCCCGCAGGAACAGCAGAGTGCGTCTAGGAATTTGCAGTCAGATCGCGGGTGACTGCTCCTGCATCCGGAGCATTGGTACGGGGATTTTCAATTCTTTTGGTCCTGCTGGTCACGTTCTGACCTGAGTCTGTTGACCTCTTCTTCCTCGCTTCCTCATGGTGGGTAGTTGTCGTGTGCCTCTCGGAAAATGGCGTAGCATCGCTGGCGAGTTGGCGGTGCGGTGCATTCGCTCAGCACATTCGAGCGGCTGACTTCCTGGTTGCTTCTGCTGTAGTAGCATCAGCGATGACATCTGCAAGGGCGATGTCTCCCTTCGCCATAATCTTGCTCTGGTTCATGGGGTCTCTTAGGCCCAGAACAATTCGATCTCTCATGGCTTCCTCGAGATTTGCGAAGCCACAGAGTCCTCCTAGGTTTCTGAGGTCAGCGATGAAGTCCCCAACGCTTTCGCTTTCCCGTTGGTCCCTCTGGTAAAACTCGTGTCTTCTGATGAGTGTTGGCACCGCCAGTGCATAATGGGCCCCAGCAAGGTTGTCCCAGTCCATTGTCTTGACTTCTGCTGGTTTCGCAAGTGCTTTTGCCATCTTGAAAACGGCAGGCCCGCAATGGGTCAGAAATACAGCTCGTTTCTTGCCAGGCGTAACATCTTTCAGATTGTTGGTTTCCAGGAACATCTGGAACCTGTCCATATACGAGTCCCAGTCTTCGTTAGCTGGGTCAAATGGAGCAGGTGATATAGCACTGCTGGTCATTCTGCCGCTTCTTCGGTGCGCTCTAAGCCACATGCTCTGTAGGGTTCGTTGAGTGTTTGATCAGCTCTTAAAGTCTCTGCATCCCACCTTCGTCACCAGTGTTCTGTTCGGAGCGTGGGCGCAAAGAACAGAGATGAGGCATCGGAAAGTGACTCAACTCTTTATTAGTGACTTCAGAACAGAGCTAAAATACTTGGGCAGCAGCAGCCCTTTTATAGGGCTCGCTGCTGTCATAACAGCCAATGCTTTTAGTTTGCTGCGCTGGCGGCGTCCAATCGGCAGCGCCCGTTAACAGCTAATCAGATTGGCCCAGGTCAACCAATCAGGATACGCTGCTGGTGGGCCAATCAGAAGTGCAGGATTTCGGGCCTGCTGTGGAAGTAAAACTATTTAAGCTTTTAATTAGCGCAATTGCTTAGTCCGTAACAGAAATTATGAGAAAAAAACAGGTCTAAGACAGGAGTAAGATGGAGGAAAAGGAAAACACAGGTGGAATAACTAGATTTTACTACAATAGCCTATTTCAATGAAGATAGATCTACTCTTCTTTTGAACTCAGTTTCCTGATCTGGTTTCTGATCTCACATAGGGTTGAGAGCAATCCACAGTTTATACTAATTGGGGCATTTTCTTCCTCAATTTAAGTACAGTACTAGCCAGCCTAAGGCTCATATTTGTGTCATGCTTGCCACAGCAAGAAGATGCCCCACTACCGGTTTCTGAAGGATACAACCTCATGACAACATCTCCATCTTGACTTCGAAACACTGTTGAGACCACCCAGAATTGGCTTTAGTAGTTCCAGTGTGGAAGCAAGACTTTCATTTTTCTCAATACGCCAAGCTTGCCATCCAAATAATCTGGAATGACAAACCTGGAGCGGACTCATTCGAAGACACTGAGCCCTACTGTATGACAGAATTTCCACTTTATTTTGATTCGGACAGAGATAAAATAATTGGCGGGTGATCAACACATCAGTACTCCAACTAATAGTTTTATATTAATACTAAATCAACCCGTCAGCTGTTGGAGGTGGGCCAAACTAGGAAACTGACTATGGAGTCAGTTTGACTGCAACTGTATTTATCAATACAAGCTACAACAGAATCTTGAAAGCCCAGCAGGGTTTTCCTTTCCCTGTTTTGTATCCAAGGGAGTTATGGCAGCATGAGACTGAGTTCTTTCCCAGTCATTTCTTTTTCTTGGGCTTAAAGCAAATGTACATGTTCTCCACATAGTTTCTCCCAGATAACTTCTGTGATTCTTTACACTGCCTTTTTGAGATATGATACTTTTGAGACATACCAGGAAGTATGTCTCTTGATCTCTTGGCAGATCATGATATTTCAGATTTAAATAGATTGACAGATCTTCAATGGGGCTTTCTTGTGGATGGGATTAGAAAACACCAACATATAGATTATAAGCCAGAAATATTCTTTGGTGCAATAACTGTGAAAAATACATATTTTTACCATGTCAATATTGACTTTCATCTTCTATCTTTCCAGAAGACAGAAACCATGTGACAAACAATCAATTCATCAATCAATCAGCACTGATCTATAGACCCTTTCATGGAGAGAGAGAGGAAAGGAGGAGGAAGAGAAAATGAGAAGGAGAAAGAGAAAGAGAAAAAGAAAGAGAAAGAGGAGGAGGAGAAAGAGGAGGAGAAGAAGAGGAGGAGGAGAAGAAGGAGAAAGAGAATAAATAATAATAATAATAATGGTACTATTCCAAGTGGCTGGCTGATAGAGTACAAGAGGACCATGAGATGAAGATGTAAAAAGTACCTGGAATCCCTCTGTCATTTAGAAGATGGGCTAGGTGGTTGTTGTTGTTTTTAACCTTAAGTATGTGGTTTTGGGGGTGAAGCAAAAGGGACAACATGGAATTGCAGCATTGCCTACTCTTCTTGCTAGTATGAAGTAGTTGTGGGATCAACATGTTGACTTATTTTCCTCTCAACCAGTTAAGGATGGGAAAAAAGTACATTGACGCAGCCATGTGGATGAGCCTCCATTGTACATGTAGTTTCCCCATATCCTGGAAGGAATGGATTCTAACTCTTATACCCGTAGAACTATCCAACCTTCATCAAATGATAGAGCTGGTGAAGCAAGAAGAATGATCCCCATCCACCTTCCTTATTTCTAATGATGAGGCCATATAGGTTGCTTGGATAGAGCTTCTCAGTTTCTCCATTTCATTCCTTTGTTCACAGTACTGATTTGGGCACACTTGGTCTCTTCTGCAGCCCCATATTGAAAGGCTATTGTCACTAGCAGGGCTTAGCATCTTGCTGCCCCTGGTTTTGCTTGCCAGCATCCAGTATTTTTCTTGCCAGCATCCTGCATTCAAGGCTATCCAAAGCCCTTATGCTTCAAGAAGCCAGCAATGAATGCTTTTCTCCTGCTGCAATTAAAAACCCAAAGAAAAGGACAAAACATAGCCCTCTCTGGGTTCCCTTTGGCTGGCAGTGGCTGCTGGAAAAGGCCTCTTCACAGCCTAATAAGTCTGGGCAGCTGCCAGGTTGCCCAGCTGCTGCTGCTGGCCTTACCTGTTGCTAGGCCACGGAAATAATATTTGCATTGTGTTAAATGCTCAACCAGGGAGAGTCAAACTCTTCTACACTAGTTGAAAATTAATAATGAATAAACCTACCTTGCCACCTCAGTTATGGTGGGGGGAGACATTATTTTCAGGGTCAACCTTTGCCTTGAAGAAGAGGAATAGATAAAAGCAAGAGGAATGGATGAGTTTAGTTTTTAATTAGGGCATCTTTCCCATTTCTCTGGCAGAAAACATATGGCTGAACTGTCTAAGTGGCCTGCCTAATATCTCGCCCCTGGGAACATTGGACATTACCGTTAACCTGCTCCTTTGAATGGAAAGAGGCCTTTCCTTATAAATCTTTCCTCTGTTCTGCTGGCATCATATATTGTGTTCTGCTTGCTTGCATTAATTCTGCCTCTCTTATCTTTTTCTCCAAACTTCCTTGATAAAAGGATACAGTAAATCAAGAAGAAGTAAAAAGAATATGGAATAAATATCTCAGAGGAAATTGCAATGGAAAAGGTACGACTGAAAAACTAGAAATAGTTTGATTCATCCCCAGGAATTCTGGCCAATCTTTTTCAGACATGTAAGCAAAATCTCGTGAGATTCTGTCAGTCTCCTCCCTGAGATCCAGCATGATCTCAAATGAGACCTGAAGGTCTTGCATGAGATTGCTAAAACCTGATCTCATGTAGGAGTGTTAACATTTTTGTGCGATTTGGAGTTAGATTGTTTCTGAAATTCTACAGGTGGCAGTTTGATGCTTGAGGGACAAATATTTTTGATTTCTTACCAAATGTAGACAAGGCCATATATCCCTATTGGATATCACCTTCTCAGAATTAGATCAAGAATCAGAAGCAGACGGAATATTAATATGGTCCTATGAGGCTTTAAAGGTTACCAGAGGGCATGAGAACACATAGAATCATGTGCTTTATATATGCCAAAATAACTAGATACAGAGACAGTTTTTTTCCCTCATGCCAACATTCTGCTGAACACCTAATTCCCATAGCATTGTCTTATGTCTAAGGATATTTACCCATTAGTAGTAAAGGTAATCTTTGCTGTCTGTATGTACTCTGAGATCTTATGTACCAGAGACAAATTCCTTCTGTGTCCAATCACACTTGGCCAATAAAGAATATTCTATTCTATTCTATTCTATTCTATTCTATTCTATTCTATTCTATTCTATTCTAAGTTTGCCTTTGAAGAATTACTCCAATTTTAAAAAGCCTACAAATAATCCGTCCAAAAGTAGCAGTCAATTAATTCCCTGATATTTTTGTACAATGCAAGTTACTCTAATTTATTACATTTGCACTGATTATCAATCGGTTTCCAATCCCAATTCATAGTAATATTTTGACCTTCAAATAATATAGGATGTCATTCCAGGTCAATATTTTGGCATTTGATCCCTTTTGTAATAAGGTACACCGAGCTCAGGATAAAACTCTACTCTAACACAAATAAAAGCATATCTAGACAAATGAGCTAGAACTTGATTGAGTACTTAGAGTAAGATAAATGTGATTAAAATGAATTTAACTCTGAGTCTGACTTTTATTTTAAGAGATCTATTTTTATTCCTTCACGCTACTTTAAACAAATGTATATGATGTTAAATATATTTTTAGTAGAGGCATCCTTCTTAGAGCCTCATAATAAATTACAGTGCCAACTACAAAAAAATGGATGCAATTTTCTGCACTTTCATATACATACCCAGTTAGAATACTTTATTCCTGGGCATTTATCAGGGTCTCTCAAATACCTTAGTTGCCCCAAAGGTAGGGTATAGTTTTCTTCCATTTCAAGGTTGGAAATATAGCAGACATCCTGTACAATCTAAAATAGCTTCTGTGGCTTTATATAGTTAACAAAGAAACATTACCAACTAAGGCAAAAAGGTCAGCATCCCAAAAAGAATATTCCAGCTCTGTGGCCCTGCCCACATCACCACAAGCAATGTGTTATGTCCGCGTGGAAGGAAGCCAGGAGTATCAAGCTCTTTATTGCAGTCAGGAACCGAACTGGCTCTTAGAAAAACTTTGCGGCTTTTTATTCCCAAGCTGCGGCGGCCGCAGCCAATGGCACCACTTTGAATCTCCCGCGATTCGAATCTACCAATCGCGGGAGATTCTCAGCGAGCCAATCGGCGCGGCTCGCCTAGCCAATCCGATCGCCCCGCGCTTTGGCCAATCAAAGCGCGGGGATCTCAAGAATTCAAATGAAGGTACAGAACACCCCTCCCCTTTTGGTTCAGTCCTACGTAGCATAGTCCTGTAGGTAGGTGGGGCTCCGTCTTTGCCTAGTGGACCTGCGCAGGTCAGTCGTAGGTTGGATCCCGGCCAGTTTGGTCGGGGTCTCTGTTTCTCCGGACTCCGTCGTGGCAACCGCCTGGTCTGTCTGGCCGGGCCGCTCTCCGCAGCTCCCTCCTGGGCTACCCGGGTTGGTTGAGCTGCGGGTTTCGCTGTTCCCGCTCGGTCTTCCCGGGTTGGTTGAGCTGGCCTGGCTGTCTCCTCCTGGCGAGGTTTCATGCAGGCTGCTTGCAGGTGAGTATGGCTGGTTTCTTTTTTCTGGGTTTTGGTTCCCTGGGTATCCCCTCCCCTCTTGGTTTGTGTTGAGGGGGTTGGTTTTGTTTGATTGTGTGTCGGTGGTGTCTTGTGTGGCCGTCCTCAATCTTAACTGATCGATGTGGCATTTCCACGCTTGTCCATCAGTTGTTTGTAGCCGGTACGAGTGTGGGCCTGTTAGCTGTGTTATGATTGCTGGTACCCATAATGGGTCTCCGTTTAGGTTCTTCGCGTAGACGGCGTCGCCTGGTGCGAAGGTTCAGTGTTTGCTGGTGGAGTCTGGGGGTTTCTCTGGGTTGTAAGTGGGGTGTAGTCTATCGAGTGGGGACCTTATTTTCCTCCCCATTAGCAGTTCTGCCAGGCTTTTATTTGTTGTGGTGTTCGGGGTTATGTGCTGTATGAAAAGTAATTTATTTATTTTGTCCTGGATCTCCCCGTGGTCTATTTTCTGGATGGTTTTTTTTGTGAATTGAACCATCCGTTCCGCCCTATCATTCGCCGCCGGATGCGCCGGGGCTGTCAGTGCGTGTCGTATGCCCCTTTCTGCTAGGAATTTTTCAAATTCTAGCGAGGTGAATTGGGGCCCATTGTCGGACACAAGGACGTCCAGGAGGCCGTGTGTTGCGAAGAGTTTGCTGAGTTCTTTGGTCACGGCTTCCGTGGTGGTTGTTCTCATGTTGCTTACCTCCAGCCAGTTGGAGTAAGCGTCTATGGTTATTAGGAAAGTTTGTCCTTTTGTGGGCCCGGCGAAATCTATGTGGATTCTAGACCAAGGTCCCCTGGGGGTTTCCCACTCTAGGATGGGTGCTGTGAGTGGGCTTGGTCTAGTTTCCTGGCATCGTTGACACCTTGCTACCCAGGCCTCGATCTGTTTGTCCATCCCTGGCAACCAAGTGTAACTTCTGGCCAGGGCTTTCGTTCTAACGATGCCCGGGTGCCCCTCGTGTAACAGTTCCAAAACCTTCCCTTGTAGCTTTTCTGGGATGACCACCCTATCCCCCACATAGTATACACCCTTTTAGTAACAAGAGTTCCGTTTGCCGGTTCCGGAATGTCCTGAAGGTCTCATCGTTGTCCTTTTCCGGCCACCCTTTCTCTACCCAATGCAAAACCCACGCCAGACGTTTGTCTTTATTAGTTTCTCGGGCAATGTCTGACACGGTTATGGGTAGGTTGGGTAGAGTCTCTATGCTGAGGGTGGTCGTCGTGGGTGCTGGGTCAGTGTCTGGTTCGGGTAACGGTGGGCGGCTTAAGGCATCCGCATCGGAGATAGTCTTACCGGGTTGGTGTGTGAGCCCGTAGTTGTAGGCGGCCAGGAATTCGGACCACCTTGTCATTCGGGGAGACAGAATGTTTGGGGTGGCCCTGTTCCCTGCGAGTATTCCCAGCAGCGGTTTGTGGTCGGTGATGATGGTAAACGTCTGGCCGTAGAGGTACTCGTGAAACCTTTTTACTGCGGCGACAATAGCCAAAGCCTCTTTGTCCAGCTGGCTGTAGTTCCACTCTGGTTTGGTGAGGGTCCTTGAAAAGAACGCAATGGGTGCTTCCTTTCCGTCGGGGAGAGTGTGGCTGAGGACAGCGCCAACGCCGAAGGGTGATGCGTCGCATGTGATGGCTAGTGGTAGGGTCTCGTTGTACTGGATGAGGACAGCATCTGAAGTGAGCAGGTCCTTGGTTTTCCTGAAGTCGGCTTCCTCGCGTTTCCCCCAAGTCCAGGTAGCCGCCTTGTCCAAAAGCCTATGCAAAGGCTCCGCCGCGGTCACCTTTTGGGGCAGGAAGACGTTATAAAAGTTAAGTAGCCCCAGAAACACCTGCAGTTCTGTTTTTGACCTGGGTGTGGGGGCTTCCTTGATGGCTTTAATTTTTTTGTTGGTGGAGTGAATGCCGTGTTGGTCTAGGAGGTATCCTAGGAATTCGACCTGCTCTGTGTACAGCTGGCATTTTTCCCTCTTCACTTTAAGCCTGGTTTCTTTGAATCTCATTAGCACCTCCCTTAGGCGACTCTCTAGTTCGGCCTGGTTGGTTGCAGATACTAGTACATTGTCGAAGTATGGTACCACCCCCTTGATGCCCTGTAAGAGTCTTTCCATGAGGCTCTGGAAAATTCCAGGCGCCACGCTGACTCCAAATTGGAGGTGGTTGCATCTAAAGGCTCCCCGGTGGGTGACTATGTTTGTGTCTCTGCAGTTTCCTCATCGACCGGCAGTTGCTGGTATGCTTGGGCCAGGTCGAGTTTCACGAAAACTTTGCCCCCTCCCAGTGAGTGTAGGAGATGCTGCACTACGGGGACGGGGTAAGCACTTTGCTGCAAGGCGCCATTTAGGGTGGCCTTATAGTCCCCGCAGATTCTCACTGACCCATCAGGCTTGATTGGGGTGACTATGGGGGTCTCCCACCGGGCGTGGTCTATGGGTTGTAAGACCCCTTGCTTGACGAGCTTGTCAATTTGCTCGTCGATTTTCGGTTTGAGTGCGAACGGTACCCGCCTTGGTTTTAGGCGTTTCGGGGGAACGTTTGGGTCTAGGCTGAAGGATATAGAGGGCCCTCGGTACTTGCCTAGGGTGCCGTTGAACACTTCTTGGAAGTCCTGGGCCAGTTGCTGCTCCCAGTCGGCTTCGGTGATGTGGTCGATGCCCGTGACTGCGATGCCTAGCGGTGCAAACCATTGAAGTCCCAGCAGGCTAGGTCGGTCTCGATCGACGATGGTTAAGGGAAGTCTTTCGGTGTGCCCCTTCTATGTCACTGTGAATTTTCCTGTTCCGACTACAGGGATGCGGTTTCCCTGGTAGTCTTTGAGGATTAGTCTCTGGTTTTCTAGTTCCCTCCTCTGGATGGTAGGCACCAAGCGTTTAATTTCTTGCCATGCTACCATTGAGAGGTAGGACCCGGAGTCCACCTCCATTTTACAGGGGTCGCCTTCGATGCCTACCTTTCTGGCGTCTGTGGTAGTTGCGTGGCCGATGGTGACCGTTTGATGTGTCTCTTCTCTCCACTGGCTCTCGCCCCCTCATTGGGCTCGTCCGTTCCGTTCCCAATGGTTGTCTGCTGGGCGGTCTCTGATCCTGGGGGGTGGGTTCTCTCGTTTCCGCTCGCTCGGGTCCCATCGTCTGGGGCTGTGGGTTTTCTTGAGGTGGGAGATGCGGGCTATGTGGCCTTTTTTGTTGCAGTGCCGGCAAACAGAGTCGAAGAACCGGCATTCGGATCTGGGGTGGTCGCCTCCACAACTGGCACATGCGGTCCTCGACTTACAACTCCGCCGGCTGCGCTGGTCGCGGCCTGCCTGGAGACGGTGGATGTCTTCCTCCTTGTCTGACGTGCCCAAGGTGGAGTGGAGTTTGCCCTGGTGGGTGGTAGTTTAGGTTGGGCCTTGGTCGACCTTGCAGGGTTGTTGTTTGCAGTGCGGTCCCCGATGTTTGGTCTCCGCATGCGGTCTGCTGATTGTCGTGTTGCTTCAGCTGCCGCGGCTTCGGAAATGGCATCGGCGAGAGCGATGTTGCCCTTAGCCATCAACCGACTTTGGAGAACGGGGTCCCAAAGGCTGAGCATGATTCGGTCCCTCAGGGCCTCGTTCATACTGGAGAACTCGCATCGTCCTCCAAGGTGCCGCAGCTCTGCAACGAAATCACTGAAACTCTCGCCCGACCGCTGGTCCCGCTGATAAAATTTGTGTCGTCGGATGAGAATGGGTACGGCTGGAGTGTAGTGTTTCTGGAGTAATGGCTCGAGGTCCGCCCAATCCATCGCGGTAACATCGGCGGGCTTGGCTAGCGCTTTTGCCATCTTAAACACTGCTGGCCCGCAGTGCATTAGGAAGATGGCTCATTTCTTCGGTCCCGTGGCATCCTTCAGATCATTGCATTCGAGGAACATGTGGAATCTGTCCGTGTAAGATTCCCAGTCCTCGCTGGCGGGGTTGAGGGGGGTTGGTGGCGCGATGCTGGCCATCTCATCGGTTGGCTGGCTTCCGTCAGACATGTGCTTTGTTTCAGGATAAGAATCCCATCCTCGTCGCCAGTGTTATGTCCGCGTGGAAGGAAGCCAGGAGTCGGTGACTTTGTATCAAACTCTTTATTGCAGTCAGGAACCAAACTGGCTCTTAGAAAAACTTTGCGGCTTTTTATTCCCAAGCCATGGCGGCCGCAGCCAATGGCACTGCTTTGAATCTCCCGCGATTCGAATCTACCAATCGCGGGAGATTCTCAGCAAGCCAATCGGCGCGGCTCGCCTAGCCAATCCGATCGCCCCGCGCTTTGGCCAATCAAAGCGCAGGGATCTCAAGAATTCAAATGAAGGTACAGAACACAATGTTACACTTTTCTCTCCCTTGAAGTAAAATGTGGTCCTTGCTAAAAGGTTGTCCACCTCTGCTTTTTGGGATGCACCACAGAGATTGAAGCAATTCTGGGCTTTTGATGCCTTAGGCCTTTGACAGTCAAGAATTGTAAACAAGAAGGAAGATACCAGACAACAGATTAGATTAGATTAGAAGGCAAGCTGGCCAAACTAATAGGCTTTGGTTTAAAATAACTCTCTCCCTCAGATAGGAGAGAGGGAGACTGGATGAAGGGAAAGGGCAAAAGGGAGAAATTTAAAGGAGAAATCAGAACTGGAATAGTTTTTAGGAAACTTGCTTTATTATCCATAAGAGAAAGAGAACAGCTCTTGGTGGAAAACAGCAGAGGCTTCCATGAATCACATAAGCAAGGTATAAGATTTTGTGAAATAAAATTCACCTCACTTACTGTGTCTCCAAGGTGCCTTAGTACCCTTGGAAGGATTGTTGGGGAGCAAGAAGGCATTTTAACATCCAAATAGGAGGGAAGAGGCCATACCTTAATTCCAGAACTTTTTCTTTGTATTGATTCAAACTCTTGTACTTTTAATTTTAAAAGCCTGGTGGAAAACTATCTGCTTTAGAATCTGGAGGATTGTTGCAGGTCAGAATGCACCAGTCTGGACTATAGGGACAGTTTGAAGGATAATGAGGAATTATTTGATTTTTTGGGGACTGCAAGGTATGTTTCATTAAATGTTGCAACACTTTCCTATCTTTTAGGGGTTGAAACCACTGTCCTATACTGCATTATAAAATATGAAACATGTCTTTGCCACAGCCTCATATCAGAACACCTTGGTGCTCAGGTCAAGCCTTCAACTCAACCCAACTCTACAATTCCTAGGACAAGGCAGATGGTTATTTCAATTTTAGAGTAGTTCAGCTGGGAAATACTGTCTCGCTCTCTCAATTTCAACCTTGTGATGTTAGAAGAGCCAAAGATGAGAGGACGGACAGGCTGATCAAGAAGAAAGCTAAAATGAAAATAGGGAAGAGGGAAGAATTCATAGAGATGTGGGAATGTTCAGGGTTTATTGAATGAAATGACCCCTTTGTGATAATCAAAATACCGAATAAGGCAAATGTGATGGTTTGAGTGATTTCTTTTTCAAAGAAAACCAATTAGAGCTTCCAATTTTGAGAAGTGGGGATGTGGCCCAATTAATATGATAGCCCAAGCTTCAGATTGGGTAGAATCACAGATTGGGTTGGAGCAAAGCAGCTGGTAACTCCTCCCTTCCAAGGACTCTTTCCATCAGCAGCCACTTGACCAGATTCCAATGGAGGGAGAAGTGGGACTAAGTGCCACTTGACTTTTCCTCTCCTAGAACAGCCCACTGAAGTACTCTTAGGAGGTGCACTTGAGTTCACCTTCCTCTTTCTACTCCTCCCTTTTCCCTTCTTGTACAGTATAATTATGAATTGCCAGTGTAAATGTATTAAAATTAATTTTCGGATTCATACTGGGATATGTTAGGGAAGCTTAAGTTTAGCGGAGAATATTCCCTTCCCCAGATTCTCCCATTTCCTCCCATATTTATCCATAGAGAATAAGATAAAAATCTTACAGGCTTCCAGTTCATTAAAGCGCATATTACTATGTTAGTTGGGTGTCTTATTGGGAGCAAAGTAATTTTCTTAGCAGGCATTCATTAGGAATATCTCTAAGGAGCTTTTCAAAATGGATCCCCAATGATGTCCAATACTCCAGTAATTCTTACTGTGTCCCCTTCATTGCTTTATGAAACTTTCCTTCCAGCCCAACGATTGGTTTCCTTCCCCTTTTGATTAAACAGAAATATTCGCTCTTTCATGAGTTGACCCATTTCAGTGGATGAAATAACCCCAATCCCCCCCTGCTGGCTACGCGGTATCTTCTTACACAACTCCAAAGGCAAAACAGAAAATCTTTACCTTTTTCCCTTGAGCTGCACCCATGACTTTAGTAGTTCACTTCTTCCCCCTGCAACAGTTTGAATTTCCCTCCAGGGTTTTCTTGCATGTGGATGAGTGAGAAAGCCAGAATGCCAGCCCTATATGGAGCCGCCGTCTTATTCTGCCAAGTTCAAAAAGTCCAGGGCGCTTTTCCCAGAGAGATGTCTCTGGTTTTCGGTCTTGCAGAGACTGATGTTATGCAGCTCCTTGCGCTCCCATTTACTCATCGCGTAAGAAGGGACAGAAAATAGCAGCCAGAGGTTCAAGGGGACGAGCAAAGCAGTTTCCCCTTGATTGCTGATCCTGGCATGTAAAGAATTCATTTTTTGAATATACCTAACAACTGGTTTGCATGCTGCCCAGGGCTACATACAAAGGCAGCTTTCATGCTGTGGATGGCTCTCTATGTGTGTGTGTATGTGTGTGTGTGTGTGTGTGAGAGAGAGAGAGAGAGAGAGAGAGCCTCTTGAAGATTAGATTAATCAGACTTGACACAGCAAGATGTCGCTGGGAGCAGAGCTGATCAGAGGAGGAACCCAACCTGTGCCACACAGCTGGGCCTCAGCAGTGGGAGCCCTTTTTTTTGACCAAGGATTTGTGCCATCCTTCCCTCCTCCTCCCCTCCTCTCCCTCTGCCCCCAATTTGCTCCTCACTTCAGTGCAGCCTTGGGGGGGGAGGGGGCGCGGGGGAAACAACAGCAAGGAAATCAAAGCCCCAAGAGCTGCTTTAAGAAGAAAGAGGAGGAGCGAATCTGGATGGACTCTGGCTGTCTAAGCATCCTGTATTTTCCTTCCTGACTTTCAAACTCCAGCTGCCCCAGCCTTTTTCAAAGAAGGGCCCAAAGCATAGCATGGCTCAACAGAAATGTAGCAAAACATCACAGTGAAGCAAAAGGCCACAAGGAGGATCAGGGCAAAGCTTTGCTGCAGTGGTGAGATTCAATTTTTTTTTTTTTTTTTAATATGGGTTCTGTGGGCGTGGCTTGGTGGGCGTGGCAAGGGAAGGATACACTGCAAAATCCCCATTCCCTCCACACCCCACTAGCCTGCTTTCCAGCTCCGTTCTCCTGGGCAGGGCCACAAAAGAAGACCCAGCCAATCAGCTGGGACTCAATGGGAGGCAGGGAATAGATGGGGGCGGGGCCAGAAGTCGTACTTGCTGTTTCTCCGAACGACTCAAGATTTCCACGACCGGTTCTCCAGAAATGGTCAGAACCCGCTGAATGCCATACCTCTGGTCTGCTGCGTGTAGTCTGATACAAACTCATTCCTCTTATTGCTTCCTGTCTTTAAAATTTCATCCACCTGTCTGGGATACGTGATAACGATTTTTGAAGTGTAATGGATAAAAACATAAGGAGAGTATTTGTAGCTCAGGGTTGAAATAAGAAGTTCTTGATTGATTGTTTTCTTGCAGACATTTCATTGCCCAAACTAGGTAATGCCATCAGCGCCAGGATAAAAGCATTTTGATTAAGTCAGATTTTAACCACGGCCATTGTCTATGGAGATTCTCAGCCATCCAGGTCATAGTTGTCCCAAAGGTGCTTTTTTTTTTTTTTTTTCTTCATGAGGCAAAATGGACTTCTGGTTTTTCTTTGAAGACGTTTCAATCTTGTACTCTTCATCTTGTACTCTGAAGAAACTTCTTGGATGAGAAGCGAAACGTCTTCAAAGAAAAACTAGAAAGTCCAGTTGCTTATTCGAAAAAGCACCTTTGGGAACAATCGCAGCCATTATTACAACCATAGCTCAAATTAAAGAGGGAAGAAAAGAGGGCTTTTTTCCACCTCCACATCATTTGATCAATTCAGAGATGGTCTTCAGCAGGTTCTCACCAGTTCTGGAGAACCGGTAGTGGAAATTTTGAGTAGTTCGGAGAACCAGCAAATACCACCTCTGACTGGGGATTTTACAGTATCCTTTCCCTGCCATGCCCACCAAGCAATGCCCATAGAACCGGTAGTAAATTTTTTTGAATCCCACTACTGGATCAATTCATTATTGTCCCTCCCTAGCATCAAATCCTATCTATCTGACAAACTGTAAATGGATAGATTTGACAGAAGAAGATGCTTAGAGGCAGTGCTTGGTACCATGGCAGCAATCCTTCCCAAAACTGTCATTTACCACCAATGGCCAATTGGTCACTGTGGAACAAGGTCACATTTGTTGTTTTATTCAAACAACTTTATAAATCTTCGACACTTTGCAGCATCCAAGGCACTGGATATACTTTCAAAATGTTGGATTTCTGGAAGGACTCAACATAGGAACAAGAATGTGGAAAGACTAGATTTGCCAAAGAATGCAATGCCAGTTTTATAGCAGTTTTGAGAACATGAAATAATATTTAAGGTGAGAAAATAGATTGATGTCAGCTCTTTAATCCTTTTAGAAGACAACCATCTGGCAAGAAGTCACTTTACCTGGAGACTATCTGAAATACCGTTCTAAGAAAAGGCCTTGACTTCATTGAAACATCCACCAGGAAGTCTGTAAAGATTCCCAGTCTCAGCACTGTGAACCTGAGGACACAGATAAAGCTCCAAGTGCTTCAACAGCCCTCTGAAAGGATGCAAATGACTTGCTGTCTGCAAGGAATATAAATCCTTCCATTCCCCACCATCCAATCAGAGCTGAAGAAGCGAAATGTCTTCGAAAGATAAAACAAGAAAGGCCAGTTGCCTCCTGAAAAAGGACCTTTGGGATGTACCAGGAACCACTTAGTATGGTACTGAGTAGCCACATCTGGTATCTTCTGGGCATCTTTATATTTTCAGCAGATTTGGAAAGGTGGACGACTTTGAATCAATTGCACCAAGCCTTAGCGTAGCTGCAAATAATTTGTGTCTTCAATCGGTGGATCTAGTGGAGCAGTTGAGCAAGTTAAATGCCTCTTTGGTTCATCTGTGCCTAGATCTAGGTTTCCCCCTTCCCTGGTTCCCAGTATCTATCAACTTCTACTGATATTCTTTTTTTCCTATGGTATTGTCAACCCTAAAAGCTAGACCAGATTAAGAACCCAGTGCCACATTCTGTAGGTCGGGATTACTTTCACTGTAACAGCTATAGTAAGACTCTTAAAATTCTGAATGTGTTTCTTCCCTTCTTTTTATCTTCATGTGAAATAGGGACATCCTTGTATGAGACATTTTTTCAATATGCTTTTTTGGCCATGGCTCAAATCCCTCTTATCTAACCATTACCTTGGTAGAGACTCTTTTTCCTGTCCTTCAAGGCTATTCCCTCTGCCCTTTCCATATATAGACTGCTAGAAAGTACTATGTGACAATTTTTATCCTTACTGGAAATTGTCAGATTGCCTCTTCAGGATTGGTATAACAAAAACCTGGAGGGCGGAGCTGGCATCGTAACGATATGGCATGTGATCTTGGAGGTCTGAGATCAGTGCCGATATCTTTGCTCCTGGACAGTCCTATCCAATCTAAACTGTCCTGAAGAGACAGTGAAAGTGAAGAGCGCATCCTCTTGATCCCAGGGATACTGCAAAGTCCCTGGTAGATCCAGGAGAAGCTCTTCTTGCCAGCGGCAAAGAGGCAGCCTTTAAAGCTGCTGAAGTTGGGACAGCTCCAAAACGGAAGAGAATAGAAAGAGAGAGTGTGCCAGTTTGGTGAGAACTTTTTTTAAATTCTAAGATCTGAAAGGACACCCTAAGGAAAAGAAAGAATCTAAAAGTTTTGACAGAAGTGATTAAGTGGCGATTTTAAACAGGAATGTCAAAGTAATATTTTTATTTTTTTTCTCATTGCTGGATTTTCTATACACGATCTTGTATTTTGAAACTGGACTGGTTTTTTCATTTACATCTATTTTTTTTTATTTCTCCTTTTTAATTTTGTAATATTTTAGGCTAGAGACTCCCTATAGTTATTTCTTTTTTAAAAAATATCTTTTTCTTTTTTCTTTTTATTATTTCTTATTAGATCGTGCTTGGAAAAGGAGGGGGAAAGTGAGAGCAAAGAAACTTTGTAACTGTTAGGAATAATAAGATTACCTAACGTAGTTTGGGTAAAATAATATATATAAACTATGATAGTGAATTTATGTGTGTATCACTTTAAACAGCAAAGCATGTAATTTTGGGTGCGGTTGTAAAACCGCCTTAAGAGGGAGCAAGAGAACCTACTAGTTTACTGTATTGCTGTATTGATTGCTGATGATGATGGATTGATAATTTGTTAACTGCGTGTTCCCTGCTAGTGCTACTGAAGGAAGAAAGGAGGTTTGACTTCTTTATATCTCTACTGTGAGAAGATATATTACTGGACTGATATATGTAAGTTTACTGACCTCTTTTTCGACACTGGACTTTGCAACTGAATAATCCCTGGGCGGGCTGAACAAGTGAATGATATATGGACTGTTTTTGACTATGCTAAAAACTCTTACTGGAATAAACTATTTAACTAGCACAGTGTATCTGTTTTACTGAGTGTAAGCTACAAAAACGTTTATCTCACATATTTGCCTGCCTGCTTGCCTGCCTGACTGCAGTGCAGATTCTGCTAGGGTGTATCCCTAACAGTAACACTGCCAACTAGAGGCTTGAAAATATTCTATTTCCCTGTGACCAGACAAAGCTGAGAAAGAAAGAACTGACAGATTCTATCAATATAAGAAAAGAAACAAGAAAAGGGTGCCCACTATCACCTTTGTTGTTTGTGTTAACTTTGGAAGTGCTAAACAAAAATATTAGAGATGAAAAGAATATAAAAGGAATGAAAATCAAAAAGGAAGAATTTAAGCTGCAAGCGTTTGCAGATGATCTGGTTTTCATCTTAGAAGACCCTTTAGAAACAGCATCAAAATTGCTAGAAAAGATAGAGACATATGGAAAGGTGGCTGGTTTGAAAATAAATAAAGATAAGACAAAGATCTTGACAAAGAATATGCTATTAAGACAAAAGGAAGAACTGGCAGACCTATTGAAAATTCAGGTCATGAATAAGTTCAAGTACTTGGGGATATATTTGACAGCAAGACGTAGTACATTAAAAGAGAATAATTACATCAAACTTAAGCAGCAGATAGCGCTAGATCTGGTGAAATGGGAAAATTTACAACTGTCACTAATAGGAAGAATGTCAACAATCAAGATGAATATATTACCCAGAATTTTATATTTGTTTCAAACAATTCCAATTAGGCTTGGAAAAGATTACTTTGAACATCTAAATAAAATTGTGTTAAAATATATATGGCAAAGTAAGAAAGCGAGAATAAAGTTAAAACTTTTGCAAGATGCTAGAATTAGAGGAGGATTTGGTTAGCCTAAATGGGAATTGTATTATCAAGCTACAGATCTGATGTGGGTTAAGGAATGGATAACACTAAGAAACACTAGATTGTTGACATTAGAAGGACATGATTTGTTGTTGGGGTGGCATGCTTTTTTATGGCATAAAGGAACTAAAACACAGGGGTATTTTAGAAGACATTATATATGGGAGTCTCTGTGATTAAACTGGGAGAAGATTAAAAGACAATGTTATTTGAAAATTCCAGTCTGGTTATCGACCTTTGAAGCATTTTCTTAACCTATAATATACAAAAAGGAACAGTTAGATATGGTGAAATATTGAATGAAAAGGGTGAACTCAAATCTATACAAAAACTAGAGGAACAAGGTTAAAGATGAATTGGTTTTCATATGCGCAAATACATTCAAGGTATGATAAAGATTCTAAAATGGAGGGTTTCTATGATAAATTGAATGATTTAGATAAGATTTTGACAGGTACTGATGAAAAGGTGATTAAAAAACTGTATGGATATTTATTAGAAATTAAATTAGAAGAAGAACAAGTTAAAGAAACTATGATTGCTTGGGGAAGAATTTTGGATATGGGATTGATTTAGAGACATGGCAAAAATTGTGGTCTCAAAATTATAAAATGACAATGTCAACAGCATATAAAGAAAATTTGTATAAGATGTTTTACAGGTGGCATTTCCCCCCGACAAGAATAGCAAGAATGTTCAAGAATAAATCTGAAAAATGTTGGAAATGTCATCAGACACCCGGCTCATATTACCATATGTGGTGGACTTGTGCGGATGCTAAAAAATACTGGACTAAAATCCACATGTGGTTGGAAAAAATGACAAAAAAACATATAGATTTGAAACCAGAGATATTTTTATTGGGAATTTTACCTGAAGTATATAGTAAAGACTTGAAATACCTGATTGTAAACATGTTGACAGTGGCTAGGATTGTATTTGCTAAAAAATGGAAAAATGAGAAAATACCATCACAGGAGGAAATCATCAAGAAAATATTGGAATGTGCTGAAATGAGTAGATTGACATTTGAAATTAGAGAACAAGAGGATAAACAATTTTATAAAATTTGGGATCTTTTCTATCAATGCTTAGATAATAAAATACAGTAATGAAATATGTAGACTTTTAGAAAATAATAAATATATAAAGATGTACTTCTTTCTTATTATATCTACAAAATGATTTTAGGATAGATTTGGGATGATAATATGAACTGTTATAAAATAAACTAAGTAAATTATGATTATCTTGTAAAAGATGAATGAATTAAAGTATAGTCAAATGATTGATTAATAATGATACCAAGGTACTTAATTTTTGATTGAAAATATGAGATTATATGCAATGCAATTGTAACTGAAGACTACGAAATGGAAGCACAAAACAATTTGTAAACCAACAGGCACACTGTATGTACACATATGGAAGATAGCTTGATGTTTTTATGTTTTGTTTGTTTGTTTGTTTTTAAAAACTAATAAAAACTAAAAAAAAAAGGAATTGGTATAACAAAAACCATTATATAGGATATACAATATATAAAGACAGGGAAGTTTCCCTATTATCTAAAAGGATGATTCATGTAACCTTGAAGTTGTATCACATGTCAGAGTGGTACACCTTAAGCCATGTCTTCATGAAGTTGTGTAAAGGCTCATACATGGGGGCATGACTTAATGTAACATTTTCCTTGTTAAGTCCGCATAGAAGGAAGCCAGGAGTCGGTGACTGTGTATCAAGCTCTTTTATTTAGTCAGGAACCGAACTGGGGCTAAAGGAAAACTTTGCGGCTTTTTATTTCCAAGCCGTGGCAACTGTGGCCAAAGGCACCGCTTTGAATCTCCCGCGATTTGAATTGACCAATCGCAGGAGATTCTCAGCAAGCCAATCGGCGCGGCTCGCCTAGCCAATCCGATCGCCCCGCGCTTTGGCCAATCAAAGCGCGGGGATCTCAAGAATTCAAATGAGGGGACAGAACACCCCTCCCCTCTTGGTTCAGTCCTTACGTCGCGTAGTCCCGTAGGTAGGCGGGGCTCCGTCTCTGCCTACTGGACCTGCGCAGGTCAGTCGTAGGTTGGATCCCGGCCGGTTTGGTTGGGGTCTCTGTTTCTCCGGACTCCGTCGTGGGAACCGCCTGGTCTGTCTGGCCGGGCTGCTCTCCGCAGCTCCCTCCTGGGCTAACCGGGTTGGTTGAGCTGCGGGTTTTGCCGCTCCTGCTCGGTCTTCCCGGGTTGGTTGAGCTGGCCTGGCTGTCTCTTCCTGGCGAGGTTTCGTGCTGGCTGCTTTCAGGTGAGTATGGCTGGTTTCTTTTTTCTGGGTTTTGGTTCCCTGGGTATCCCCTCCCCTCTTGGTTTGTGTTGAGGGGGTTGGTTTTGCTTGGTTGCGTGTCGGTGGTGTCTTGTGTGGTCATCCTCGATCTTAACTGATCAATGTGGCATTTCCACGCTCGTCCATCGGTTGTTTGTAGCCGGTACGAGTGTGGACCTGTTAGTTATGTTATGATTGCTGGTACCCATAATGAGTCTCTGTTTAGGTTCTTCGCGTTGATGGCGTCGCCTGGTGTGAAGGTTCAGTGTTTGCTGGTGGAGTCTGGGGGTTTCTCTGGGTTGTAAGTGGGGTGTAATCTATCGAGTGGGGACCTTATTTTCCTCCCCATTAGCAGTTCTGCCGGGCTTTTATTTGTTGTGGTGTTTGGGGTTATGTGCTGTATGAAAAGTAATTTATTTATTTTGTCCTGGATCTTCCCGTGGTCTATTTTCTGAATGTTTTTTTTTGTGAATTGAACCATCCGTTCCGCCCAACCATTCGCTGCCGGATGCGCCGGGGCTGTCAGTGCGTGTCGTATGCCCCTTTCCGCTAGGAATTTTTCGAATTCTAGCGAGGTGAATTGGGGCCCATTGTCGGAGACGAGGAGGCCGTGTGTTGCGAAAAGTTTGCAGAGTTCTTTGGTCACGGCCTCCGTGGTGGTTGTTCTGATGTTGCTTACCTCCAGCCAGTTGGAGTAAACGTCTACGGTTATTAAGAAATCTATGTGGATCCTAGACCACGGTCCCCTGGGGGTTTCCCACTCTAGGATGGGTGCTGTGGGTGGGCTTGGCCTAGTTTCCTGGCATCGTTGACACCTTGCTACCCAGGCCTCGATCTGTTTGTCCATCCCTGGCCACCAAGCATAACTTCTGGCCAGGGTTTTCGTTCTAACGATGCCTGGGTGCCCCTCGTGTAACAGTTCCAAAACCTTCCCTTGTAGTTTATACGGGATGACCACCCTATCCCCCCATAGTATACACCCTTTTAGTAACGAGAGTTCCATTTGCCGGTTCCGGAATGTCCTGATGGACTCGTCATTGTCCTTTTCCAGCCACCCTTTCTCTACCCAATGCAAAACCCGTGCCAGACGTTTGTCTTTATTAGTTTCTCGGGCAATGTCTGACACGGTTATGGGTAGGTTGGGTAGAGTCTCTATGCTGAGGGTGGTCGTCGTGGGTGCTGGGTCAGTTTCTGGTTCAGGTAACGGTGAGCGGCTTAAGGCGTCCGCATGGGAGATAGTCTTACCAGATTGGTGTGTGAGTCCGTAGTTGTAGGCAGCCAGGAATTCAGACCACCTTGTCATTCGGGGAGACAGAATGTTCGGGGTGGCCCTGTTCCCTGCAAGGATTCCCAGCAGCGGTTTGTGGTCGGTGATGATGGTAAACGTCCAGCCGTAGAGGTACTCGTGAAACCTTTTTACTGCAGCGACGATAGCCAAAGCCTCTTTGTCCAGCTGGCTGTAGTTCCGCTCCGGTTTGGTGAGGGTCCTTGAAAAAAACGCGATGGGTGCTTCCTTTCCGTCGGGGAGAGTGTGGCTGAGGACAGCGCCGACGCCGAAGGGTGATGCGTCGCATGTGATGGCTAGTGGTAGGGTCTCATTGTACTGGATGAGGACGGCATCCGAAGTGAGCAGGTCCTTGGTTTTCCTGAAGGCGGCTTCCTCGCGTTTCCCCCAAGTCCAGGTAGCCACCTTGTCCAAAAGCCTATGCAAAGGCTCTGCCGCAGTCGCCTTTTGGGGCAGGAAGACATTATAAAAGTTAAGTAGCCCCAGAAACGCCTGCAGTTCTGTTTTTGACTTGGGTGTGGGGGCTTCCCTGATGGCTTTAATTTTCTTGTTGGTGGGGTGAATGCCATGTCGGTCTGGGAGGTATCCTAGGAATTCGACCCGCTCTGTGTACAGCTGGCATTTTTCCCTCTTCACTTTAAGCCCGGTTTCTTTGAAGCTCGTTAGCACCTCCCTTAGGCGAGTCTCTAGTTCGGCCTGGTTTGTTGCCGATACTAGTACATCATCGAAGTATGGGACCACCCCCTTGATGCCCTGTCAGAGTCTTTCCATGAGGCTCTGGAAAATTCCAGGTGCCACGCTGACTCCAAATTGGAGGCGGTTGCATCTAAAGGCTCCCGGTAGGTGACTATGGTTTGTGCCTCTGCAGTTTCCTTGTCGACCGGCAGTTGCTGGTATGCTTGGCCAGGTCAAGTTTCGCGAAAACTTTGCCCCCTCCCAGTGAGTGTAGGAGATGCTGCACTACTGGGATGGGGTAAGTGCTTTGCTGCAAGGCGCCATTTAGGGTAGCCTTATAGTCCCCGCAGATTCTCACTGACCCATCAGGCTTAATCAGGGTGACTATGGGGGTCTCCCACTGGGCGTGGTCTATGGGTTGTAAGACCCCTTGCTTGACGAGCTTGTCAATTTGCTCGTCGATTTTCGGTTTGAGTGCGAACGGTACCCGCCTTGGTTTTAGGCGTTTCGGGGGAACGTTTGGGTCTAGGCTGAAGGATATAGGGGGCCCTCGGTACTTGCTTAGGGTGCCGTTGAACACTTCTTGGAAGTCCCGGGCCAGTTGCTGCTCCCAGTCGGCTTCGGCGATGTGGTCAATGCCCGTGACTGCGATGCCTAGCGATGCGAACCATTGAAGTCCCAGTAGGCTAGGTTGGTCTCGATCGACGATGGTTAAGGGAAGTCTTTCGGCGTGTCCCTTGTAGGTCACTGTAAACTGTCCTGTTCCGACTACAGGGATGCAGTTTCCCTGGTAGTCCTTGAGGATTAGTCTCTGGTTTTCTAGTTGCCTTCTCTGGATGGTAGGCACCAAGCGTTTAATTTCTTGCCAGGCTACCATTGCGAGGTAGGACCTGGAGTCCACCTCCATTTTACAGGGTTCGCCTTCGATGCTTACCTCCACGTAGACCTTTCTGGCATCTGTGGTTGTGGCGTGGCCAATGGTGTCTCTTCTTTCCGCCTGGTCTCGCCACCTCATTGGGCTCGTCCGTTTCACTCCCAACGGTTGTCTGCTGGCCGGTCTCTGGTCCTGGGGGGTGTGCTCTCTCGTCTCCGCTCACTCGGGTCCCATCGTCTGGGGCTGTGGGTCTTCTTGAGGTGGCAGACGCGTGCGATGTGGCCCTTCTTGTCGCAGTGCCGGCAAACGGAGTCGAAGAACCGGCATTCGGATCTGGGGTGGTCACCTCCGCAACTGGCACACGCGGTCCTCGACTTACGACTCCACCGGGTGCACTGGTCGTGGCCTGCCTGGAGATGGTGGATGTCTTCCTCCTCATCTGACGTGCCCGAGGTGGAGTGGAGTTCGCCCTGGTGGGTGGTAGTTGCAGGTTGGGCTTCGGTCGACCTTGCAGGGTTGTTGTTTTCGTTGCGGTCCCCGGCATTCGGTCTCCGCATGCGGTCTGCTGAGTGTCGGGTTGCTTCAGCGGCCGCAGCTTCGGAGATGGCGTCGGCGAGAGCGATGTTGCCCTTAGCCATCAACCGACTTTGGAGAACGGGGTCCCAAAGGCCGAGCACGATTCGGTCCTGAAGGCCCTCGTTCATGTTGGAGAACTCGCATAGTCCTCCCAGGCGCCGCAGCTCTGCAATGAAATCACTGAAACTCTCGCCCGACCGCTGGTCCCGCCGATAAAATTCATGCCGTCGGATGAGGATGGGCACGGCTGGAGCATAGTGGTTTCAGAGCAATGGTTCGAGGTCCTTCCAATCCATTTCAGTCACGTCAGTGGGTTTGGCTAGCGCTTTTGCCATCTTAAACACTGCGGGCTCGCAGTGTGTTAGGAAGATGGCTCGTTTCTTTGGTCCCGTGGCATCCTTCTGATCGTTGCATTCGAGGAACATGTGGAATCTGTCTGTGTAAGATTCCCAGTCCTCGGTAGCGGGGTTGAAGGGGGTTGGTGGTGCGATGCTGGCCATCTCGTCGGTTGGCTGGCTTCCGTCGGACACGTGCTTCGGTTCAGGAAAGGTATCCCACCTTCGTCGCCAGTGTTAAGTCCGCGTGGAAGGAAGCCAGGAGTCGGTGACTGTGTATCAAGCTCTTTTATTTAGTCAGGAACCGAACTGGAGCTAAAGGAAAACTTTTCGGCTTTTTATTTCCAAGCCGCGGCGGCCGCGGCCAATGGCACCACTTTGAATCTCCCGCGATTCGAATTGACCAATTGCGGGAGATTCTCAGCGAGCCAATCGGCGCGGCTCGCCTAGCCAATCCAATCTCCCTGCGCTTTGGCCAATCAAAGCGCGGGGATCTCAAGAATTCAAATGAGGGGACAGAACATTCCTCTTTGCAAAATTTAAAGGATGTACCATTCTGATAAAGTCTTGCTTTCTGAAGCTTTCATTCTATCCCTCTCCTTAAAAGTTTCTAGTATCACAGTCCATACTATTGAAAATAAAGCAGAATTAGGTGTTGATGGAGGAGAAAATGATGATGAATTATGTCCTTAAATGAACATTGGAAGATTTTTCTGAAAAATATATGCTAGGAGGAAAGGCAGTAGAGTTGATCCAAGGGAAATGTCCTGATAGAAGAATTAGGGGAGTGTGTTAATGGATATTGTGGTCGAGGAAGGGTTTCAGGGGAGAGGGATAATGGTGAGTCATTTCAAAAATTGGACAAATTAACCTGATGATATTCTATTTGCCACATATGGGACGGAAATACAACATCTAAATATGCTATAAACAGAAATGTAAATTAAATGCCCTGATTTTAATAGAATATAATTCTTTATTGGCCAAGTTTGATTGGACACACAAGAAATTTGTTCTGGTACAATTTTTTTTCATGGACTGTATTATTGCATATTTAAATGCTTGGGGCATGAAAGAGCCTCAGTTGGGCTACAACTTCTATGTCCCTTCAGATTGCATCATTTGGAAAAGAGGTCCCTGGATTTGAAGAAATCAGCCTGTGAATGTAAAGTTTCAACATTTGTTTTCTTTCTATTTCTTCCTAAGGAAAGATTTCCACCTGCTGGTTACAAGATGAAATTGTAACTTGTTGCTTTATCCATGGAAAAATTAGAAGAGTATGCAGAAATATTTACCTCTGAAGCAATGGGTAGGGATACAAAGAAGGTTTATTAGATTTTACCCCCCAAATATTAAACAAAGCAATAGGCTTGAATCACAAGTGAGCTATTTCAAGCTTTAGTCTTGGATATCTGGAAAATCATGATAGCAGGGGTGTCAAAGTTGATTTCATTGAGGGCCATATTAGGGTTCTGTTTGACTTTGGGGGCCCAGAGTGGGCATGGTCAACTCGATTTCACTCATGTCAGGGGTACCTGTGGTGGCCCAGGCGCTCTGCCAGTGAAAAGATGCTCCCAAGCTGCATTTTCGACTGCAACCCTCTGCCAGCAGAGCTCTGGAGGATGACCTGCGGCCCTTGTGAGCTCCATTTTCAGCTGCAATTGTGTCCTGCAAGCTTCTACCAGTGAAAATGGAGCATGGTCCTCCTGAGCTCCATTTTTGCTGCCAGAGGCACCATGGGGTGGTCTTTTGTTGTTTCCAGGGTAGCCCCTTGGGCCAGATCTAAGCACCCCATGGACCAGATCTGGACCCCCTCAGTTTGACGCTGCTGTGATAGTGCTTCCACTTATTTAACTTATTTAATGGTTCTTGCATTCCTTCTTCGAGGTTATCTTCATATTTTTTCACTCAGAGTTTTATGTTACTTTGGCCCTATCTTCCTTGAAGTTAGTCCTTTCCTCAGGCCATGATGAGGGGGTCAAACTTCTTTTCCAAAACACCAAAAGGCAAGATGAGAAACAATGGGTGGAAAGTAACCAGGGAGAGAAGCAATATGGAACTAAGGAGAAATTTCCTAACGGTGAGAACAATCAAGCAATAGAACTTGCTTTCAGAAGTTGTGGGTGCTCTATCACTGAAGGCTTTCAAAAAGAGACTGGTCAGCCACTTGCTGGAGTGGTATAGGGTCTCCTGCTTGAACAGGGAGTTGCATTAGAAGACCTCCAAGGTTCCTTCCAACTCTGTTATTCTATGTTCTATAGTTGTCTTGTATTAACTTTGTGAGTTTTTATTTATTTTGTTCAGTCACGCTATCTAACGTATTTTTTAAAATTGCTCAGTAAACCAACCAGAGTTGATCGATTTGGGCAGCTCTGCAAATCTGATAAAAGAAATAAATTTTAAAAAATGATAGGAGGCCTTTCAAATGCCTTCCAAGGCTAAAATTTTATGACTGAACAAACTAGACTCAGAATAGAAGAGATTTGTGGCAGTCAAACTGGTTGGACAAGACTGGCAGGATCTATTATTTTGTTAGGCAAATTCAGCCAGGTATCTCCATGAGAACCAAGAAAGCAGAAGTAGAAGGAAGTTTTCTATCCCCTCCCTACCTAAAAAGAGGAGACAAAACAGTTCTTTGAGCAAGAAGGACTAGAAGGATGAGATTTTAGATTCTATCAGGAGCAACAGCATTTTAAATAATTGATGTGGGGGGAAGAATTGGAGTGACTACCTAAAACATGAAAACTGAGTAGGTTCATTGGGTTCAATCTATATATTTTATCAATAAGCACAAATATTTCAAAGTGCCAATAGGTGGTAGAAGGACTGCAGAGCCAGGGGGAGAGGTGAAAAGAGGGATCAACCAAGAATCCCTATGTAGCCACAATCAAAGTTCAACCCCCTTCCCCTCCCCAAGTGCTGTTGACCCTTATCTAACTCTAACCAAGTGCTGATTGTTCATTGACAAGATGTTTGGGCATAGGCTGTTTAGCAATGAATCAATTATATTGAACCTTCATGTGTGGACCTGGTCTTACACATCTGACACAGTTTGTTGCTAGTTTACTTTATTGTCACTGCACTTCGTACAACGAAATCAAACGCCATTATCATTGCACATCATGACCATGAAAATAAACACAAACACATCCTTCACACTCCACACATTGAATTGAAAATCCCTGACACCGCACCAACACGGCACTATACAGTAGAATTCAACAGAGCTACTGCCCTGGGATAGAAGCTGTTTTTCAGCCTATTTGTCCTTGTTTTTATTATTCTGTACCATCTGCCAGATGGTAATAGTTCAAAAAAAGGGTTCCCAGGATAAGATGGATCTTTGATAATGTTTTGAACTTTCTTAAGGCAGCAGGAGCTATAAAGCTCTCCCAAAGAGGGGAGAGGGCAACCAATGATCTTCTGGGCAATGACATTAACTCTCTGGAGTGCTTTCCTATCTGCCCCTGTGCAATTGGCAAACCATACAGAGGTGCAGTATATTAAAATGCTCTCTATGGTGCAGTGGTAGAAGGTCACCAGCAGTTTTTCATTCAGTTGTTGTTTCCTGAGAAGTCTCAGAATGTTTTCCAAAGGAAATCATCCCAGGATACATAATGTATTTTTGGAATACTTGACAGTTTTTAAAAAAAGGGATATGTGATGTGATATTTGGGTACTACAGAGGTTTGGGGGTTCTACTTAAAAAAAAAAAAGTGAAACTCTGATTTATCAAATCTTGATTCAACAGGTTTTACATATAATAGACCAAATTTCCATACTTTTTTATACACGCACACCATAATATCATTATACAAATTATATAATTGACATGGTTTGCATCAATGTACTTATTCATATAATGACATTATTTTCCTAACTATGCCATCATGCCAAATGTCATACATGAATATGAAAAATGTCATTTGTATCATACCACTAGTTTGCAATTGAATTGAGTAAGTCTTCATCCATTAGATACTCTCAGATGTTCATTCAAGTCAATTTCAAAGCTAGTGGTTGCATTTATACGGACAGCAAGTCTTAATTTCATTAAAACCTTGATTGTTTTGGTGGCCAGGATGGTGTACTCAAAATTGGCATCTAGGTTTCATGCTATTTTGAAGCACAAAAATACAACAAAACTGCAATGGAAGATTAAAACAGAATTTAAACAATGTAACACAAACCAAAGATAAATCCGAAAACAGTGCTGTGTCCAATCTCAATATCCACTCCCAAATTCTTGAGCTTGCTAGTCTTTGCTTTAGGTGAAATATTAAATATGGCTCCCAAGAATGAAACAGTGTCCATCTCTGTCCTATGTTACAGATATCTTCACCTCTAAAAGCTCTTTTTGAAGGATTCGCTCTTGTATTTGTGAGGTCTAGAATGATCATAGGACTTCCCAAAGCATTAATTCAGCTGAAAGTATAGGCCTGTAGTTCATCAGAACTCCTCACTTATATGTCAGAATAGTAGTGAAAAGGATCCTACACATAGATAAACTGACTTTTTTATTTGAGACCAGAAGGTTGATCTGATCTCTTGAGTTCAAAACCTCAAGGATTGAAGACGGACTCATTTCAAATTCACTATCCCAGATTTTTAGGCAAAGTAAAAAAAAAAAACTTTTTGATAAGAGTACAGTTCATTCTTATTCCAAAATTCATTTTATTCTAATCTATCTTTTTAGGGACGCAGCCCTCCATTTCCAGAAGTTCGGGCCATCCATCATACTTGTTTGTCTCCTTATTGTTTTTCAAATACTGGAAAAAAGGGGAAAAAAGAAACAAAATTAGGCATTTGCTTTGGATAGTTACACTTTTCAACAGATAGGAATATGGATTCCACAAAATCAAAGCATTAGCTTCTCTAGTAGCTGGTAGATATTTCTGGCTAAGTATTACAGTAGGTAGTCCTTAACTTACGACCACAGTCGAGCCCAATATTTATGTTGCTAAGTGAGATGTTTTGTCCACTTTAAACAACTAGTACCATTGTAATTTTGAATGATTGCTAATTGAACTGTTGTAAGTCCAGGACTATCTATAGTTATAAGAGCAACAACTTGCTAAGAACCCAGATTACAATCATGCTCAGAGGTGCTTTGCAGCAGTGGTGGTATTCTACTGGTTCGGCCAGGTTCGTGCAGACTGGTAGTAAAAAATGCTACTGTTCGGCCAAACCGGTCGTTAAAAAAAAAAAAAAACAGCTACCGGTTTGGCTAAACCGGTATTTCTTATTTTTTCCTCTCCTGACAATCAGCTGTTCTGTGCCGGGATCTCCCTCGCTGTCTTACTGATGCCCAGGAGGCAAAAAAATGGAGCACTGGGGGGCTGCACCCCACCGTGCTCTGGTTTTTTTGCCTCCTGGGCCTCAGGGAAGCCTCCTGGGAGCAAAAACAGCTTCCCAGGAGGCTTGCCCAGGAGTCAAACAAAGAACCCCCCCCCCAAAAAAAAAATGGAGCACAGGGGAGGAGGTGCTGAAAAAAAAAAAAGAAGAAGAAGAAGCCAGGCCCACCCAGTCATATGGCCACGCCCACCTATCCACGCCCACCTATCCATGCCCACAGAACAACAGAACCCACCCCTGCTTTGCAGGCCCTAAAGTATCCTTTCTGAGGCTATTGTTTATTCTAACCCTTGTTAACTGAATGGTCGTAAGTTGAAGATTACCTCCAGAGATAAAAGGCAAAGATAGAAGAAGAGCAATATAGAAATGTTAGCTTCTAATAGAAAGAAAAAAACAGGCAAACCAGCCACAGGACAATAGTGCTGAAAATCTTAATTCCAGAGGTGTGAAGGAATATGGGCTGGATTCAGAGAAGCAGAAGGATAAAGAATAAAAGAGTTATTAAAAAATACCTGAGTTCCTACGGATGTAGAAAGTATAAGAAAGGAATCTGAAACAACTCACCTTGCTTGTGCTAAGTGCAAATTGAAGAAGAGATAGGCTTGGACAGATTTCCTAACCACATGAAAGCACATCCCAAAACACTCAGCAAACCTGTTTTCTACCCTTGCCCAAATCTAAGGGCTGACAGGAATACCTGCCAAGGGAATGAACCAGAGCTGACATTAACAGAGGACTTCCTCTTTGTCAGAAAAGGGAATTTCCTGTTCTGCCGTAGTCCTAATAGTCAACGGATTGGAGGCGGGTTAGGAGTTTTCTGATTCTGCGATTTCCTTAAGTAGCCAAATGAGAAATCATCTCAGCATGTGTCACTTGGGATTATAGCACACAGCTATTGTTACCACAACGCACCTGTTCAAATGGACTTTCGCTTTTGAGTCCACTCCCACCAAGGAATATCCAGTTGTCTCGAAAACCCATCTGGGAAGCATATTTGCTTCCTAAGTCAGAAAATAACTTCCGGGCTTCATCATTTAGCCTGAGAGACAGAAAATTATTTTGTCATATATTTTCCCCTTTAACACAGCAATTTAAAGGATGGAGGATAACAGCTGCAGAATTAGCAAATTGATCAGGTCAGCACTTTACAATGCAGCCTTTCAGAAGACAGAAGATCCATCTGTACAAAGCTCATTCAGACTGCAGATCTCCTTACTCTCTGTTAGCTAAATCTGTTGCATAAAATATTTCCTCTTTTAGCTATTACCATTCAACCATGGAACAGCTCTGTGGTTCCCAGAGTCAAAGTTTTTAGGAGCTTCCCTCTCTATCCAGGCAGATGGAGAAGAGAACCACCCTTAAATTTTCCCTTTGTAGGCCTGTCTGTCTCTATTATCCTTGTTGTTTTGCAAGAAACTATCAAACCAGGATGTTTTGAATTGGGATTCTGAATACACTTAAGCTAGTGTGAAACAAACAACAACAACCCCAAAACAAACAGATTTTGGATTCATTATAACCCAAACCATCCTTTTCCAGAAAAGTAGAAGTAGGACTGGAAGTATTTTAGCCATGAGGAATGAACCTTCCTTCCTTCCTCCCTCCCTCCTTCTTATCCATCATTTATTGCTGATATACTCCTATATTCCCTGGAGTTACTTCCACTGCATTGCAACATGCTTAGAACAGTACTGAATACCAGAGCACTAGTAATCCAAACTTCTTTACTATCCATTTAAATAAGGTAGAATTTTTGCACAATATCTTCCCATATTTCTGCAGCTGAGAAAAACAACTTCAGAGCCATTTAGAGTTGCAGTATCTTGCAACTTAAGCCTGTCTTCAATTAATTTTATATATTAACATAAATTGCCCATGAGCCTTTAAAAATAATGTTTGTTACTTTTCTTTCTGTACTATATAAATAAGCAGAGCAACAAAGAAAAACACCTCTGGAACTTATGTTATAAACAAAAGAATCCCACAAACATTGCCTGCATGTTTTGAAATTTGTCCTTTTTCTTGCTTCTTTGTCAAAAAAAGACAAATGGAAACACTGATAAGCAACACATATCAATAATCCTAATGCTAACAAACAAAACGTACAATTTCCAGTCTTGTCTAATTATTTCTTTAGCCAAATACATGCTACCAAGGCCTACAGTGCTCAAAGCTGTGGCTATAGCTGAGAGGAATAGAAGCACTTTTTAAACAACAATTGATCTAGAGCCATGATGGCAAACCTATGGCACAGAGGCATTTGTGCTGGCATGCGAACTGCAGGCAAACTTACCTCACTGTGCATGTGTGTGCCTTACAGCTGATTTTCGGCCAGTTTGAGGTCTTTTTTTGGCCTCCCAGAGGCTTGAGGAAGGCTTCTGCAGGCTTTGCAGGCCAAAAACTAACCCCATTTCGTCACTTCCTGTTTTTCCGAAAATACAGGAAGTGACTGAAATGGGGCAAGTTTTCAGCCTGCAAAGCCTGCAGAAGCCTTCCTCAAGCCTCTGGGAGGCAGAAAAAGGCCTCAAACCAGCTGAAAATCAGCTGTGAGGCACAGTGCAGGAAAGGGGGTGGCAGAGGGTGGGTGGTTGAGTGGGGATTGTGCAAGCATATGTAGGGGTTGTGGGGGGGCACACATTGCCTTCTGGGTGCTGGCACATAAGCGCATACACAATTTTTGGCACAGAAGCCCAAAAAAGATAGCCATCACTGATCTAGAGTCATAGTAATAAATCTGGCAACATTAGTCCAAAACATGTAAATAATAGGATAAGACCTAAACAAACAAGTTAATGTCCCTATTCCTGAGTTAGATATCCAGCAATAGTATAACTAACATTTACTAAGGATTTTCTGAGATATCCATTATATTTAAACAGTTACATTGTTATATTCATGTCCTGTTAAGATCCTGGAATCATATTTATTTGGTATAATGCAGTCTTTCATTCCTTCATCAGAACAGGATAGTCAAACTTGTTACTCCAAAGGTCAGGGAAATAATATCAATTCCTTCAATTGTTTATTAAATGAGTTGCTGGTTTAGGAACGACAGACTCTTCAACTATTTCAAAAGGCAATTTATGAAATGTATTCATTATCTTGCATGTTAATTGAAAGTAATGTGATTAATAAAAAATAACACAGTGAATAGGTTCTCTCACAATATATGTCAACCTTGAAGGTGTATTCATCTTAGTTGTTATCCTATATGTTGGAATTCATTTTTGGAATGTATTTTTGTGCAATGACTATATACAGCCGGTAAATGGCAGTGTTTACAAGTTTGGATCTATGGTATATACAGGGGTGGGATTCAAATTTCTTAATAACCGCTTCTGTGGGCATGGCCTAATTTGGTGGGTGTGGCTTGATGGTCATGTTACTGGGTGGGCATGGCTTGCTGACTGGGCGTGGCTTGGTGGTGATGTGACTGGCTGGATGTGGCTTGTATGTAAATATTTATGTAAATATTTAATTTTTTATTAAAAAAGAGCAACTTTTACACAAAATCAAGCAAAGCAGGGAGGCAGATTGAGTTGCTCACAGAATCACAGATTCACTCAGAGATCTATCTTTCTGCAATCTGCTACCTGAGTCTGCACTGAAAAATAGAAGCTTCAGTCCTAAGGAAGGTTCAGCTCTATTTTTAGATTAGCTACAAAATAAGAAAGCCAACAATTGCCTGCTTTCTAGCTAATCTAAACCTCCCTGCACAGCTGATAGTTGGAACAGCTGATTGTGGGGCAAAAAAAAAGAAAGGAAAAATAGCAAATTACCAAAAATTAGGCGAAAGCACAAGTCAGGCAAGTTGGGTGGCATGCATGCCAGTTAAGGATGAATGGGCGGGCCGGGGAGGGTTGGGTCCAGTCAGTAGTGCAATTTGCTGGTTCTCTGAACTGGGCAGAATCATAACAACCGGTTCTATAGAACTAGTCTGATCAGGTAGAATCCCACCCCTAGGTATATACTCTATGTTCTTTTGTTCTAAGTAGAGTTTTCTGTTTCAGTTAAAACAGTTAATCAGTAAAGCACATGATGACTGTACACTTTATTTGAGGCGTGATGTTATATATAATCAGAATTTCTAACAGAATTTCTAACACATACTCAATACTCAACTACCCATCTGTCTTATTTCCTCTGCATCAAAAGAAGGATATTAACAACTGAGAACTGATCTTGGTGTATTTTGGTAGGAGATGTAAAAAGCAGTGTCATACTGAGGATCATATAATGCTTACATCACTAACAGGAACTTTTAATATGGATCTCTTTGTGTGTTATTTCTATGTAAACAAATTACAGCACAAGACTAATAAAATGAAAGAAATAGTTTACTTACTTTGTTGCTGGGTCATCATAAGAGGCAAGGAGCACAAGGGTGCCTTTGCTAATTCCTTTCATAAAATCCAGCAAATTCTGAATATCTTACAGAGAAACCAAGGAAAAAAAGTTTGCAAGCTACTTATTATGAACATCTGAGATATAGAAAATGTAACTAATAAAGGAAATCACAGTGTTTCTTAACAAATAATGTAACAACCCCACAACAAAAATAAAGCAACCAAATGCTATAGGTAAGCTTGGGCTTTCCAGATGTTGGCTGTACCGTATAGAATTCTAGAAACTGTATCTGGAGAAGGGTTCTGTATGCAAGAATAATCCCATAGACAGATCCAACCTGTTTTGCTTTGTTTGAAGACCTTTGAGATAGGCACAATAGGAAATAGGTACAATAGACTACAATGGAAATAGGTACAATAGACTACAATGGAGATAAGTACAATAAACTACAATGGAAATAGTTCAATAGACTACAGTGGAAATAGGTACAATAGACTACAATAATTACAGAAATTCAGCCTGAAGGTTACCCAGTTTATGAGTTTTAGCCTGTATTCAGAAGTTACAAGGACCTACAGAAGTATATTAATATTAACCAATAATATAAGCTAACCAGATTAACAATTTCTTTGTTTTATGGAAATTTTCTTATACTTTCAACTTCCTTTAACCCTCAGTGTTGCACTATTAATGCATAACGAATTAACAATTTCACATACCTCCAGAATACATGTCAAAGCTATCTGTTTTGATGACTTGTCCCGTGGTTCCTGGAGATTGAAGTGAAACACATTTTTATAAAACATGTTTATAAAGTATGTGCACTTAGTTCAGTCTCTGGAATGATGGAAAAATGAAATAAAAATGTCCAAGGCTAAAATTAATTGGTTATCAAAAATGCAACATATTTTCAATATGGGTGGAAGTATATGATAAGAATTATTTTTCCAGCATTCTCTGCATTCTCCCTTTTGTCCTGTTGCTAAAACTGCTAAAGACAGGTTTTGTGCTTGTTCTTGGGACATGGCCAAAATCTACAAAATGGATACAGATAATTTTAAAAGAAATGAACATTCAAAGTATGAGGAACTATGTAAACAAGGATGATAAGTTTTCCAGGATGTTGAAATTGCCATTGTAATAAGAATTGCTTCTTATGGGCAAACAATTCTCATGCTCTGCTTCTCACTGAAAAATCTTGTAGATTTTTGAATCAATACTCCAGGGAAGGTGAATGTGTAAGTCTGAAAGTGTTGCCACTTTTTTTCTAAAGTATTTGAATCTTCCAGTTATCCGAATATAAATTGTGTATCCTTCATGAAAATACTATAACTGAATAATCAAATTCTGCAAAGCCTGACTCAAACAATTTGTAGGAATTTCTATTAAATGTTTAACAATATTAACTATTGCTAAAGGTCCCACCTATGGACACTTGCTATAAGCAGGAGCTATAGGATTTCTTCCTCTTCAAACTGTGTTTGTTAAATGGGTAATTATTTGTAAAAAGTCATGTTTTGGCTCCCAAGGTGACAATCTCCTTTCTAGCTCCCTTCTCTGGATTCAGAGGCCTCTCCAAATTGGAGGGGGAAAAAAGAATAATTTTAAGGAGTGACTGGGCAGGGAAGGATGCTGTCAGCAATATCGGGCATGTGCACCATGTTGCGGAGGGGAGGGACAGGTAGAGAGGGACGGGGCCAGCCAGGGTCACAATTTGCTGGTTCTCTGAACTGCGCAGAATCATAACAAACAGTTCTATAAAACCAGTCCGAACTGATAGAATACCTGAGCACAACCTCCTTTGTTGCCAACTCAGATATGTTTCCTGATATGCAGACAAGATGGTGATAACACTGGTGATGATACTACAGTATATACAATTTTACCACACATGTGTACATGAGGCACATGATCATTTATATGTAGAGATATACTTTTTATTACTCCTTTTAGAGTCATTAGGCCGATTGTTCTTTCTGTACCTTGCTGCACTGTATCTCACCCATTCAAATTCTGCTCATTTATTCCAGTCTTGACTCACTTAGAAGGATATGGCTTTTTTTTGCCATTTGCAGTCTCAGGGCCTCCTAGGGCTTTCTTCCCATGTATTGATCTTGAATAATTACAAGTTTCTTCTTATGTTACAAAGACATGTGATATCTGATTGGACTTTCCTTTCTGGTCTACAGTCTCACAGTAGGAGATGGCCCAGAGATTTCCTTTCATTAACTTTATCTATAGTGGCCCATTCTTCCTTTTTTTTAAGTATTAATTTTTTATTGAAGAATCCTTTTACAGAAAGTTTGAATATTTTATCCTTTCAGTTTACTTACAATATATTGTGGGTCCCTTCTTTCCATACTCTATCCTTTCTAATCATTAAAACCAAGTTTGTTTTATTTTCCATTTTCAGCAAAAAGAAAAAAAGGGAGGGGGTTGCTGTCATTTCCAGATATATTGTTGTCTTTTCCCAAATCAAACAAGTCAATTTTGACATCTCTGCAAATTCTGTTATCTTCACCAACCATTCCCTCGTGATGGGGATTCTCTTCCTTTATAAATAGAATTTATGATTAAGCTACAGAAAGGGTTTATGAGGTCTTTAACAGTGCCAATGTCCATTGGGCTTGCCAGATGTCATACTATCTCAAGGTTAGCTTAATAATTAAGCTAACCTTAATTATCATAAAATGATCTGTTTTTATATCATTTTATGATTCCAGAGCATTGTCTGTTTCCTCTTCCCTTCCATCATCAGAGCAGGCCATTTTTGAAGGATAGAAATAGATTATGTTGGAGTCATTGGTGCTCTCTGAACTTGGGAGTTTCATGACCAACTAGATATAATCTTCAATGCACATCATCATCATTAGTTGGGCACTGATGATACTCAGTTGGGTAATGAAATGTCTGCAGGCAAACAACCGAGCTCAGTGAGAGAGTATCAAAGACTCCATAGTTCAACCCTGGTCTACATATATTGTCTTCTATTGGAATGAATGACTTTATTCTTCACTCGCATACCTTCCAATGTGAATGTGACCTCTTGGCATTTTTAAGCATTCTTTTCCTTCTGATGTTGCCTCAGCTACTCTTGTCTCTTTTGGTTGGTGCATTTCACTTTGTCAGAGCTAATTCCTGCAGTTCATTAGCTATTTCACAGGGGCAGGAATAACCCGCATCTAAATCAATGGTTACCAGAATTTCTAATATCTTCTAATATCTAACAACACAATGGCTATAACACTCATCCTATAAATAGAAAGTTGCTCATTTGAAACCTGGCAGAAGCATTGCCCTTTACAAAAAATACTATTTCCCCCATAACCTACCTACTTTTCTCTTTCCTTTTTTTAAAGTATTAAATACATTCAGTGGTGCACCATTTCAATATTTTCCTAGTCATTTGGGGTAGAAGAGTTTCAGCTATGTTGTCCTGTGAATTAGCCAACAAACTGTTGAGGTTAGCTTGTAATAAAGTGAAAGCTAACTTGGAAAGGCCTGCTCATGGTAACATAAATGGGAACAGAGAATTCTAACCTTTAGCAATGGAGTGATGGGGAACATAAAGTAATGTTATCTCTCCCTGTCCTACAGATTGCTCACCCAATTTGGTGATGAGACGGTTGTGAAATGGGGATAAACCCTGAGTGAGAAAGACTGAAATACTTCCTAGGCAGGAATATCCAACTAAAATGCTTGTTCCACTCATATAGAAGTACAGAATGATAATGGTAGTTCTCGCGTCTCCTTCGAACCGATCCACCCCAGATCTAACACTGGCGACGAGGATGGGATCGTGGTGAACAAGGAGACCCCAGCATGTGACGGAGCGACACGCTGAACAGGCAGCATGGCCGGCATCAACTCGCCACCCGCACCCTTCAACCCTGCTACCGAGGACTGGGAATCCTATACCGATAGGTTCCAAATGTTCCTCGAGAATAGCAACCTCAAGGACTCCAATGACCACAAGAAATGAGCCGTGTTCCTCAGGCACTGCGGGCCCGCAGTATTCAAGATGGCCAAAGCCTTGGCCAAACCGGAGGACGTCAAGGCGATGGAGTGGGATGATCTCGAGCCCCTGCTGCGAAGCCACTACTAGTGCCCATCCTTATCCGGCGGCACGACTTCTACAGGTGGGATCAACGCGAGGGTGAGGGGCTGGGCAACTTCATAGCAGCACTATGGGACCTGGGCGGCCTGTGCGAGTTCGCTGACCTGGACAAGGCCCTGCGAGACCGCGTTGTCCTGGGACTCCGAGACCCCATCCTCCAGAGCCACATCATGGCAAAGGGAGACATCTCCCTCGCTGATGCCCTCACCAAAGCCGCTGCAGCGGAAGCAGCCAAGAAATCAGCGGCTCGGATGCGACAATTGAGTATCATGCCACGAGCAGTGGCCGGAGAGGCAACGTCGACCCCCAAGAGGCGACCAGCAGCAGACCACACAACCACACACCACGGCGACATCGACTCCTTCTCGGAAACCGAATATGAGGAGGAGGAGATCCACCGCCTTCAATCAGCGTGGGAGCGGCGGGAACCACGAGGTCGTAAGTCGAGGTTCCAGTGTGCAAGTTGCAGCAGCGATCACCCTCGAGCGGACTGTTGTTTTCTCGATGCCATTTGCAGGCATTGCGAAAAACGGGGGCACATCGCCAAAGTGTGTCGGAATAAAAAACACTACAGCCCGCGACGATGAGATGCCAGCCCCCAACGGAGAGAAAGCACTCCCACCAGGAACTGTGATCGCCAGACGGAGAACCGCTGGAGCCGAAAAGGTCAGAACAGGTGACTCCAGGAGACGAGACAAAGAGGAAACACACCAGACCGTCGTCATCGGCCATTCCTCCACCAGCGACGCCAGAAAGTATATGTGATGGTCGGGATAGAAGACCAGCAATGCGACATGGAGGTGGACTCAGGGTCCTTCCTCTCAATGGTTTCCTGGCGCACACTCAAGCGCCTGGTTCCCACCATCCGCCGCCAAGAACTGGAAGACCAAACACTAACACTCAAAGACTATCAGGGGAACTGAATCCCTGTAGTCGGCAGAGGCCATTTTAAGGTCACCTTCAAGGGCCACACAGAAGTGCTACCCCTGACGATCGTCGACCGAGATTGGCTGAGCCTGTTGGGACTGCAGTGGTTCGCACCCCTGGGCATCGAAGTAACTGGTATACACCACATCAGAGAGGCAGACTGGGAAGCGGCACTCGTGAGGGACCTCCGGGAAGTCTTCGATGACAGCCTAGGCAAGTACCAGGGGTCTCCTATCTCATTTAACATAGACCCGAGCATCACGCCAATCCGCCTTAAGCCCAGGCAAGTGCCGTTTGCACTCAAGCCCAAGATCGATGAGCAACTCGATAAGCTCATTGCGCAAGGGGTGCTAGAACCGATCGATCATGCCTGGTGGGAGACCCCAATTGTCACCCCCATCAAGCCAGATGGGTCTGTGAGAATTTGTGGTGACAACAAGGCCACCCTAAACCATGTGCTCCAACAAAGCGCATACCCCATCCCAGTAGTCCAGCATCTTCTGCACTCACTGGGGGGAGGCTGAATTTTTGCAAAGCTCGACCTGGCACAAGCCTACCAGCAGCTGCCGGTCGACGCCACAACAGCAGAAGCCCAAACCATCGTAACGCACCAAGGGGCTTTCTGCTGCAACCGGCTCCAATTTGGAGTCAGCGTGGCACCCGGGGTCTTCCAAAGCCTTACGGAAAGACTCCTCCAGGGCATAGAAGGGGTTGTGCCCTACTTTGACGATGTCTTGGTGGCCACGAAAAATGAAAAACAACTAGAAGCCAGATTGAGGGAGGTACTGAAAAAATTCAGAGACTCGGGACTTAAAGTCAAGAAGGGGAAGTGCCAACTATGGGCCGAGAGGGTCGAATTTCTAGGATACCTCTTAGACAAACAAGGGATCCAACCCACAGAAAAAAAACTGAGAGCCGTAAGGGAAGCACCTCGACCCAAAAACAAAACGGAATTACAGGCTTTCTTGGGACTGTTAAACTTTTACAATGTCTTCCTACCTCAAAAGGCGACCCTGGCGGAACCACTGCATAGGCTGTTAGATAAAACAGCCACCTGGACCTGGGGAGCATGGGAAGAGAGCGCCTTCAACAACACAAAGAACCTGCTAACATCCGACGCGATACTAATCCAGTACAGCGAGACCCTGCCATTGACGGTAACGTGCGACACGTCACCATTTGGGATCAGCACCATCCTCAGCCACCAGCTACCAGATGGGAGGGAAGCACTCATCGCTTTCTCGTCAAGGACACTTTCAAAGCCAGAACAGAACTACAGCTAGCTCGACAAAGAGGCCCTAGCAGTCATCGCCGGCGTCAAAAAATTTCACGAATACCTTTATGGTAGGACTTTTACAATCATCACGGACCACAAACTGCTGCTAGGAATCCTGGCAGGAAACAGGGCCACACGGAACATTCTATCGCCAAGAATGACTAGGTGGTCCAAATTCCTAGCAGCATACAATTACCAGCTGATACACCGACCCGGCAAGGACATCGCCCACGCAGACGCCCTGAGCCACTCACCCCTACCTGACCGAGAAGATGACCCAGCACCCACAACAGAGGTACTCCAAATAGAGACAATATCCAACCCACTCGTGACCGCGCCAGACATTGCCAGAGAAACAAATAAAGACAAGCGGCTGGCGCGAGTCTTGAGCTGGGTTGGAAAAGGGTGGCCGGAAGGGGATAAAGATGAACTATTCAGATCCTTCTGGAACAGACAAACTGAACTCTTTACTGAGAAGGGCTGCATACTTTGGGGGGACAGAGTGGTAATCCCGGAAACATTACAGGAAAGGGGGGGATGCTGCATGAGGGGCACCCAGGGATGGTCAAAATGAAAAGCCTGGCTAGAAGCTACGCATGGTGGCTAGGAATGGGCAAACAGATCAAAACCTGGGTGGCCAGATGCAAGCAATGCCAAGAGTCCAGACCTAACCCTTCTGCAGCCCCAACCCAAGAATGGGAAACACCCAGAGGCCCGTGGTCTAGGATCCACATAGACTTCGCGGGGCCAACCAAGGGACACATGTACCTTATCACAGTGGATGCTTACTCCAACTGGCTGGAGGTAAGCACCATGAAATCTACCACAACAGAGGCGGTAATCAGAAAACTGAGCAAACTGTTTGCCATGCACGGCCTGCCAGATGTAATAGTATCGGATAACGGGCCCCAATTTACCGCCCTAGCATTCGAGCAATTTCTGGCAGGCCAAGGAATACTCCATGCATTAACCACACCAGCAAATCCAGCGGCGAACGGACGAGCGGAACGCATGGTCCAATACACTAAGAAGGCCATCCAAAAAATAGATGCAGCCAACATACAGGACAAAATTAATAAAATGCTCCTCATACAACATATCACACCTAGCGCAACCACAAATAGAAGCCCAGCAGAACTGATGATGGGCAGGAAACTGCGGTCAACCTTAGATAGAAAGCATCCAACATACAACCCGGACAAATCCCTGGGTTCCTCAAGCAAACACAGAACATTTAAAATAGGGGACATGGTATACGTGAAAAACCTGTCAGGAGGACCACTCTGGGTACCAGCAACAATCACCCAGATAACTGGCCCCATATCATACCGATTAGAGACAAGCGACGGAAAAAACTGGAAACGACACATCAACCAGCTAAGATTGAGGACAGCTGTCACCAACAACCAACTACCAGAGCAGATAACTAGAAAGGGGGGGGGAATTGGCAAGTGAAAAAGAAAGAGCTGAAGGGAACCAACTAACACAAACAGAACACTCCCACCCACAATAAATAAACCACCAATAAACCGATGCTACTCACCTGTAGATGCAGGACCCATGGAACACGAAACCCCGGAATCTTCACCTGGAAGGAGCAGCCAAACCAGTTCAACCAGCCCGGAAAGATCCGGTGGGAACAACAGAAACGGCAGCTCAACCAGCCCAGATAGACCGGGAGGGAGCTACCCAGAAAGGCCCAGCTCAACGTTCCAGGCGGTTCCACCCCAAGGAACCGGAGCAACAGAGAAGGCATCTGAACCTGTCGATGACTACACCAGAACTGAACCGCGCAAGTCAAGTAGGCGGGTACGAAGCCCCGCCTACCTACGTGACTACATCACAATGCACTGACGGGCAAAACCAAGAGGGGAGGGGTGTACGATATTAGCATACTCCAAACCCTCTTAAATGATTGGTCCAAACGGACAGTGACCTGATTGGTTGAATACTCGGCCCTGATTGGAGCGCTGGGAATCTCCCGCGATTGGCTGTGCCGATCGCGGGAGATTCAAAGTGCTGCCATTGGCCACCGAGCCGTGAGCCAGCCCTATATGAAGGGCTGCCGCGGCTCGCATTCTCCAGGCTATTCTGATCTACAATAAAGAGCTGAAATTACTGAATGGTCTCGCATCTCTTTCGAACCGATCCACCCCAGATCTAACAGTAGTAGTACTTTTCTCAAAGTTATAGAGAAGCTAAGGTATTTTCACTGGTTGCAGTGAACCAGCATTGATTTGGAAATAGCATCATGTGAATGACATAGCCATATTCAGTAGCAGACAAAGGGAGAAATCTTCATATGATAACAGTATTTAAGACTGGGGCCCTTAAATGGCAAGCAAATCCATCGGTTCTAGAATATAAATTCAAATCATTTCAATACTGTACAGAAAAAAATCCCTACTTTTTGAATTAAGCCTTTCTTGTGGATATCTCATCTCCTTCCCACTTGTGACTGTATGACTGGAAATTTGTCGCTTGTATCCTTACAATTTATATTGACTGTTTCCTAGTATGATTTGATTGCTTATTGTACCCTATGACTATTATTAAGTGTTGTACCTTATGATTCTTGACTCTTTACGAATGTAGCTTTTCTTTTATGTACACTGAGAGCATTTGCACCAAGACAAATTCCTTGTGTATCCAATCACACTTGGCCAATAAAGAATTCTAATTCTAATCTAATCTACTGGGAATAGGAGAGAAATGTACTTGATTAAACCCAAGCCTATCTCACTTTACATTTTTGAACCAATGTGAATCAAAACATGCTTCTTTATTCACAATCCATATATTTCTGAATTTTGCAACACAATTTCATTTTCATTGCAATTTTTCAACAAGTAGAAATGAGGGGGAAATCTTTATTCTCTCCCTTGCTTTCTCTTCTGTCTGTCTGTCTGTCTGTCTGTCATCTATCATCTATCTATCTATCAACTATTATCTATCTATCTATCTATCTATCTATCTATCTATCTATCTATCTATCTATCTATCTATCTATCTATCTTCCTTTATCATCTTCACCTGTTTCTGTTAACAGTGAACAGCAATGCATTATTAGTAGCAGCCTCTGCCCTGTGAAACATTTTCGCCCTTGAGATCTGATAGGGCTCCAGCATCTTAGCTTTCCAGAAAGTCATTAAGAGTTGACTCCCCCACTACCCCGAGGCATTGGGGAAGCAAAACCCAGGGAACTGTATAGTTGGATGGATGCTGTTGACTGGGCACCAGTTTTTCATATTTGTTTGTTAACTTGTTTTATTTTTGTGCTTTTATTATTGTTGTTAGCCACTCATGGTTATGTCTCACAAGATATAAATCTAACAAGCAAAGGAACAAATAAGAAAACGAATAATCCTAAGGAAACTGCACAATAACACCAGCCATCTTTCTGTAAGTGTCTATGATTCTCCTGCATAGTTTGTACTTTGCACGGCTACGTGACCACTCCTGGGATTTAAGCAAAGGAACACAAAAAGTGATCTGCATACAAATACGCACTTCCCCAAAACCATTAAAGCAGATTTCTTCTGGAGATGGCTTGAAGAATGCAGCTGTTCTACATCTCCTCATCTGCACCCATGCCTTTTAAATGTTCTGGCAATTTTTCTGACTAGACAGAACTCCCATAATTAGTAGGAAACAATACACTGAATTCACTTCAAAAAAGCACTCCAACTGGAAGCCTCATTGATTTCAGAAGGAGCAATTAAGAAAACAGGACAAGTCACATCAAATATGATTGAACCTTTGGAAAAACTCACCATTAATAAGTGCTATGTTCAAACCTCGTCCGACGTTATTTTTCACATTGCTCATTAGTCTAAAAATGCAAATGAAGAGAGAGATTGAGTGTTGAAGTTCAACCAGCATGACCGGTAAATGCAAAGCCACAGTCTAATAAAATGAATATGCAGAAGTACATCGACTGCACCAAACTTACATATTGCCATCAAAGCATATGGAAGGACCGACCACATTTGCTGCACCACTGATGATTTTGAATGAAAAAGTATGTTCAGGACATCGTTTTTTGTTATTGCACCTATTTTGTGTTAATGGTGTTTCTGGCAAGAAAATTCAGAAGGGATTAAAAAAATATATCCTGTAAGTTATATTATGTGAGAGATCTCCATTTCTCTGTTCATTGTGACCCTTGTACCACATCATTGACCCAAACTCTATACAGGTAAGTCCTTGATGTACAACCATTTAGTGACTATTCAAAATTATCATGGTGCTGAATTTTTTTTTTACAACCAATCCTTATACTTATGACTGTCACAGAATTCCCCACAAGTCACATGATCAAAATTTGGGTGCTTGTATTTACAATGGTTGCAGTGTCCTGGGGTGAGTTTGTGTGTGTGTGTAATATGATTACCATTCATGATCTTCCCAGCTGGCTTCTACCAAGCAGTCAATTGGGGGGAGCCAGCTTCCCTTAACAATCACACGTTGATTTGCTTACCAGCTGCAGTGGTTTACTTAAAAACCATGGCAGAACAGGTCATAAAATTGTGCCTGACTCACTTAATTGCCTTGCTTAGCAATGGAAATTCTGCTTCCACTTGTGGTCATGTATCAAGGACTAGTCTGTACATTTCCCCAAAATATTTCCAAATTATTTTATGGGTGCATGGACCAAGAATGATATTGGCCATCTTAGGTTTTCTGTTGAACTTCCATTATGGTTTGTGATAGGCCTTTTTTGTCTGTTTCCATCCAGTGATGTCTCTCTTCTTTCTGAATGGTCAGGGCAAAGCCTTGTGAGTAACTTTCTGCTGGAAAACGTATCAACAACCTTAATTTTATTGAGATACCAGCTGACAGGGTCAAGGCCAGAGTTTGGCTGTCCTTAGGGCCACTACTGATGTCCATTTGATAGGTCCAGTTGGACAACACTGACTGGAGAACTGTCTCTACCTCAGCCAGATAACCCTGCCATGCATCATTGAAGGTAGAAAGGATGCCAATGACGCCTCCAAATGTGGAGTCAGCCATGCACCTGATGAGGAAAAGAAAGGAACTAAGTCTCAGACATGAATAGATGAAACTCTATTAGTGTTAGTGATCATGTCTGAGTGTGAACTGTCTTAAAATCACCATTGTTGGGGGTAGAATTTGGTAGTTTGGGTTAGATGAAAAATGACCAGACATACCAAGAAAGATTTATTGGGCTTTTATCTAAGGGACCATTTACCTAATGGGCTCCTTTGCTTTCTGTACCAATACATTTGGTAATGAAAGGAAAGAGAAAGAAGCTGTTTTGTCCTGGCTCTTAACTGAGGGGGAAAATATTGTGGCAGCTTTGTCTTCTCATCTTTACAAGAAAGGAGACAAAGATGTACATGGAGAAAAATGTTGGTTGGAGCAATGAGAAGGAAACTAGGCCTTCGGCATTCTGGGGATGATCAATGTTTCTTCTCAGGGGTTTTGTCCTGAAAATTATAATCACAGAAAACAGAGATCTGCAGAACTAGCATTCTGATGTAAAAGTTAAAAAAAAAAAAAGGGTTAAAAAATAATACCAAAAGAAATGTACTCACTTTTATTTAATTCAGTGTTGGACCCTACAGAAGTCATCAGGAAAGACAAAACAAAATATTTTGAATCAGATTAGAATCAGCTCTCTTACTGATTGTTTTATGAATGGATTTGAAAGCTTCTGGAATAAGAGGGACCAAAATCTTTTGGCCTCATTCATTTAAAAGTTGACCACTAAAATATACTATTGATTACAGTGTAGTTCCCTGCCCTCATAAAAAAAAAGCTCTGAGGTAACTCTCATGCTTTGTAAGCAAAGAAAAGTTTTGCCTCACAAAATCCTAGGGGTTATTTTTTGGTAAAAGTAAGAGATAATGGAAATAGATATTGCATGCTTCCATGATTCATCAAAATAGATACAATAAGGTTGGAAGATAGCAATTTCCCCTCAAAGTCTAGCAGCCTGAAGAATTCATTTTATTCTCTATATTTAAATAAGATGTTATCACTACGACTCCTAAAGGATTATTTATAAATTTAAATAATTTATCTCTTTAATTTCCCACTTGTTTCCCATAATTGAGTGAACTGATAAGCCCTAATAATTTAATTGCATAACATGGCATGAATGCGTATGTGAACAGTTTTTATAGCAGTTGAAAGGTGGAGATTTTTTGGCAGTGTTTTCCTTCTCTTTTACTTCCTTCTCTTTCATGTATACAATCAAACGTATGAAAGAGATCAGTGGTGGGTTTCAAAAAATTTCCTACTGGTTTGGAGAGCTCACTTCAAACCGGCTGAATACCACTTCTGAAAGAGATGCCATTGCAGTGAAATTTGACTAGTTAGTTGTTTCAGGCTGTGTTGATGAAATTCAGCAGAACAGCTGGATGCCATGGTGCAATTTCCTACCACTTGAAGATTAAGGAGAACTGAAGAGCAGTGATGGGATTAATTGGTCTCCAGAAGACTTTCATTTGCATTGTAAAATTCACAAAATTTGCCTCAATACTTGCAATAATATCACACACTCACAACCCACTTCAGTCTTTCAGAAGTTCAGGAGGCTGAGCTATGACTCTTGAACTGCAAAGTTACCCAAGTCTCATCTAATAAAAAATCCAATTGACTATGGAGACCAACAATAGAATTATGCAGGACTTCAGTCTTGTAATCTGATGTCTGAAAGCAGGGAAGAAGACATAAGTGTAGTCATAAGCTCTCAAAATTCTTGTTGTTAAGGACTAAGCTAACGCGTTCAGTAACAACCCTAATAGCTTTACTTTAACAGCAGGCTCGTAATCCTGCACTTCTCATTGGCCCGCGAATAGCGAGTCGTGATTGGTCGTTTCTGGCTGATCTGATTGGCTGACAGCAGGTCTCTCTGATTGGACGCTTGTTAGAGCGGTAAAGTCAAATCATTGGTTATTGTGACAGCAGCCAGCTCTATGAAAGAGCTGCTGCTGCCCAAGTATTTTGCTCTGTTCTGAAGTTACTAATAAAGAGTTGAAGTCACAGTTCGATGCCTTGTCTCCATTCCTTGAGCCCATGCTCAGGACATAACACTGGCGACGAGGATGGGATGTGGAGACGATAGAGCTGACTAATCACTCATCGAACAAGACAGAGCACGTGGCTGAGAGCGCACGCAACAAACGGCGGGATGACCAGTGGCGTCATACCACCCGCTCCATTTGACCCGGCAAATGAAGACTGGGACTCATATATAGACTGGTTCCAGATGTTCCTGGAGACCAACAATCTGAAAGATGCTACCCCTGGCAAGAAATGAGTAGTGTTCTTGACCCATTGCGGGCCCACCATTTTTAAAATGGCTAAGGCACTTGCCAAACCGGCGGAAGACCATGGATTGGGATAACCTCACGCCGATCCTCCGGGCCCATTATGCACCTATCAGTGCCTACACTGATACGAAGACACGAGTTTTACCAGAGGGACCAACAGAAGAACGAGAGCGTTGGAGACTTTGTAGCCGACCTCCGGAACCTGGGAGGACTCTGTGGTTTCGCAAACCTCAAGGAAGCCATGAGAGACTGCATAGTTCTGGGATTAGATGACCACATGGTACAGAGCAAGATCATGGTGAAGGGAGACATCAGCCTCACAGATGTCATCGCCGATGCTACTGCCGCAGAAGCAACCAGGAAGTCAGCCGCTCGAATACGCCAAGGGAATGCATCACACTGCCAATTCGCTAATGATAGTACGCCTTCCTCTGAGAGGCACACTACTACCACCCATCATGAAGACCTCGAATCCTCCTCAGATAGCGAGGAAGAGGAGGTCAACCGGCTCCGCTCAGAACGAGATCAAAGGAACCAGAGACTTTCACGCCAATGCACTTGCGTGGTTGCGGAGCAAACCACCCGCGATCAGACTGCATATTCCTCGATGCACTCTGCCGTTCCTGTGGAAAGAGAGGCCACATCGCAAAGGTCTGCAGAAGCAAGCGAGAGTCCAGTCCAAGCCGCAGAGAGAATAATCTCTGCCAGGATACAGACAACCCACCTGTAAATCAGGACCACCTGAACCACCAATGGAACAACCACTACTCCAGAAATCGAGCAGCTGCCGCTTCAACGAGATGAGAAGAGGCACACCAAACTATCACTATAGGCCACGCTTCATCACTAGATGCAAGGAAGATCCGAGTAAAGTCGACTCAGGGTCATCCCTATGGATGGTCTCCTGGAAAACCCTCAAACAGCTGATCCCTGCCATCTGTCACCAGGACCTCAGCACTCAAAGAATCATCCTAAAGGACTACCAAGGAAACAGAATTCCGGTTGTCGGTTCCAGCCATGTCCAAGTATCCTTCAAAGACCGCAACGCAACGCTACCTCTGACCGTCGTTGATCGTGACCAGCCCAGTTTGTTAGGGTTACAGTGGTTCGCCCCACTCTGAATTGAACTAGCTGGCATCCACCAAACCGGAAGCGATGACTGGGAAGAGGCCCTCATCCAGGAATTCCAGGACGTTTTCACAGGGAAGTTAGGCAAGTACAAGGGGACCCCTATATCGTTTAAACTCAGCCCCAATGTAGCTCCCATTCAGCTTAAGCCTCGTCAGGTGCCTTTTGCATTCAAGCCAAAGATCGACGAGCAACTGGACAAATTAATAGCCCAGGGTGTGTTGGAACCGATTGACCATGCCCGATGGGAGACCCCAATAGTAACACCCATAAGCCAGATGGATCGTTAAGAATTTGTGGGGATTACCGGGCCACACTAAATCACGCGCTTCAGCAGAGCGCTTACCCGGTACCAGTGGTCCAACACCTTCTTCATTCCCTGGGTGGCGGAAAAATATTTGCGAAATTGGACTTAGCTCAGGCGTACCAACAGCTACCTGTAGATGCGACGACTGCAGAAGCCCAGACTATAGTCACACACAGAGGTGCCTTCAAGTGCAATAGACTCCAATTCGGAGTAAGTGTGGCACCGGGCATTTTCCAAAGTCTGATGGAGAGACTATTACAAGGCATAAAAGGCATCGTGCCTTATTTTGATGACATCTTAATTGCAGCCCCTACTAAAGAAGTATTAGAACAACAACGCAGAATGGTTCTCCAAAAATTTAAAGATGCTGGCCTGAAGGTAAAAAGGGACAAGTGTCAACTTTGTACGGAAAGAGTGGAGTTCCTGGGATACCTTCTTGACAGACAGGGAATCCACCCCACCGAAAAAAAACTAACTGCAATCAAAAACACCCCAAGACCTAGAAATAAGACAGACCTCCAAGCCTTCCTGGGACTCATTAACTTTTATAACATCTTCTTGCCCCAGAAGGTGACCGTAGCTGAGCCCCTACATAGACTTCTTGACAAAAAGGCTTCCTGGGTCTGGGGACGGCATGAAGAATGAGCATTTCAACAAGTAAAAGACCTCTTAACTTCTGATGCTGTATTAATACAATACAACAAGACTCTACCCTTAACGGTTACCTTTGACGCCTCACCATTCGGAGTGGGAGCCATTTTAAGCCACATCCTGCCAAACAGTAATGAGGCACCTATTGTGTTCTTTTCGAGAACTTTGTCTAAAACTGAAAGGAACTATAGCCAACTTGATAAAGAGGTTCTTGCCATTGTGTCCACAATTAAACGTTTCCATGAGTATGTTTATGGGAGACCCTTTGCCATAATTACAGACCACAAGCTGCTACTTGGCATTTTAGCGGGAAACAAACCAACTCTTAGCCGCATATGATTACCAACTGCAACACTGCCCAGGGAAAGCCATTCCCCACGCTGATGCTTTGAGCCGTTCTCCGCTACCAGACGTCATAGATGACCCAGCTCCAACCCTAGCCATATTGCAAATCGAGACTCTTAAATTACCACCGTTGATCGCTCGGGACATCGCCTCAGAAACGAAAAAGGACCCTTTTTTGGCATGAGTCCTCAGCTGGGTGGAATGAGGTTGGCCGGACAACGAACCCAATGACATTTTCAGGCCGTTCAGAAATCGACAGACAGAACTATTCTCTCAAAAGGGCTGCATCTTATGGGGAGACAGAGTCGTCATCCTGGAGAAATTGCAACATAAAGTTTTGAAAATGTTGTACGATGGACATCCAGGCATCGTGCGGATGAAGGCATTGGCAAGGAGTTACGTGTGGTGGCCAGGCATAGATAAGAAAATAGAGGCCTGGGTGGTTACATGCAGCAAGTGCCAGGAGACTCGCTCCGCTCCTCCAAAAACACCCCCAACTCAGTGGGAAACATCTCGAGGTCTCTGGTCCCGTATCCACATCGATTTTGCGGGACCCACAAGAGGACACACTTTCCTTCTAACCGTGGATGCCTATTCTAATTGGCTCGAGGTCAACAAAATGAAAAGCACCACCACGGAGGCGGTCATTAAAAAACTGAATAAGCTATTTGCTACCCACGGATTGCCGGATGTCCTGGTCTCCGATAATGGCCCTCAATTCACTGCCCTGGCATTTGAGCAATACCTAGCAGACCGGGGCATCCACCATACCTTAACATCGCCAGTTCACCCTGCGGCCAATGGTAGGGCTGAGCGAATGGTCCAATTTGTAAAGAAGACCTTACACAAGATGAACCAGGGAGACATTGATGACAAGATAACCAGGATGCTTCTCCTCCAACATATTACTCCAAGCAGCACCACAAACAGAACCCCAGCCAAACTCCTGATGGCCGAAAACTTCGCTCACATCTCGATCGCCTCCACCCTGCTTACACACCAGAACAACCCCTGGGATCCAGCAGCAAGTGTCGTTCATTCCAGGAAGGCGACCCCGTTTTTGCGAAAAACTTCTCAGGTGACCCATTGTGGGTCCCTGCTACCATAACGCAACTTACGGGGCCCTGATCCTACCATCTACAAACTGCGGATGGAAAAATGTGGAAGCGCCACATAGACCAGCTTCGATCCAGACTAGCACCTACTTCCATCTCATCCCGAATCTCAAACTGGGGGGGGGGGAGGGACATCGAGGGGGCCGAAAAAGAAATAGCAGATGACCTAACAATCGGAACCCAGCAGTCTACACAACCAACCATGGGATACTGACCGCCAGAAGGAGAACCAAGCCGGGAATTTGCCTAGCCGCGTAGCAGCACCGCAATGGAAACAACTCCAGGGAACCCGGATGACAGCATTGGCGAGAGCAGAGAGGACAGCCCAGAGCCATTCAATAAAACAGCAGGACCATTTCTGCCACCCAGCTCAGCAAGCAGCCCACCAGAACCAGAGCCAGGACAGAAACCGGTGGAACAGCGCAGATCAAGCAGACAGGTGAAGCGACCTGCCTACTTACGAGAATACGTCACCCCACCCCTCAGACGGAACCTAGGGGGGAGGGGTGTTATGGACTAAGCCAACGCATCAGTAACAACCCTAATAGCTTTACTTTTACAGCAGGCTCATAATCCTGCACTTCTCATTGGCCCGCGAATAGCGAGTCGTGATTGGTCGTTTCTGGCTGATCTGATTGGCTGACAGCGGGTCTCTCTGATTGGACGCTTGTTAGAGCAGTAAACTCAAATCATTGGTTATTGTGCTGCCCAAGTATTTTGCTCTGTTCTGAAGTTACTAATAAAGAGTTGAAGTCACAGTTCGATGCCTTGTCTCTGTTCCTTGAGCCCATGCTCAGGACATAACACTTGTTGCGCTTTATTTTCCTAGGCTGAGTAAAAAAAAATCCCCAAAGGATCTTCTATTTGTGCTTTTTGGATCTTAGGTAGAACCAACATGACTAGAGAAAATTATTAAAGGCAGCTTCTCAATTTGGTGAAAATTCTGCTGATACTCACAAGTGGAATCTCCATTAGATGTTTCTCCTTGACTTGCAAGGGTGTAAATGGTTGGAGATTAGGAAGTGGAGGATTGAATTTGCATGTAAAAAAGAGTGTATATCTCTAATAACTTTTAGCCCTGAGATGATATGAGCATACCGAACATTTATTAACTCACATTTCTACCTGGCCACAGTTCAAAGACTCTCAGGGACTAACATTAGCAAATCTTTGCCAAATTCAGACAGAAATTCAGATGATTGATTTGTTCAACATTTTGTCTACTGGTTCTCATTAAAAGAAAACATCAAAGCAGTTTACGAAACAATATAAAGCAGGAAAACAGGAAGGAACAAGAATATTATGAATCTGAAACATTATCTCTGTACTATATTCTAATCTAGCAGAAGCCAGAAACAGCATCTGGTCCTAGGGTCCACACATGCTCCCATCAAGACAAATAATTCCAGGGATGCATGTTCCAAGTGAAGAAACGCTGTTCACATGTTGACCTTATTTCCAACCATCCTCTAAACAATCTTCCTCTGCTCTGATGGAAGCTATTGCTATAACCTTCTTCTGCAGAAAGGAAGTTTTTTTTTTTTCTATTTACAGTACAGAGAAAAGACAACCCTTTCTAATTTTTCTTCGAGGAATGTTCAATCTGTGTCACATCTTAAATACAGGAGGAAAATTTGATCTTTTCCTGAATATGAGCCTGGGGGAATTGTAGGAGAAGACCTGCTTTATCTTATGGTGACAAAAAAGATCAGGAGTCCAATTGGTTCTTTTCTGACCAAAAGCCACATATTTTTATGAGCTGCAGCTCACTTCCTCTAATGAAGTTAAATCAGATAAAGGGACTATCAGGACTCTCTGGAGGCTGGTGGAAAATACTTGTCTTCCAGCTTGTCTTCCATCTTCCATGGCCTTTTGGGCTTCTAGGGAGAATAAGCAACAAGGACTGCATCATCTGAGTACATTAATTTTGTGATATTGCAGCCTGCTAATTTGAAGGCATAATTGTCAGAGTTGTTCACTGGTTCAATCATGATGTTAATGAACAGATTAAACAGGGAAGGAGAAGGTGTATATTTATCAACCCAGAGAGCAACCTTAGTTGTTACATCTGACTCTCAGAGAGTAATTAATGCTTTGTTTAGGTATCAAATAAAGTAGATATATGTCCTAATAGTCTTCTAGAGATTATCCAGAAAATGTTCCTGTTGACAGAATCAAAGGCATTAATTTTCTGCAGCAAACTGAATGCCATACAATCCCCTCCCATTTGCTAAAAAAGAATTGATGGAGGAAAAAAAGAAGTTGGGCGTATCAAGAAAACATTTTGGGAAATGTATATTTAGCTATGGAATGGAGACAACCCCCCCCCTCCCCCCATTGTTGCAGAGAAAGGATCATTAGAAGAAAATATTTATAGCTCAGGATTGAAGTGTGAGGTTGTTGGTGCTCTCTGAGCTTGGTTGTTTTATTGCAGTTGTTTCATTTACCCACCTAGATAATCGAGCAAACCCCTCTCCCTTCCAGTACTGATGTTGTTATCTAGTTGGGTAATAAAGAAGTGCAAGAAAACAACCAAGCTCAGAACAGGACCTGATCCTTCAGGACATAATGGGATTTAACCCACTAGCATTTAGCAGAAGACCCAGAAAATACAGAGCTCAATACACTGCACAATCTCCTAAGGGTATTTCAGTCATTGCATCATCTTAGAACAGTCAAAATTTCAACCAAACTTGGGAGCTCAGACGAACACCTAGGATTTACATTTCCTCTCCTACCTATAGAGCTGGTTATGACCCCTACATAGGAGTCTGACAACAGCCAATAGAATGTATGTTTTTTCAAAGGAACAGGAAGCTCAGATAGAAAGCCCAAAGAAGGTATAAAAACCACCCACTCTCAACTCCATTTTGTCAGCTACCCGGAACCACAAACCCACGTGGTTCGGCTTCATCAATAAACCATTTTTCCAATCAGCTTCCCTGTTTCCAGTGTCCCATCTTGGAACTGAACCAGGTGGATATTTTTTTTCCAACAAAGTCACGTAGACAAACCATACTTCCCAGGACGACAGTTTAGATTGAAAAGATGGAAAGCAGCAAAAGAGACTCTTTCCATTCTTTTTGTGGCCTTTCATTTGCTAAGCTGGCAGAGCCTAGTGGGCAAAAGAAGAAGGGAAAAAATGGAATGGAGCGGAGATGAAAGAAGTATATAATTTATTATAACTTACTCAGCCATGTCTTCAAATTGATTGAATGCATGCTTGTGTTCTTCAAAAAGGTGCTGGCAAAAAGCCAAGTTGCAGCTAAGGTAAACAGCACCACAATGATCCTCAACACACCTAGGCCAGAAGGAAGACAAGGTCAGGTACAAGATAAATTGAGCAAGCTGGGTATGTTGCTAATCTCATAAAAACTAATCCTTGCTCTGCAGCCTAAATGTCAACAGTATTACCTCTTCAGTTGGTCAAATAAAGTGTGACGTTTTAGAATTGGCATGCTATGGATGAATTGATTTTTTTTTCCAGCTAAGAAATATCAGAAACTCTTCTAGTATTGTTTATTCTGACTGGAAGCAAGAATCCAAAATCTCTGTTGCTTACCTGTTGTTCGCATGTTTTTATTCCTGTGCAGTGAAAGATATACGGAAGCTTATCAGAAAGGACACCAGCTAACCTGTTGAAACAAAAAGACTAAAACAACTTACTTGGAAGAATATAAACTGCTGTAGAATTAAGCAATATATAGTACAATGTGGAGAGAGTTGTTTTGATGTGTGAACAATTCAAACATGTTCATAATTCCTCAGCATGAATGACATGGACATTTACTGCTGCTTGATAAATAACAGAAGCTATTTTTTATTTAATACACCAATACCTCAACCTTCTTCAATCTACAGTGGGCTTCTATGGGGCTATAATAAAGATTGGTTTAAGGGTGAAGTTGGTGAATTTCATGCCTGATCAAGGATTTTGTGCTAACCACTCTGTGACACACATTGATTTGAATATTACTGTAGAAAGTTAGCACTTACCCTCTCCTAGAAGAATGAAATATTCTAGGCAATATTAAAAAGGCAGGATATTATATTTCCCTGGATGAGAAAAAGAGAAACATGTTTTTAAAGACAAAGAGTAGCTCCTTGCAGCTCCCTGGCCTCAGGAGATATTTGGTGCTTTTTGAGCAGGACTGGGCCAGCCTATCTTCAAGACAATTAGACCTTCAGCTCCAGGGTGATGGGATTAAGACATGACTCTCCAGGACATAATAGGATTATCTATCAGTAGAGCTCACCACATGGCACAACCAAGACCCTTTATTGCATCACCCAGCAAGGTTCAACCAAACTTATCTCAGACAACCTCAGCAATGATCCCTGCATAGCCCCTGGGAGTCTGACAACCAATAGAATGCATGTTCTTGCATAGGAACAGGAAGCTCAAGGGCAGGGCCCAAGAGAGGGTATAAATACCTTTCTTAACTCCATATGGTCAGTTGCCCAGGACCTCAAACCCATGTGGTCCTGTTCACCAATAAACCACCTTCCCAATCAGCCTCCCTGTTTCCTGTGCCTTTCTCCCCACTTGGAACTGAACCAGATGGATATTTCTTCCAACATCACTAAACTTGTGATGACTGGAATCTGGGGAGGCAACAGTTAAAAAATTTAAGATGGGAGCCACAACCATGTAAATCAGGGGTGTCCAACCTTGGCAACTTTAAGACTTGTGGACTTCAACTCCCAGAGTTCCTCAGCCTTGCTTTGCTGGCTGAGGAACTCTGGGAGTTGAAGTCCACAAGTCTTAAAGTTGCCAAGGTTGAACACCCCTGATGTAAATGAAGCACAGCCCCCATTTAAAGTATATTGCCTATGCAATGCCTATAAGAAGGGTTTTGCTTGCAAATGTGCAGCCTGACAGACACACTGTGGATGTCCTGGTTTTCACCAGATCATCTCAGAAAGTGAAATATTTTATGCTGATGTCATATGGATTAAAAGAAGAAAAAACCCACTATGCTGCTTAAAAGCAGCCAGGCATTGTTTATTGTTCCTAGTTCTTCATATGTTTTATTGTAGTCTCCTGGCAGTTTCCTGTTTTTTTTTAATCCCTAGCAAAACACTTCTATTTTAACTGCCATTAAAACGAATGAATAAATAAAATATAGAAAGGGGATATTGAGGCTTTTTTCTTTTCCAATTCTCTTTTCCTTTTCCTCAACTTTTACTTCACAATGGGCCCCCTTTAAATACCTTTTGTGACCACAGACCATGGCCATGGACCCCAAGACTTAGCTCAAGATTTAAATCATAACATTTCTTCAAGCCTTTGTGGACCCTCCCTGGGATGACATCATGTCCCTTCCACGGATTCATGGACCACAGGTTGAAAAGCATTGTCCTATATAATTTTTATGCCTCTTTCTCTTTATCATTCGCTGGAGAATACAATAAGGAAGGGTAATTGCATTCATTCCTTACTTCTGGGATTCACACATTAGCATCGACTAACCTATGAATTCAGATGCTGGTCTTTGCTTGATTTAACTGTGATCTACAATTAGGCAAGAAAAACCAAAAGTACACATATAGACTGAGTGAAACCAGGCTCAATATCAGTAACTGTGAGAGGGATCTTGGAGTCTTAGTGGACAACCAGCTAAATATGAGCCAGCAGTGTGCAGCCGCCACCAAAAAAGCTAATGCAATCCTAAATTACATTAACAGAGGGATACAATTGAGATCAAGTGAGGTACTAATACCACTCTATAAAGCCTTAGTAAGATCACATCTCGAGTACTGCATCCAGTTTTGGTTACCACATTATAAAAAAAGATGTTGAGACTCTAGAAATAGTACAGAGAATGAGTAGGATGATTGGGGACTGGAGACTAAAACATATGAAGAATGGTTACAGGAACTGGGCTTGGCTAGTCTAATGGAGAGAAGGACCAGGGGAGACATGATAGCAGTCTTCCAATATTTGAGGGGCTGCCACAGAGAGGAAAGGACCAAGCTATTTTTTAAAGCACCCCAAGGCATAGAAGGAATAATGGATGGAAACTGAACAAGGAGAGATTTGACCTGGAAATAAGGATAAATTTTCTGACAGTGAGAACAACCAACCAGTGGAATAGCTTGCCCTCGGAAGTTGTGGGAGCGCCATCAGTTGAAACTTTCAAGAAGAGATTGGACTGCCATTTGTCAGAAATGGTGTAGGGTCTCCCGCTCTGGCGGGGGTTGGACTAGATGACCGACAAAGTCCCTTCCAACTCTGATTATCTGTTATCTGTTATCTCTTTGAACTGTAAGAAACCAAGATCTGCATGAAAAAAAACATATTAGACTTTTGGTTTGAAGGAAGTCATGTTAAATTGGAAACATGTCTGGAAGATAGAGGCGCATTCTAGAGGATGTGATCAGCAATATATTGATGGCCCTTAATGACTCTTGGACAGAAGAATCTAGAAGCTGAAATCACTGTGTTAGGAGGTATATTAACTTGAGTCTTAACACAGTGATTTCAGCTTTCAGAATCTCCTATCCAAAGAGATATTGAGATGGGGCCATCAATATATCATTGATCATATCACATATTTTTGCATCATCACCATCCAACATCAATGGTTTTCCAAAATTCAGGGCTCGAAAGGGTTGGGGGGAGGAGGTTGAGGGTAGTTTCAAGGACTGCAAAAATGAGACTGTCAACTGATTACCTTTCCTTTAAAGATATATGAAGTACATAAAGATATACGAAATATTCTGGTTATATCCCAAAATAAAAATAATAATAATGGACAAGTTCTTGAATGTGTACACTGATGTACCCACAAAGGTTTTAGAAAGATAGATGTTTAGTCATAATCCTATTGCTCGAGGAAGAAAATAATTTTGCCTAAAGAGTATTAGAATTGTTATGCTCCAACAGAGAGAGAGAAAAAGTCATGACTACATTCTATGTTCCAAAGAAACATCCTTATAAGGTGAAGGAGGGAGTATACCTAGTTACTTCAGGTTAAGCAAGAGACATTACAGAATTGCAGGTGCCAGATCATTGGTTTTTTTAGGTGATATCCTCGGAGAAAACCATACTCCCACCAACTCTGACAGGGCAAGCCACTGTCAAGTGCCAGGGAAGTCAGAGGATTCATGCAGTTCAAATGGTTATAAAGATTTATTGAAAAGCTCTCTACAAGAATCTGAACAGTCCAAGCAATTGGTGGTAGATAAAAGTCCCAGGAATTCAAAGTGGGCTGAATTTAGATCTTTTGTGGGCATGAAGGGACTGATGGCTGATGACATGTTTGACCCCTCCGTTGGGCTGAGCTGGTCATCTCCTACAGCTACTGTATAAAAAGAGAGCAAATTCCATTCCTTCCAGCAGTGAAGATGTTAGTAACGAAACATCTGCAAGAAGACAACCAAGTTGTGATGAGAAATTCAATGAAATTGTGAAAGGTGATATGAGTTGACCAAAGATGGAATCTCTCTAGCGGACTGCTGTTTTTCTGGCATTCAGACCTTTAATTACATCCCAAGATTTTTCCATGGAGCTTTTTCAGATTAAAGCAATGGAAAAATATGACCAGGAAACACTATCGCCTAATGCAACCCCTTTACTGTTTAACACAAACCAAAGAAGACTTTGGTTGAAGAAGACTTTGAAGAAGACTTCAAGCCAACAAGAGTTTAGCTCTTTCTATTTTCCCTTTTTTCCCCTTCTGCTTCCTCTCTCTATTTCCCAGAGAATTGATTGTAACTGTTTTGCAACACACATGTTTTAATGTGAATTTACCGGAGATACCGGAGATCCAGCTTCACTTTGATGTCTTCAGATTTAAAGATTACAGAGATAAAATAATTGTTAAGTACGTAATCAAAGAACTGAGTATAAAGTTAAACACAGCTGTGTCACCCACAAGTGAAAATCCATTCATCTAAACAAGGATGCTGAAATATAAGGAACAAATAAAGGAATAAACTGTGTAACCCATAAGTGAAAATCCATTCCTTGTCTAAACAAGGATGCTGAAATATAAGGAACAAATAAAGGAATAAACTATAAGGAACAAATCAAGGCTACAGTGTTTATCTAAATCATTGCCCTCCAGAAGTATAATAATATGCTGTAAAATGGCGACTGTTGCAATGAAGATTGGGAGAAAGCTGCTTGGTACGGTAGATATTTCAATATTTCAATTTAATTTTGCATTTGAAAATTCATATGCAACTCACAGCTCCATGAATTTTGCAAAGCCATTTATTAACCCTCCCATCCTGAGAACATTTATTAGGAAAATACCTGATCAAAAATACCCATTATAATTAAAATAATTAATAAAAATGCACTGTAGCACTGAAAATGACTTACATCATCTGTCACTCTCTTATTATTTGTATATCCCTTTTAGTTATTAAGGCAATGTACTTTTTGTATGTACAGTGCAATATTTTTTTTGATGGTTCTTGTATCCTATCATTTTAAAATCCACTTTCAAATCAATCAATCAAAATCCACTTTCAAATCAATAAAATAAATAAAACAGGTTTCTCTTCCGTAACATCTTTTAAACAGAATCTATCAATATAGGCAGCATTTTTTAAATTAACATCTGGGTCCCAAAATATCCATCAGTATGGCCGATATTAACATATTTTGCTGTATTCTGTATTTGTAAGTTGAATGTAAGCATTCTTCTTTAATTATAAGAAGAACAATCAAATCATTTCATTTCTTCTAGTTTTCACTAGTGTCCAACTCTCAAAGTCTCATCTTATCTTGGTTTTTTAAGAGTATTCAAAACAAAAGCATTTTTCCCATGGGAAGGTGTCTTATAATTAATTCCAAAATCTTTTCCCAAATTGATTAGATCCTTTGTCCTTTTGCAACTTCCTAAAATCAAACCTGTAATTATTCTTTTGCTGTTTATTTCTCTCCATCCATTTTTTAAAGTCCTGAAACTTATATTTAAAACTTCTTTCACTAAGGATTGAGGGAAACTCAATGGATGCTGTCAGGCTTGTCAATCATAGATAGCTGAAAGGCAGCTATCAAGCAATTTTTTAAAAGTGATTAGAAAAAGAAGTATGTAAACTTAGGTATCCTTTTACAGCAGGATGTCATCTGGCCTGTGGGCCAGATGTACCACAAGCAGCACCTGAGTGCTATGAAGGGGAAAAATGTTGCAAAACTTCATGTGATTGCAACATGATGTGGCAAATTTGACACCTATGTTTTAAAGACATCAGTCTGAATAAGATGCCTATCCCCTTATCTCCTTGAGCAATACACCCACCAGAGGCCACTGTTTTGTGGTCTCATGAGAAGCAAGTGCAGGGGTGGCATGCTACCGGTTCGGCCTGGTTCGGGCAATCTGGTAGCTCCAAGGATCAGCTGAGAGCAAACCGGTTCGGTTTTCTTTGAGGATCAGCTGTTGAGCCCACCAGCCCAGCAGGGCTGTAGGCTGTGCTCAGACGATTGGCACCGCACAGCGGATTGCTGCGTTATCAGCTATTTCACACACAGGGATTGTTGGAGAAACTCATTAGCAAACACTCTGCACACACACGTGAAATGCGTGTGTGTGTGTCTGCAAACTGTACGCTCATCAAACCGGCAGGAAATTTTTTTGAAACCCACCACTGAACAAGTGTCTGGAGCACTTATGGGTGATCTCAAGTCGTCTCCTTGTTACAAGAATGTTAAGTACTGATCATGGGTCAGAATAAATGGAGACAGCCTCTGAACGGTGAACTTTCAGCTCTTTATTTGCACAGTGACTTCACAAACCAACAACAGTGAACTCTGCCTTATATAGGCAACCCTTGTAAGATTTGTCCAATAACGAGCTCTGAACGTTAGCTCTTTTAACCAATAAGGATTCTCCATTAAGGGCCAATCGGATTCCTCAGAACTAACCAATCCAATCTGGCGCCTAACAGCCAATCAGAAGTGCAGGGCCAGAACCCTGCACTTTACCTCAAGCTCATACTTTATTAACTATGGTACATACACAACAAAGAGGAATAGCAAAGAGCCAGTCTATTTGCTGACTCTTATTCCATTACAGTTGTCAGCTGTAATTCTGGCAGAACTGTTTTCAGGCTCCCAAATCTGGATGAAGATACCCCTGCATCAGTGGTGGGATTCAACATTTTTACTATTGGTTCTGTGAGTGTGGATCGGTGGGCATGGCAGGGGAAGGATACTCTAAAATTTCCAGTCAGAGGTGGTATTTGCCAGTTCTCCAATCTACTCCAAATTTCTGCTACTGGTTCTCCAGAACGGGTCAGAACCAGAGGTGGTATTCAGCAGGTTCTGACTAGTTCTGGAGAACCAGTAGCGGAAATTTTGAGTAGTTTGGAGAACCAGCAAATACTGCCTCTGACTGGTCCCGCCCCCATCTATTCTCTGCCTCCCATCGAGTCCCAGCTGATTGGCTGGGTCTCCTTTGGTTGCTCTGCACAGGAGAATGGAGCTAGAAAGCAGGCCAGTGGGGTGGGGAGGGAATGGGGATTTTGCAGAATCCTTTTCTTGCCATGCCCACCAAGCCACACCCACCAAGTCATACCATGCCCACCAAGCCACGCCCACAGAACTGGTGGTAAACTTTTTTGAATCCTACCACTGGTCAGAACATGCTGAATACCACCTCTGCCCTGCATTCCCATTTCTGTGCCTGATACCTTCTTTTCTTCTCTTTCTGATCTCCACTTCTCTCTGAGGCATGCTGCAGTGAAGGGTTTGATTCATATGCCAGCATGTTTGGAAATGATTTATAGCCTGGATATTTGACATTATGCCAAGAATCCTGTGAGTACCAGCCTAAGGGCTGAATATGGAATGAAAGCCCCAGGGAGCAGATCCTGTTCTGTCTACATTCAACCAAGGAATACAGTCATAAATAAACAAAGACAGTGAATGATGTGCATCAACTTCACAGGAACCTTAAATCAGGGATTGAGTTAGGAAAATAGAAAGGAGAGATGGGAGGAAGAGAACGATTATTAGGCTTTTAAAAAATGATCTCCTTTTTTGTAAAGTACTGTAGCACCTACCCCTCTCCTAGAAGAATGAAATGTTTTGAGAAATATTTAAAAGGCAGAATGTTATATTTCTCTGGATGAGAAATGGAGAAACATGCTCTTGAAAAGCAGCCCCCACCTTTCTTAATAGCCCTCAACAGATGTCAGCACGTAAGAGATAAAGAGATAGCTAGCTCTATTCATAAGCAAATTCCATCACCCGAGATCCAACAAAGGTAGGATTAGCCCTCAGCCACAAGAAGAATTGCCCAAAGCCTCTTCACTTCATCGCCTCAGTTGCAGCACCACTAACAGTTCAAACTTCAACCAAACGTAGCTCAGACAAACTTCTAGGGTATGTACATGGTCCTATGGGAATCTGACAACAGCCAATAGAATACATGTTCCTGCACAGGAACAGGAAGTTCAAGTGCAAAGCCCAAGAGAAGGTATAAACCCACCCTCACTCTCAACTCCATGTGGTCAGCTGCCTAGAACCCATGTACTTCTGCTTCACCACTAAACCATCCTTTCAATCAGCCTCCATGTTTCCAGTGTCTTTCTCCCAGCTTGGAACTGAACCAGATGGATATTTCTTCCAACACTATAGATGTGGCTCTGTTTTTTTGTACTCATGCATGTTATCATGCACACATTTCAGTTAAAAATAAATTGACTTAGTTCTTATCACAAGAGGTATTGGAGCAATGCAAACAGACACTTTTTTAGCCTTTTGTTTAGTATTCTGTGTTACTGAAACAGTACGCCCTCTTTGTTTTGGGTCTTTTGCAACAATTAAAGATCCCGAATCAGGGCACTTCTGTTTATATATATATATATATTCTGCCTATATATATATATATATTCGTCTCAATATATATATATATATATATATATATATATATATATATATATATATATATATATACGAATATATATATATATATAGGCAGAATATGTAGATCTAGGTGTGTTCAGGTCTTTTCCGAACAGAGTAACTTATATATATGTAGGCAGAGTAACATCAATTGGCTGAAAAACTGACCACTGTAACAATTCTCAAACCTCCTTCAGTTCACTGTTCAGATATGGGAAAGCTTTTATTCTACAAAGTACCATTCAGCATAGCAGTTAACCACTAATGCACCTGTATATGTGTGCCACTGTCTTCTGAATAAAGCTGAAACTTACCAGGGTGAATGTACCAGTATCTACCAATATTTATCCAGCATTCTGAACCTGGTCTTCTGTTCCTTCTGCTCAGTAGGCTTTTCGTTCAGTTGCTCTACCAGGATAGGTGTTTCATAAGCATCTTTCACTTCCTGGAGATTATTGCTGAATGGGGCATGATATTCAGAGAACCAGAACATACCAAGTAAAAGGTGGGGCACTTTTTATGACTACGCTATAAATTAAATCCGCTGGCAAGCCCAACCTCAATGACTGTATGCAATTGTAAACAATTTCCTCAACCGAGGTATTGTGCAGCTCTCTTAGGAAATGTCAAACAAACTACAATATATTTGTCAGAACAAGGAAATATTTCAGATGTTGATGAGAAAGTCCAATGAATGAGAATATTTTTTTTTGAAAGAGATTTTATTAATTTTCTACAAACAAACAAGACAAACAAAACATTAAAACATCAACTCTCATATGTACATCCAGTGTGTCAGTTGGTTCATCAGTTTTGTGCATTCCTTTTGTAGTCTCAATTACAATTATGTTACATAAGAACTCATATTGTCATTCCGAACTTATATATCCTAATATCACTAAGAAAAAAGAAATTTTTGACTATACTTTTAATCATTCATGCTTCATGAGATAACAATACTTTAATCAGTTTATTCTGTAACAAATCATATAATCATACCAAATCAATCCTAAAAAACCCTTTATATATATAATGTCAAATAACAAAGTAATAACAAAATAGCAAAATAAAGATATTCCTTACTGTCTAGCATTCTAAATATTCTATTATCGTATTTTATCATCTAGCCATTGATAAAAAAGATCCCAAATTTCATAAAATTGTTTATCTTCTTGTTCTCTAATTTCAAATGTCAATCTACTCATCTCAGCACATTCCAATATTTTCTTAATAATTTCCTCCTGTAATGGTATTTTCTCATTCTTCCAATTTTTAGCAAATACAATCCTAGCCGCTGTCAATACATTCACAATCAGGTATTTCAAATCTTTACTATATATATCAGGTAAAATTCCCAATGAGAAGATCTCTGGTTTCAAGTCCATGTGTTTCTTTGTTTCATTTTTTCCAACCACATGCGAATTTTAGTCCAATATTTTCTAGCGTCCTCACAAGTCCACCACATATGGTAATACGAGCCGGGTATCTGATGACATTTCCAGCACTTTTCAGATTCATTCTTGGACATTCTTGCTATTCTTGTCGGGGGAAAGTGCCACCTGTAAAACATCTTATACAAATTTTCTTTATATGCTGTTGACATTGTCATTTTATAATTTTGAGACCACAATTTTTGCCATTTCTCTAAATCAATCCCATATCCAAAATTCTTCCCCCAAGCAATCATAGTTTCTTTGACTTGTTCTTCCTCTAATTTAATTCCCAGTAAATAACCATATAATTTTTTAATCACCTTCTCATCAGTACCCATCAAGATCTTATCTAAATCAGTCTGCTTATCATAGAATCCCTCCGTTTTAGAATCTTCATCATACCTTGAATGTATTTGCGCATATGAAAACCAATTCATCCTTATACCTTGTTCCTCTAAGTTTTGGATCAATTTAAGTTCACCCTTTTTGTTATGTATGTACCATAGTTAATAAAGTATGAGCTTGAGGTTAAGTGCAGGGTTCTGGCCCTGCACTTCTGATTGGCTGTTAGGCGGCCAGATCGAATTGGCTAGTTCTTAGGAATCCGATTGGCCCTTAACAGAGGATTATTATTGGTTTAAAGTACTTGCGTTCATAGCTCGCTATTGGACAATTCTCACAATGGTTGCCTATATAAGGCAGGGTTCATTGTTGTTGTTTAGAGAAGTCACTATGCTAATAAAGAGCTGAAAGTCACCATTCAGAGGCTGTCTCCATTTACTCCGACCCATGTCCAAGTACTTAACACTGGCGACGAAGGTGGGATTTGGAGACGTCTGAACCTAAGAAGTCAGGAAGCAAGACCGAGCACGTGGAAGACGACGCCAACAACGGAACCATGTCCAGCAGCATCGTACCACCCGCTCCGTTCGATCCAAACCAAGAGGATTGGGAATACTACATGGATCGCTTCCAAATGTTTCTTGAGACGAATAATTTGAAGGACACCACACCAGCAAAAAAGCGGGCACTGTTCCTGATGCACTGTGGCCCGGCTGTTTTTAAAATGGCAAAAGCACTCGCCAAACCTCGAGAAGTGAAAGCCATAAGCTGGGACGACCTCGAACCCATCCTGAGAGATCATTACACGCCAACCGTACCTACACTCGTGAGACGCCACGAGTTTTATCAAAGGAACCAGCGAAAAGGAGAGAGCGTGGCCGATTTCATGGCAGACATCCGAAATTTAGGAGGCCTCTGCGGGTTCGCCGATTTAGAAGAAGCACTGAGAGACCGAGTAATTCTGTGATTAGATGCGCTAGGCGTGCAGAGCAAGCTGATGGCAAAAGGCGACATCAGCCTTGCTGATGCCATCGCTGAAGCCATGGCTGCGGAGGCGACCAAAAAGTTGGCTGCACAATTACGGCGAAGCCGCACTTCGACAACACAACCGACCAGCGAAATCTTACCCAACTCAGAACGGCAGCTTGTTACGACGTACCATGAGGACCTCTCTTCGTCGTCAGACAGCGACGAAGAAGGGGTCCATCGAATGCGGTCCGACTGGGATCCTCGCCCTAAGCCCTTACGCCCTTGCACTGGCTGTAGAGCAAACCATGCCAGGGCCGAATGCAAATTCCACAACGCACTCTGCCATGAGTGCGGGAAACGAGGCCACATCAGCCGGGTCTGCCGCAGCTTACCAGGACCCAGCCAGACCTCAAAAGGGGCCAACTATCGCCAATCGACAGGAAACCGTCCTGTAAGGCGAGAACCAGTAAACCACTCCTACAGAAATCTCGCTTTGCAAAAAGAAGAGGCTCACCATATTATCACTATAGGTCACGCCTCAGTCATGGACACTAAGAAAATTCGAGTCACGGTAGCCATCGAGAACCAGCCTTGCCACATGGAGGTCGACTTGGGATCGTCCCTCTCGATGGTGTCTTGGAAGACACTCAAGCAACTTATCCCCACAATCCAACGCCAAGACCTCCAATTTCAACGCCTCATCCTCAAGGACTACCAAGGAAATAGAATCCCCGTGGTCGGGTCCTGCCGAGTCCGAGTCTCCTTCAAAAAACATACAGCGTACTTACCTCTAACGATCATCGACAGAGATAGGCCTAGTCTATTAGGCCTCCAATGGTTCGCGCCACTAGGCATCGAGGTGGCCGGCGTGAACTGAGTCGGTGGTTGTGAGTGGGAGGAAGACCTTGTTTCTGAGTTCAGCGATGTTTTCGCAGACCGTTTAGGCGAGTATAAGGGGACCCCAATCTCATTTAGTTTAGATCCAAAAGTAGCCCCAATTCGCTTGAAGCCCCGTCGAGTTCCATTCGCTCTTAAAGCTAAGATCGACGAACAACTCGATAAGTTAATTGCTCAAGGGGTGTTGAAGCCCATCGATCATTCTCCATGGGAAACCCCTATTGTAACGCCCATTAAGCCAGATGGGTCAATCCGAATTTGTGGGGACTACTGGGCCACTTTAAACCACGCCCTACAGCAGAATGCATATCCAGTTCCGGTGGTGCAGCACCTCCTCCATTCCTTGGGGGGCGGAAAGGTTTTCGCTCAATTAGATTTAGCTCAAGCTTATCAACAACTACCAGTGGATGAAAAGACGGCTCAGGCCCAAACAATTGTAACGCACAGAGGTGCTTTTAAATGTACTTGATTGCAATTTGGGGTTAGTGTAGCCCCGGGGATATTCCAAAGCCTCATGGAAAGGTTGTTACAGGGAATCAAGGGCGTGGTTCCGTATTTTGATGATGTATTAATTGCAGCCCCTACCAAAAAAATCTTGCAGGATCGTTTGAAAAGTGTTCTTAAAAAATTCCAAGAGGCAGGACTTTAGGTGAAAAAAAACAAATGTCACTAATATACTGACAGTGTTGAGTTTCTAGGGTATAGGATTGATAGCCAGGGCATCCACCCTACCGAAAGTAAATTAAAGGCGATAAAAAATGCCCCCAGGCCACATAACAAGACCGATCTCCAGGCATTCTTAGGCCTCATTAATTTTTATAATGTATTTTTACCGCATAAGGCGACTGTTGCTGAACCGTTACACCGGTTATTAGATAAAAAAGCATTGTGAGTATGGGGTTACCGGGAAGAACAAGCGTTCCGGAATGTTAAAAAATTGCTCACATCTGACTCTGTACTTATGCAGTATAACGAGACTTTACCATTAGTTATAACCTGCGATGCCTCGCCTTTCGGGGTGGGCGCCATTTTGAGTCATGTACTGCCTAATGGGAACGAAGCCCCTGTTGCATACTTTTCGAAGACTCTCTCACATGCAGAGCGGAACTATGGACAAATTGATAAAGAAGCTCTCGCAATCGTTGCAGCTGTAAAGAAATTTCATAAATATGTGTATGGAAGGACATTCACCATTATAACTGACCACAAACCATTGCTAGGGATAATAGCCGGGGACAAGCCAACCCCCTACATATTATCCCCTAGAATGACCCGATGGTCAGAATTCCTTGCTGCTTATAATTATCGCCTTTAATATCGCCCGGGGAAAGCCATTCCCCATGCCGACGCATTAAGCCAAGCACCGCTTCCAGAGACTCTCGACGATCCGGCACCAATGGCAACCACGTTGCAGATCGAAACACTCAACTCGCCGCCTATGACCGCCCGAGACATCGTGAGAGAAACCAAACGAGACTACACCCTAGCTCGAGTCCTAGGCTGGGTAGAACGCGGATGGCCATTGGACCAAGTCCCAGATGACTTCGCGCCATTTAAAGCAAGACAGACTGAACTTTTTTCCCAAAAAGGCTGTGTCATCTGGGGCGATAGAGTCATTGTCCCAGAACGACTCTGGAAGACGCTACTACAAACCCTGCACGAGGGCCACCCCGGCATCGTGTGGATAAAAGCACTCGCACGAAGCTACGCATGGTGGCCGGGCATGGACCGGCAAATCGAGCAGTGGGTCAAAGCGTGTACCAGTTGCCAACAAGCCAGCAACGCCCCACCAAAAGCCATGCCTACTGAATGGGAAATGCCACGTGGACCGTGGTCCAGAATCCACCTGGATTTCGCAGGGCCAACCAAAGGATATACCTTCCTGCTGACAGTCGACTCATATTCCAATTGGTTAGAAGTTCATCGTATGACGGCCACAACTTCTGAGGCAGTGATTAAGATCCTAAATAGACTCTTTGCAACCCACGGATTGCCTGACGTCCTGGTGTCCGATAACAGGCCACAGTTCACGGCATTGATGTTCGAGCAGTACCTCGCTGACCGCAGCATCCGCCATGCACTCACCTCGCCTGCGCACTCTGCAACCAATGGCCGAGCGGAACGCATGGTCCAATTTGTTAAAAACACTTTGCAAAAAATGGACTATGACAATATCGATGACAAAGTCAACCAAATTCTCTTTTTGCAACACATAACTCCACATAGCATCACCGGCAGAACTCCCGCAGAACTACTAACGGGACGAAGACTCCGTTCCCAACTCGACCGGTTGCACCCTGCTTACGAACCGGAAAAGCCAATAGGATCCAGTGGCCGCTGTTGCACGTTCCAGGTAGGAGACCGCGTTTATGCACGGAACTTATCAGGCGACCCGTTATGGATAGAGGCAACGGTAGTACGAGTGACCGGCCCCAAATCCTATGTAGTGAAATGCTGTGACAATAGACTGTGGAAACGGCATATCGACCAATTACGGTCACGACTCATAACGGCCAGTCAACAACTCCCCCATGACCAAACCGAGGGGAGGGGAGGTACAGAAGAAGAAGATGACGTTCCAAGGAACCTGCTCAAAGAGAGTGACGAATCAAGTGAAACTCAAGAAATATGGACTTCCTGTGGTAATTTATTTCTCATCGCATATCTTATATAAACTCGATATACCTCATCTATTCCATCCATCATCTTTTCCTCTGTAATTTCCAAAGCATCTGCCAAAATTTCTATCATTATCGCAGCCAAATTTTCTCCTTTTTCCTCTTCTATATTTTGAAATCTGAGATAAAATTCTGACCTTTCCATCTCCCACTTCAACATCCCACTTTTTTCTTGTTCAACCACTGTTAGTCTACTGTCAATATTTCCAATCTTCTCCTCTCTTTGTTTTCCTTCTTCCTCAATTTTTTGGAATCTCTCCTCATACTTCCCCATCATTTGTTTAATATTTTCCACTTTTTCATCAGTCTTCTCTGTTCTTTGTTCAATGTTCTCTATTCTTTGTTCAATGGTGTCTGATTTTGTCTTGAGATCTTGGATTCCTTGCATAATCATCTGTAAAGTTACTTTTTCTTGTTCTTTATCTTGCTTTAACATTGTCTGAATTAAACGTTGTCCTCCAGCTGGTGGGGAAGCAGAGGTAGAAGTAGAAACGCCAGATGGTATTGGTTTCCTGCTCATTTTAATGCTTCCAAAGCTTCAAATTCTTTTTAACTTTTAATCCAACTGGTAAAGTAGCCAATTATAGTCCAAAATGGAAAAATCCAATAGTAAAAGGCCCAAAACCAAAGAAGAAAAAGGAAAAAAGGAAGAAGAAAGATCTTCAGGTTCTTCTAGACCCTAATCCAATTAGGAAGTAGTCCACCATAAAAAAGGAAAAATAGGAAGGAAAAAAAACCAAACAAACCCAAAAATAATAATATTGATTAAGAGAAAAAAAAAAAGGCAAAAAGAAAAGAAGAAATTCCTTCAGGTTCTTCACACCTTAATCCAGTTGAGAAGTCTCAATAATCAAAAAAGAAAAACAAAGTGGTCCAAAAACGTCATAGTAGTGGTGCTTTTAAAGTGGGACGTGGGAAAATACCTGAACAAAGCTGAATGCCAGACATGTAAGTACCCGCGAAAACTTAAGAAAATATATATATATATATATATATATATATATATATATATGAGCACACTGCACTTTATTTATTTATCCAAGGCTCTTATTATGATTCTCTTCTCCAGCAGCTTCAAAGCCAAGCCTCAAGTGTTTAAATATTGATAAGAGACCAGGAAAACACCTGTAATAATATTTTGCTCTCCCTCTATCTTATCACATTGAAATATCCTTGAGAAGGAGTCTTTTTACAGTTCTCTCCAATTCAAATAAAGTATTTTCAAGTTTCTAGTTGGCAGTGTTGCAAAGTTTCTTAATGCTCTTCCTCCCCCCAGCCAGAAAAAAGGAGTAATGTATACAAAAAAAAGAAAAAAAAATAGCCAAAGGGAGCCTCTATCCTAAAGAAAATTAAAAAATCAAAAGGAGCATAAAAATATATATAAGAGAAAATTCAATCCGGTTACCTATAAAATCACACTAAAGTCCCCAGAAAAAAAGTAAGGAAAAAAAAAATCCAAGCCTCAATTTGACATCACTTTAAAAAACGCCGCTCAAACAGTTTTGATAAAAAAAAAAATAATCTCACAGATTTCTTCTTTGTTCAGGATGCCCTTTCAAACCTCAGCGAATTTACAACACAAAAGAAGTTTCTCACCCAGCTGACACACTTTCTTTGATCCAGGAGAAGCCCTTTTGCTGGCGGCGGAGAGGCAGCCCCCATAGCTGCTGAAGTCGGGACAGCTCCGGAAAGAAAGTGACTGGAAAGACAATGAATGAGAATATTGATGTGACTAAAAAGAGGCAATTACCTAATGATTTGTTTGCTTATTCTCTCTGTATCAATAAAGGGGAATATTTGTAGCTCAGGGTTGAAATGAGGGAACCTTGGTGCTCTCTGAGCTTGGTTGTTTTCTTATAAATGTTTCATTACTAGCACTTTAAGTACTGCAGTGCAAATGTTACCAGGGGTGGGATTCAAATTTTTTAGCAACCGGTTATGTGGGTGTGGCTTAATTGGTGGGCATGGCTTGGTGGTCATGCTATTGGCTGGGTGTGAACAACTCAATATCACTCACATCGAGACACTCATCTCCTCGCCTGGCATCATATGACTGTGGGGATGCTGCAACAATTGTAAGTGTGAAAAATAGTCATAAGTCACTTTTTTCAGTGCCATTGTAACTTTGAATGATCATTCCACATGAGCAAAGTACCAGCAAAGGAGGGGAAAAAAAAACATCAGAAATGTTCCCGAGACAGGAAGTCTAGTTCTGCCCAGAATGTAATAAGGGTTAATGGAGAGGCAGTTTCTGTAAGCAACACCAGGATGTTTCCTTCCTGCCTTCCTTACAGGATTAGGCCAGTAATTTCTTCTAACAACCGGTTCTCCGAACTGCTTAGAATGTTAACGACTGGTTCTAGCGAATAGGTGTGAACTGGTAGAATCTCACCCGTGGATGTTACCTAGTTTGAGTAATCAAATGTTCTCCTTATAGTAATTTGTCATTCCTTGGGTTTCTTTCTCTAATATGACCTCTAGCTTTTCAGTTGTCAAGATTGCTGATTTCTTTTTGGTTTCCAGTTCTTCTGCTATCTGGGGATTCTGAGTATATCATCCAACAGGCTTTGGTGGAGCCTCCAACCAGGATCAATTGCACTTGATCCTGCTTTATTATGAACAGTCATTAGGAGTTGACAGGTCAACTATCATCTAATTCCTAGAAGTAAAATGACAGGTGACAAACAAGCCAAGGATACCTATAGCCAACAACTGTTGGTTTTATGGCTTTCGAAACCTCCCAAATTTGTCAAAAATGCAGTGACAAATTGCAAATACTAGCATAGGATTTTCTAGTAAGATGTGCTAACTCTTTGAGAACTTTTATTTTATTTTATTTGTTTGTCAAACATGTATACAAGATAACAAGTATAGGTATGAACATAAACATGAACAAAGGAAGTAAATATAGGTAAATGTGGACAGTAAGACAGGGGTGGTAGGCATGCTGGTGCGCTTATGCACGCCCCCTTTAAGGACCTCTTAGAAATGGGGTGAGGTCTATGGTACACCTCACCCCAGTTTGAGGTTGAAGCTGTGAGGAGTTGAGGCTGTAACAACAGACATTGGTAGGGTGTTCCAGGCATGACCACTCTGTTGCTGAAATTGTATTTTCTGCAATTGAGTTTGAAATGGTTTATCCTGAGTTTGTATTGGTTGTTTGCCTGTGTATTATTATGACTGATGTAGTTGCTTGACATTAAGAGCCATGGTGGTGCAGTGGTTAGAATGCAATACTTCAGGCTATCTTTGTTGACTGCCAGCTGACTGCAATTTGGCAGTTCGAGTCTCACCAGGCTCAAGGTTGACTCAACCTTCTATCCTTGGTCTGAGGTTGGTTAAACGAGGACCCAGATTGTTAGGGGTAATAGGATGACTGTAAACCTCTTCGACAATGCTGTAAAGTCCTGGGAAGGACTATATCAGTCTAAGTGCTGTTGCTATTTCCTTCCTTTGTTTGTGGTGGGTTGCAATCAATTCAAGGACGTTCCAGGCTTGAATATTTCACATAATTACTAAACTTACCCATGTTTAAACTGCAGCAAATTGTTTCATATTTACTGGATGTTGCCCACTGTTTCCTAAAGGTGTGCCCGAAATATCTTTTCAAATGATCTGGGACAGAAGTGACCTTTTGTTTGGTGACTTCCCTGTTCAAGTCACTTCCTGAAACAAATAATTGCACTCAAATATCACCTACTTGATGTGAACATATTAACTAACAGACACTGGATGTAAATGCTGGAAATCAGCAAAAAAAAAAAAAAAAGAAGAAGAAGCCAAAAACCAGGATCATAAATGTGATCCAGTTGCCAAGTTCGCAAAATACAATTGTATGACAACGACATGTGTATATGTGTGCGTGTATTTTTTTTTTAAGACAAATTTTATTAGTTTTACAAAACAATACACATACAAACAAGGCATAACAACATAAAAGATCTTTTCTGAAAAAACCAATAGAACATACAAAATAATTCCAAATTATAATATATATAATTACATTATCTGTTCAGCTTCGTATCTTATCCCAACTTCTCCTTTTCATTCTATCATCCAAATTATATTTCTTGCTAATTAAATTAATTAATTTTGCTTTTCAAAAACAATACGCAAACAAACAAAACATAAAACATAAAAACATACAACATCTTTTCTGAAAGTTGCTTGATCCCAGGTTAAAAACTCTTCGCACAGATACAAATTCAAAAATCATATTTACTTTATATATCATTCCATATCTTATTACCATTTTCAATTTTCTATATAGTTTCTTCCCTCTTTTATCTTTCTTAGTTTTATTTTATTTATCTCATCTCAGTTCAATTTATAATACTTATCATTCTTTGTCTGTTCTATTTTCAGCTATCCATTCATCTTTTCTCTTTAAACAAACTTCTCCTGTACACTGATTGGAGTATGACGCCTTTAACTCTTTCTCCTAGCTTAACAATACTTAATATAACACTTAACTTATATTGGGATTCTGTTTAGTACATTCTAAAATTACACAATGAATTTTATGAAAAAGGAAAAAACAACAATAACAAAGAAAAAGCATATAAGATTGCTATCCATGCCATTAAAAAACTAATCATACATATTAATACTCATTTATATCTTAAGCATTTTATTCTAAATACACATATAAAAATACAATCTTATGTACCTTACAGAATCCCCTTTTTCAATTAAATTTACCCATTGTCTCTAAATGAGTTTTGTTTCTTTAAATCTTGCTTCCCACCATTAAGGCTTCTCATCCCCTCCTTTCTCTCTTGCCTATTCTTCTCCATGCCCTTTTTACCCCTTTGTCTCTCCTCCTCCCTTTTCTTCTTCTGCTTTCCCCCTTTCTGTTTTCTAACCTTATATCCACCTTTCACCTCATTTTTCTCTTTTTTGGTTGTTTTTTTCAAGCCTTAAAATCCCCTTTTTCTTTTCCTCTTTCTCCTCCTCCCCAAATAGAACCATTTGTTCATCAAAGATGGCTTCTTCTTCTTTGCCCCACTTGTCCTGCTGCACAGTCAATTTTTCATACGTGCATACTGCCATTTCTAGAAATTGAAAAAGAGTGCCCAAAGTATCTTTCCCATCTTGTTCTTCTTTTTTATATTTTTTATATTCAATTTTTAGTTCATCCACAAGCGATGCCATCATGAAGAGAAAATTTTTTTCCAAAACAACCACCCGAGTCTTTTTAATCAAGAATAATTCCCAAAAGTTCCAAAGTCACCAGAGAATCCAAATAACCTATTTATTTTAATGCTTTTTTCTTTCTTCCATTTCTCTTTCTGGAGTTGTTTGATCAAAGAGTTCCAATTAAGGTATATCTTTTAAAAGCCGTATTAATGTTCAAAGCTCTTTAAAATTCTAGGCAATCTCCTCCTTTTTCAAATTCTGCTTCAATTTTTTTTCCTCTCCCTTCCCACTTACAGCAACAATTTTCCTTTAAATGTTCAGAAATCCATACCTCCAATGCGGATTTTCCAATTTCTCTTAAGATTCTATAGCTGCCATGTTCGGAAGGAGAGTGAAAAAAAAAAAAAAAAAGCTTTTCCTTTAATTTATATTTGCCGCTTGACATGTTCTGGAAACGATGATTCTTTAGCAAGTTTCAAATTCCAGGGCACTTTCACTGTTACTTGTCCCGGTCAGCAAAGATCACTTTCACTTCTTCACAGCTCCTCCTGCACTTTCTTTTTCTGGCTGAGTTCTTCTATGTGGCGGCCATTGCTGACCGCCACTCAGCTGCCTTTGGAAAAGGGGGTTTCACTGGCTAGGGAAGAGAGGTGCAATATCTCTCGACCCTGCCAGACACCCCCTGTCTTCACCACCTTCTACGGAGGTGGCTTAGCCCCGAAGCCAAATGGCTCAGGGCACTCAGGCAGAAAACACAGGCAGAAACCATGCACAGTCGCGTGTATTTTTGTGTACAGTGATTGAAACTTTGAAATCAGGTGGTATCCTTTTAAGGTTGTATCTTTGAATGGTCACTAAGAATAAAATAGATTTAGAATTCTTTTATTGGCCAAGTGTGATTGGACACACAAGGAATTTGTCTTGGTGCAAATGCTCTCAGTGTACATAAAAGAAAAGATACATTCATCAAGAATCATCAGGTACAACATTTAATAATAGTCATAGGGTACAATCATCAATCAAATCATACTAGGAAACAATCAATATAGATCGTAAGTGTTAAGCCTGTGTTCCCCAACCAGGGTCAAGGAGACAAGCTAAACAGAATGTGCAGCATTAGTCAGATAGGCACATAGATAAATGAGTGAGATAAGCTTTTATGTTTATTAACATACAGTAAAAATAACAGATACACTTGTGCTATCAAAAATATAGTTTATTCTATTTATAGCATAGTCAAAATAACAGTCCATTAGTCATGTTTCGTTTAATCAGTCCATTCAAGGATATTCAGTTAGCAAAGTCCGTGTGGAACATCCTATGTCAGTTCACTTACAAATCAGTCCTTTGTCTCTCTCCCGTTCGAGTAACGCAGTCTTGAGTCCATGCAGTAATTAGGGATCATTAAAGCCAGAGAGAGAGCAAGCTGTCGTCTTGCTTCTTTTAAAGTGCTTTCACAACCACTCCCCTAATTACATTCCCACAGTTAAAGTTGCAGACACTTTAACTTATAAACCATGATTACATATTTATTATTTTACCTAAACCAGTTAGGGTAAACAATGTTATCCCTAACATTCTCCCCTTTTAGGTAATAATAATAAATATAACTATTTACATGTTTAAATCATATTTGTTACAACTCTCTTTAAACTTAATTACTCCTTGAACTTTTGTAAATTGGTCTGCAATGTTTTCTTCCGTCATGCAGTATTCCAATTTAATTAGCACATTCTTTACAGATTCTCTAACATTTAATATCTTAAATCAGTATGCTTTGATCTAGTTTTTACAGCAATATTAGTAGCTAACTGTATAGCTGCCTGGTTGTCCTCATACACAATAATGGAATCTTTAACAGTTATACCCATGTCTAATAATAACTGTTTGTACAAAATTAAGTCAGTGCATAGTAATGACAGACATGAAAATTCCGCTTCCATCGTGGACAAGCTAATATGCTGTTGTCTTATTGACCTCCACCCTATTAATGTCTTACCAAATAATATAGCCATCCCAGATGTTGATTTTCTAGTATTTATATCAGTTGCAAAACTTGCATCTGCATTGGCAATAAGACTCAAATCACCCTTTGGTTCTATATACAATGCATGGTTCATTGTTCCTTTAAGATATCTTAAAATTCTTTTTAATGATTGCCAATGACATTGATGTGGATCCGAATTAAAATGTGACAGCTGATTTACACTATAAACTATATCAGGCCTTGACCAATTGCTTATATATGATAAGCTACCAATCAAAGATTGATATATTGACTTATCAAATTTGGGACTTTGATCATTAGTTTGGCAAACTTCCTGACTCATTGGAGTCTTTGCCAGTTTACAAAGTTCCATTTTATACGTTTTAATTAATTGGCAAATTTTATCTTCTTGAGATATCTTAAATCCATTTTTTGTTTTGTTAATTGTCAATCCTAGATACTTTTTAATTTCACCTAAATGTTTTAATTTTATCTTTTTGGCTAATAATGAAATAATCTCATTAGCTTCATTATTAGTCTTAGTTATCAAAGCAATATCATCTGTAAATAATAACAATAATGACACTGTTCCATTATTTTTCTTTTAAACACACATGGATCTGCTAAACCAGATTTAAAACCTATATTGTTTAACTCTTTCACAATATATTGGTTCCATTCAAAGCCAGATTGTTTCAACCTGTAAAGACTCTTTTTGAGTTTCCAACAATCATTACTACTTACTTTATTGTCTTTTAAAATAATTGGCTTTTTCAAATATATAGTGTGTTTCAATGGTGCATGCAGATAGGCAGTTTCTACATCTAAATGGTTAATGACATAGTTTTTCTTAGCTGCCCACAGTAATGCTGCTCTTAAAGATGTTGCTTTAATACTTGGTGCAAAAACTTCATCGTAATCAGATGCAGTTTGATTAAATCCTTGAACTACCAACCTAGCTTTATGGGTAACAGTCCCATCATTTCCAGTTTTTACTTTAAATATCCATTTGCACCCCATGGATTTTTCTCCTGGAGGTAATTTAGCATCTTCATATACTTTCATTACTTTTAATGAATTTAGTTCTTTTTCCATTGCCTTTTGCCAATTCTCCTGATCCTTAGCAGGATACATCTTAAGTTTATCTACACTAATGGAACTTTAGTTACTTGGCAAACTATACTTGCTTGATACCTATCAAGTGGTCTAGTTACATGTGTAGTACGTCTAGGTATTACAGGACTTTCAGGTGGACTTTCCTTAATTAACTCTTCTTGATTATCTAACTCTTCCTGATCAACTGTTTCCTCTTGTTCTGATTCTATTTGCTCTTCGTGGACTTCTTCTTTAATTGGACTCTTATAACTAGTCTGTTTTTTCTGCCTTTTGTAGGGTTCAATAATTACTTCATTATTTAAATCTTGCTCTAATCTATTCCATCCTACATGTTCTAGGAATTTAGCACTAGCACTGGTGTAAACTCTAGATGTACCTGGTTCCCAGAATCTATAAGATCTATGATTAGATTTATATCCTACAAAAAATAATCTTTTAGCTCTATGCTGTTCTTTTTGTCTAAGTTGTGAAGGGATATGCACCCATGCTGGTGCTCCAAATGTGTGCATGTAACTTAAATCAGGTTTTGTACCATGTCACAGTGTGAATGGTAATTCACCTGTTGTTGAATTAACAACATTATTTAATATATGATTACCACACATTATTGCTTCTCCCCATAAATTGTCAGGTAATCCTGAATCAGACAACATACTACGTGCCATTGATTGCAGTGTTTGGCCTCGTCTCCCTATAAAGGCATTATGTTGTGGCCTATATAGTGCAGACTTTTTATGTTGAATACCTAACATCCTAAGTCTATTCTGGAATTTATTATTTGTAAATTCCGTACCATTATCTGTTATAAGAGTTACTAATTTCTTTTTAGTTTTCCTTTCAGCAAATTTTATCTAATTAAAGAGATTTAGATATGTTTCAGTTTTGCTCTTCATTAAATAGCAAAACCCATATCTAGAATAGTGGTCCATTATACTTAGTATGTATCGAGCTCCTCCTACACTTGGTTTTTTCGGACCTATTAAATCAGCAAATACTACTTCTAAAGGCTCTTTGGTAGTAAATCCATCAACTCTATTAGCTGGTTTGACCCTGGCTTTGCTTTGATTACAAGCATTACATTGCAAATACTTATTACAAGGTTTCAAACTTATTTCCTTAGATAATTCAACAGTTTTCTTAAGCATTTTAAAATTTAAATGCCCTAGCCTTCGGTGTAACAAGTGAATACATTCATCATGAGGTTACTTATTATCATAAAGCATGTTAACCACCTCTAAACCATTATCATTTAACACATATAATTCACCTCTTAAAGATGCAGTAATTTTCTTATCTTCTTTCTCAATTATGCAGTTATCTCCTTTAAAAGTAACTACATATCCTAGTTTAACCAAAATTCTTACTGAAATTAAATTAAACTTAAGTTGTGGTACATATAACATTTTTACATTCTCTTTTATGAAAGAACAATATGCTATACCTTGACTTTTAGCTTTCAGTTTCCAGCCATTGGCTAACGATATCTGCTGTGTACTCTTGGACATTTTAATAAAATTTTTGTTATCATTTGTTATACAGTGGGATACTCCACTGTCAAACACCCATTAATTATTTTTTACAGCTCCATTAGTATACATGGCTAACTCTAAATTTTTATTTATCTTTTGATGACTTTTAGTATTCTGGCCAGCGTTCTGGCGCTTTGCTTTTTTACAAAATCTTGCCAAATGTCCTCTTCCTCCACAATTAAAACACTTTTTAATTGCGTATACAGTAGGAGATTCATTATCTTCTTTTTGAGGTTGTTCCCTCCTTAACTCATCTCTTTCAAGCCTTCTTCTGGCCTCTTCAATCAATCTGCCAGTTATATCAGTTAAAGTTAGGCTTTCCTAAGGCAAAATTTCAAGGGAAGTGACGTAGTTGTCATAACTTTCATCAAGTGAAGATAGTATTATATAGACTTGGTGTAGTTCAGAGAAAATAAGCTCTTTCTCGTGCAGTTCTTGAAAAATGCTTTGCATAGTTTTCAAATGACTCAGCATATCACCATTCATCTGGAGATGCATCCTGAAAAGTTTTCTTGTTAGATTTATGTGTGCACCAACGTTATCTCGAACATAAATCCTCTTCAGCTTCTGCCAACACCCAACAGCTGTTTGCTCTCCGTGGATATGAACAAGTTGTTGGTCAGTTAATGTTAATCCAATTATGCAAATAGCTTGTTCATTTTTATGCATAAATTCTTCTATTTTTAGTCTATCTTCATCATCCTCTGGATCCCATTCCTCTACATTTGGTGGATTTTCAATTATGTTCCACAGACCTTCTCTTCATAGAAGCAGACTACATTTCATAGACCATGATACATGGTTTGTTTCATCCAACTTGGATATAAGGGACAAACTTTGTAGATTGACTTGTGCCATGTTTTCTTTATATGGATATAAAACTATAATTAATAAAACACAGCTGTCTGTTTACTGTAATGTGTAACAACACAAACTCTCACTTTTTACATAAATCTGTTTTATCCTAGTTAAACTGACTTTGCAGCCTCTGGGCCCATAACCAGTGTTAAGCCTGTGTTCCCCAACCAGGGTTAAGGAGACAAGCTAAACAGAATGTGCAGCGTTAGTCAGATAGGCACACAGATAAATGAGTGAGATAAGCTTGTATGTTTATTAACATACAGTAAAAATAACAGATACGCTTGTGCTATCAAAAATATAGTTTATTCTATTTATAGCATAGTCAAAATAACAGTCCATTAGTCATGTATCGTTTAAACAATCCATTCAAGGATATTCAGTTAGCAAAGTCCGTGTAGAATATCCTATGTCAGTTCACTTACAAATCAGTCCTTTGTCTCTCTCCCATTCGAATAACGCAGTCTTGAGTCCATGCAGTAATTAGGGATCATCAAAGCCAGAGAGCGAGCAAGCTGTCGTCTTGCTTCTTTTAAAGTGCTTTCACAACCACTCCCTTAATTACATTCCTATATTTAAAGTTGCAGACACTTTAACTTATAAACTATGATTACATATTTATTATTTTACCTAAACCAGTTAGGGTAAACAATGTTTTCCCTAACAGTAAGGATACAAGCAACAAAGTTACAGTCATACAGTCAGAAGTGGGGGGGATGGGTGATGAGGAGTGATGAGAAGATTAACAGTAATAGTTGTGCAGCGTTAAGCAAGGATTATATGTAGAGCTAGTTGTCAACTTAAAGACCAAAACTGAGCCTCAAATTTCTGTTGCTAAGCAAGGCAATTGTTAAGTGATTTGTTCCACTGATTAATTGTTCTGACTGATTAATTGTCCTTGAAACCTGTTTAATTCTTGTTATGCTGGTTTGACTCTTCCCTTATAAAAATAACTTTTAACTGCTCCCAGCTAGTCGGCTGAATATTTTTTTAATTATTTGTATGTCCTGTTTTTACCCCTCTGAAGAAAAGAATTTTAATACACTATTTGTATCAGTTGTATAGAATAGAATAGAATAGAATAGAATAGAATAGAATAGAAGAGTTGAATAGTCCAACCCCCTACTTAGGCAGGAAACCCGATACAATGTAAGACAAATGGTTATTCAATCTCTTCTTAAAAACTTCCAGTGTTGGAGCATATACAACTTCTGGAGGCAAGTTGTTTCACTGATTGACTCATTAATTGTCTAATTAATTAATTGTTCCACTGATTAATTGTTCTGACTGATTAATTGTCCTTGGAACCTGTTTAATTCTTGTTATGCTGGTTTGACGCTCCTCTTATAAAAATAACTTTTAACTGCTCCCAGCTAGTCAGCTAAATATTTTTCTAACTGTATGTACGCCCTGCTTTTACCTCTCTGAAGAAAAGAATTTTAATACACTATTTTTATCAGTTGTATAGAATGAATAGAATAGAATAGAATAGAATAATTCTGCAGTCAAAATTCTGCCCATTTTTAAACTCTGCATCATGCATAATACAGGGGTAGCTTTGAGAACACCATCATTGCCACCATAAGGGCTTTTGGACCACACTTTGCAGACACCCCTGGCTGTCTTGATGGATATTTGTTGTGCTTCATAATCACCCTTGGGACTTGGATGCTGAAAATCGCATGCTGAAAAGGGACCCATTCTTATCTCATTGGTGAAATAAAATGCATTGGCATGTGTAAAAAAAAGAAATGCCCATAGGAAGGGATGGTTTTTCTGGCCTGGATATTTGATCTGAGGACAGTAGTCCTTGACTTGCAAACCATTTGTTTAGCGGCCATTCGAAGTTACAATGGCATTGAAAAAAGTGACTTGTGGCCATTTTTTACACTTAGGATCAGAGGTGGGCTGCTGGGGGTTCACAGGGGTTCAGGAGAGCCCCTAGCTAAGATTCTGTGCAGTTTGGAGAACCCCCAAATCCCACTCCTGGCTGACCTCACCCACCCCTCCCCTCCCCTCCCCTCCCAGGAGTCCCCTCATGGCCCGTCTTGGATGTAGGTAAGTGCAGGGCACGTGTGGAGACTTGGAGAGGGTGAGAAATGGGCCGCCCTGAAGTTCAAGAAAGCTGGAAATGGGCCCGTTTCCAGCTTCCCGAGAGCCTCTGGTGCCTGGGGAGGCTGCTTTCGCCCTCCCAGAGGCTCGAGGAAAGCCTCTGGAGCCCAGGGAGGGCAAAACCACCCCCCACATGGTGAAGGAGGCTGACTAGGCCATGTCCACCATGGCCACGCCCACTCAGCAACAGGGCAGAGGACCTTTGCTAAAATTTTTGAAGCCCACCCCTTCTTAGAATCACTGCAGCATCCCCATGGTCATGTGATCAAATTTCAGCTGCTTGGCAACTAACTCATATTTATGCTGGTTGCAGTGTCTTGGAGTCATATTATCACCTTTTGTGACCTTCGGACAAGCAAAGGTAATGAGGAAGCCAGATTTACTGAACAACTGTGTTATTAATTTAACAACTGCAGTGATTCTTGTGACAAGAAACATCATAAAATGGGGCAAAACTCACTTAACAGCTGTCTTGCTTGACAAAAGAAATTTTGGGCTCAATTGTGGTCGTAAGTTGAGGACTACGTGTAGATGATGGTTCTTCAATCAAACTTCTGGTTTCTTCTCTAATTTTGCTTCCCTTTTTCTCTCTCGCACTATTGGCCCAAATGGGTGGCTTGCTTCTCAATCCTTCCCCTTTGGTTCTGGTTAAACTGGCAGCTGGTTAATTGAGATTATATTTGAATTCTTTATTTATTATTACACTACATTTTCCCAGGGTTTAAGGTCAGGCCAAACTGGGTATGCTTGATTTACGACAGGACTCAAGTGGAAAGCCACAGTTCAGAAACTCCAAAGAATGTCCATATCTGTGCTTGGCATGCCACATCAGGCACATATTGGTGTTAAATATTTGTGTTCACAGTAATAATGGTTTGTGATGAAAATTACAAATTACAAAATTGGGATTAAAAACCATCTGGGATTTTTTAGGATTGTTTATTGACCCACCCAAGTTTAACACCCAAATATTTATTCTGTGAAAATATTGTGATTTCTCCACAATTCCCCACCATCCAGTCAGAGCTGAAGAAGCTTCTTGGATGAGAAGCGAAATGTTTTGAACAGAAAAAAACAGAAGGTGTAGTTGCCTCCTGAAAAAAAAAAAAAAGCACCTTTGGGATAGCCATGACCCTGGATGACTGAGAATTTCCAGACATCTGTGAAAATATTGGTAATTTAATAAATGCTACTTTAACTAGAAGAACTAAATAATAACAGTAATGAACAACTTACATCTTATGATGATGCACTTACCACCATATAACATCTGTCCATCCCAGCTTCTTGGGAAGGACATGACAGATGGACAAAAATGCCAAACCCGGTGTAAACATCTGGCTGACAAATTATAAAGAGTCTCATTAATTTTAAGGATGTGGGGGGGGGGGTTAAGACTGATCATTTTGGGGAACCTTAAATTAGTGCAAGCACCTTACTGAATTTCCATTTGTGATCTGTGTTTTCTCATTGCCATCCATTATTGCAACACAAAATAGGATTTTATTTATTTATTTTATTTATTTATTTTATTTATTTATCATGTTTATAAAGCCGCCCATCTCACAAACAAGTCATTCTGAACAGTGCACAACAAAGTATAATACTCCTTGGGATTCTTCTTCTGAAAAATAGATATTCTGAAAACAGTCTGGGATTAAAGAAACCTAGGAGGCTTTGATCTCTCTCGAGAAATAATCTTGCTATTAGTTTAGCTGTTATTACTTTGTTTTTGCTGCTCCTGGTAAGAATCGGCATAGCGCATAGCAAACAGCCTGAATACTTGCAGGGCCTTTGCTGCCTGCCCAGAGCGGCCAGGAGATCCGTCTGGGTGTGAAGGCAATAATTAGTCAGCTCAGCCAGCGCTGAGCCTGGAGCAGTCTTCCAACTTTGTAATAATGTGTTATAACACACTGGGGCAAGTCCAGCCAGCTGATTTTGCTAGCATCTTTTACAAGCCCGAGGAGCAAAAGTCTCATCTTCATGATTACCCAAGGAGGCAAAAATGAGAGTAAACATGTGGAGGGAATAGAAAACAGCCTTGGAAGACAGTGGGTAGAGCCATTACTGAGGCAACTATTAGCCAAGGGTGGCTTCAGTTGATTCTAAGAAACTAACTTGAAGAAATGTCTTCAAGCAGGCTTCTCCCTCATTCACACAAAGCAAGGAAGGAGGGACTTCTGGTTTGAGCTTCTTCAGCAACAGACTGAAACCTCGTCTCTGCGAGGCTTCGATCGATGCTCGCTGCTGGAATGCCCTGAGCCGGCTGGTTTCAGGGCTAAGCCACCCGTAGAGGTGGTGAAGAGGGGGGAGACTGCCAGCAAGGTTGAGGAGAGGCACATCTCTCCTCCCCAACTTGCCATTAGTCCCTTTCCCGAAGGTGGTTGCAGCGGTGGTCAGAAATGGCCACCACAAAGAAGAACTCGACTGGAAAAGAATGTGCAGGAGGAAGATAAGAAGAGAAAGTTTTGGTTGACCGGGTGAAACAGCAAAAGCAACAAATAAGGTACCCTGGAATTGAAACTGTTAAAAAACAGTAACATTGTTCCCTAAGAAGATTTTTAAGCTGCAGAGGAGAGAGAAAAGGGAAAAGTTTTGGTTTTCTCCTTTTCCTATACTGACAGCTAAGAGACTTAAGCAAGAAATCAGAAAAAAATCCACTTTGCCATCAATAGGCATTTAATGCTGAAAATAAAAAGTCAAAGGGATAATAAAGATTTCTGGATAATTAAAAGCTTTTGAAAACAGGAAAGGAAAGAAAAAGAATAAAAGGGCAGGATCTGGAAGGGAGGAGACTGCCTGGAATTAAAAAAGAACTTACAGCAAAATCTCAACAAGACTTCCAAAAGATACATTCTAACTGAAATATCACAACAAAAACCTCAGGAAGAGAAAGTCGAAAAAGAAATAAGAAGATATAACTCGGGACTATCTGGATTACTTGATGATTTCTAGATTCTTGGTTATTGTTTTGAATGACTAAAATCAATCGGGGGTTGTTTAAAACTTTTTAAAATGGCTCCACTTTTAGAAGAACTGAAAATGGAACTTAAAAAGTACAAAGAAGATGCACAAGAAGGGAGGGGTTCTTTTGGCTTCGTATTTCAGTTTTTAGAAATGGAGATTTGGAATTATGAGAAACAACAAGAAATGCCTGAAGAACAAGAAGATTGCGACAAAGAAGAAGCCATCTTTAATGTGGGAATAAAACTTTGACTTCAGTATTGGGTAATGATTAGTCTAAGACCTTATACATACATGTCTGCCTAAGGGTCACTGAGATAAGCAAGGAAATTAAAAACAAACACCAGAAACAATTAAGCAGCTCAGACAATTGTAAACAGTTTTGTGTGCTATATCTAATTATTGTAATCCACAATGTGTATGCTTACTATGTACGAATTTCTCAATAAAAGGGAGCACAAGAATTTGCTCTAGACTCCCATCCCAAGTACACCAGCGTCTGTGTCTCATTCTTTCCATGGGAGTCCACCACAAGTGGTGACCCCGACGTGATCCACTGCAGGTGGTACGTGTCCGGACCTCCGTGTTTCCTCGCCTGGAATAGGTAAAGTACGTACTTAACTATTGCTAGACAATAGGATTATTCAGGGAGCATGGGGGGAAAACTCTCTCAACCACAGGAATGGCATGTTAGTGAGTTGCAGGAGTTAGCTAGGACAAACAACTTTATCTTTAAACCCTCTGGGGGGGAGCAAATAGTTCTTTCAAAAGATAATGTGAGAGAGCTGCTGCAAGAGATCTGGCGGCAATGTCCCTGGTATCCAGAGAAAGGCTCTTTAAAGTTAGACACATGGAGGAGAATTGGAAATATCCTTCATGAAGAGCCACGGGCAACAGCTGAATTTTTGATATTTTGGAAGATTGTTATGACTGCTTTAGAGAACCAGCAACAACCTCTTTTAAAAACTTTAGTAGAACCTCTTCCTTATAAAGGAATTGTATTGCACCCTCCTTCTCCTAAACTGGAGTGTGCTTTATCATTTCCAACAGCACCTATTCCTGTGAATGATAAAATCCAATCAAAAAATGGGAAAGGTTCAAGCCATGATGCATCAGGCTTTCAATGAGGGGAAGTTAGAGTCTGATGAGATTACCCAGATGAATTTGTTTCCAGTCAATAGGCAAATGGATGCTCAAGGCAATCTGCAGACTGAATGGGTTCTGATTCCTTTAGCAATTCTTAGGGAAATTAAAAAAGCAGTAAAAGATTATGGTATTCAAAGTCCTTTTACAAAAGGGCTTCTGACAAGTTTGGCTACCTCACGCATGATTCCTATAGTGACTGGAAAGATTTAATGAGAATGATATTGAGCTCTACTCAGTATGTGGTCTTTGACTCAGAATAACAAAGGGAGGCTGTCACTAGGGGAAGGAATTCAGGGGGGCTGTATTCACCAGATCAAATCTATGGGGCAGGCTTGTTTGAATCCACTGCAGATCAAGCTGCTAATTTGCCTGATCACGTATTTCCAGTGGTTATGGCAGCTGTCCTTGGGGCATTGTCCTGCATTCAGGATGTGGGAACCCCAGCACGGTCTTTTTCTCAAATTAAGCAAACAGCATCTGAGTCTTATAATGATTTTGTGGAAAGGCTACAATTGGCTATTACCAGGCAAATCTCTAATGAGGAAGCTGCAAAAGAACTTTTGCTGAAATTGGCAGTTGAAAATGCAAACGCTGACTGCAAGCGTATCTTGCAGCCCTTGGTGGCTAGAGGTGAGGTTACTCTGGCTGATCTGTTAAAAGCATGTGCAGTGGTGGGTTCTCAGGCTTACAACATGGAGACTTTGGCTATGGCATTGCAAAAAGGGATGAAACCTACAGGGAATTGTTTTAATTGTGGAAAGCCTGGCCATTTTAAAGCCCAGTGCCGTGCCCCTGGGGGGGGGGGTTGTAGGCATTTTGCTTCCTCTCCTTCTGCAGGTACGCCAAGACCAAAAGTTCGGTATAAGAGACTACCAGATCCAACGTGGAAAGGACCTGTCCTGCTGATATGCTGCTGTTAAAGATGAGGGGACAGTTGTTTGGGTTCCTGCTCACTGTGCGCGTCCTTATCAGCCAAAGGCACAAGGGGATGGATTTGGGGGAATGGAAAAGAAACACATTGATCCAGGACATGGGGAAGCTAGCAAACCTTCATAATAAAACTGATTGTTGGGTATGTATGCACATGCCAACTCACAAGACATCAGGGCTTCCAATGGTTGCAGTACCTTTGGCTGAAGGTGACTGGTATAAGGGACAATGCTATGGTTGTTCAGGGATGTGGTCTAACAGTTGGACTAAAAGTAACATAAATACATTGCATCTTGGAAGCCAAATCCAAGAGGTGGTGGGTATCTGCTGGACTCACAATGAGACAGTAAGAATATGACTTACTTGGGAACATATCCATTTTGCAACAAAACAATTGTTATTGGCAATGGAAGTCGGGTTTATCCGGATGACATGAAAACTAAAAATCTCACTTACTTTGTACATAATATTTCTAAATTTGATATCATATCTTTGATCAATGAAAATGGGTGTCCTATTATCCCTTCCACATGTTGTCCCATCATGATAGAAAACCAGCTGCCCAAATGTGCAAATGGGAAATACACACCACCGCCCACTTATTTGGCTATGTTAATGGAATCTTTTGTACGATTAATCTATGCTGAACCAAATACGGTTGGTCATCTCCTGGGAGCAAATCTATGGTTGCTGTGTGGACGGATGGCCTATGATCGCATGCCAGCACGATGGAAAGGAGTCTGCACCTTTGGGAAAGTAATCCCATCTCATGTCATTTTAAAATCTTTGGGGACTGCTCATATCCGCAATGCGCGTTCTGCAACGGAAGTAAACTCTGTTTTGAATCATGACTACTGGACACAGATATCAAGGGGAGTTATTCCTCCTTTAGGAGTCATGATGAACTATAGAGATTTGCATCGTTTAAACAATTGGACAGTTACTATGTTTAAAGACACCATTAAAACGCTAAAGCTGCTTGAAGAAGAACAAGGAAAAATCCTTGAGTTTGTCCTGCAAACCAGATATGCGGTGGACACTATTTTGGCTGCGCAAGGGGGAGTTTGCGCTGTGATTCATACACATTGTTGCATGTATATCTCTGATTATTCTCCAAACATTAAAGCTACTATACAGCATATGGAACAAACCCTGAGTGAGAATCCATTACAATCGGAGGACGAGGGACTGGACGTGTGGTCTGCACTTTGGTCCTGGTTGTCAGATGGTTCATGGATTCATCACCTAATTGTTGGAGTGATATTGCTTTTTATACTTTCTCTTTGTGTATGCTGTTGTATCCAATGTCTCCCTGGACTTTTAGGAATGTGTCGGGTGAAGCCTATGGAAGGAGAACTGTTGTTGCAGATGGCGAAAAGCTACCGAGGCATCCGCGATCATCAAAAAACTAAAACAGGGGAGATGTGGGAATAAAACTTTGACTTCAGTATTGGGTAATGATTAGTCTAAGACCTTATACATACATGTCTGCCTAAGGGTCACTGAGATAAGCAAGGAAATTAAAAACAAACACCAGAAACAATTAAGCAGCTCAGACAATTGTAAACAGTTTTGTGTGCTATATCTAATTATTGTAATCCACAATGTGTATGCTTACTATGTACGAATTTCTCAATAAAAGGGGGCACTAAAATTTGCTCTAGACTCCCATCCCGAGTACACCAGCCTCTGTGTCTCATTCTTTCCATGGGAGTCCACCACACTTTAATGAACAAGTAATCTTAGATGGGGGGAAAAAAGGAAAGGGGGGAAAGAGAATGGAAAGTTTAGGATTGGGAAAAACAACTCCCCCCCAAAAAAATAGAGTGAAAAATAAGTATAAAATCAGAAAGCAACAGAAGAGGGAAATGCAGAAGAGAAAATTAGAAGTAAAGAGACAAGGGGGTAAAAAGGGGAGGGAGAAGATGAGAAGGAAGAAAGAAAGGAAAAGAAGTTATAAAGGACAGAAACAAAATATAGAGAAACAGGGCCTATTTAGAGATAATGGGTGAAAATTTAATGGAAAAAGGGATTCTGCAAAGCTACATAAGATAGTATTGTTATATTAGAAGCAGAAATAATTTTAGAAAATATGAAACAATGTATGATTAAAATGTCTGATAAAATAGCTATTGTAATTCAATGGAATGCTTGTCAATAAATAAATGTAACAAAAGGTATATTTAATGATTTATAAAACATATGTGAAGAGAAATAAGGGAAAAATTAATTATGGAGATTATATGTGTTTTCAAGGAAGTATGATATTTAATTGAAAAGAAGTGTTAAAGATGTTATGGTTTTAATGATTATTAATGATAGAACTGAACTGGAATGGAATGAGGGTTTATAATTACATATATTTACAATCTTTCTTTTTTTTAAAGAATATAGTGTGTATTATAAGAATGCCAAGCAGAATTCGATTGGAAGTTATGTATTATGTATTATATTGAAGGTCATAAACTTAAGGTATATATTGAAGTTTAAATAAGAGTTGAATGGATGTAATTAAAAGATATAAAGATGTCATACTCCAATTAGTAACTACAGGAGAAAATTTGTTTAATGAGAAAAGATAATATGAAATTGAAACAGAACAGACAAAAGTATAAATATAATGATTTGGATTGAGATGAGATAATCAAAATAAAATTGGGAATATTAAAAGAGGGGAAAAACTATATAGAAAATGTAGAATAATATAAGATATGGAATAGAATACAAAAAGGAGCATGAAATTGAGTTTTGTGTCTGTATAAAGAAATTCAACCCGGGACCATACTATTTTTAAAAAAGATGTTTTATTTGTATTTTGTGTGTGAAAACCCAAATAAAACTTTATTAAAAAAACAAAAAAAGGAAGGAAGGAGGGAAGCCCATCCCGTCTTGCAAGATTCTATTACTCTATCTTTATAATAAAAGTAGTTTTAGATTTAGATGGCATTATTTTCTTAGCCCGATTTATAAGGTAGAAAGTTTGGATGAGATAGTGAGGGCTATACCATTTATATTGGATAAAAGGGGAAGGTGGTTGCAGATAGTGGCATGGTGAACAATGAAATTGGATGTCTGTAGAGATTCTCAGTCATCTAGGTCATGGTTATTCCAAAGGTGTTTTTTTTAAGGAGCCAACTGAACTTTCTTGTTTTTTCTTTTGAAGACATTTCACTTCTCATCCAAGAAGCTTCTTCAGCTCTGAAAGGATAGTGGGGAATGGAAGGATTTATATTTCTTGCAGACAGCTGGTCATTTGTGTTAGGAATATAAGTCACCTAACAGGTATTTGGGTTAGAAATATATAAACCAGGATAGACATTTTTATACTGTCTCTTTAAGAGCATGCTAAAAACTGCAATTGGGTGTGGTTATTCAAATGGCCATAAGATGGAGCCAGAAACCTGGGATGTTTTAGTCTTAGTCTCAGAAGAGAGTGTGTCTGAGTGAGTATCTCTGTTTCCTTCTGTTGGAAAATATTGCCGTTCCTCCATTTTTCCTAATTGACAGGTATTACTGGATTTAATGTACTGATCTGTTTTTTGACACTGGACTTTGATATTTGGATTATCCCTGGATTGAAAACTGACTGATTTAACTTGTGAATGACTTTGGATTGCTTATTTTGGACTTTGCTTAAACCTTTCTGGAAGTAAAAACCTACATTTACTGTACAGTGTATCGGTGTTCTCTGTGTGTATTATTCCAACACTACTCTCTATACGTCTCCCTGTATGTGTTCATTCTCCTAACGGGGAATTACCTCAACAATTTGCATCAATTTTTTTAGAGGGTCGTTGAGGCACTTGGAGATTTATCTGTGTCCTCAGGGTCACTTGAGTAGTGGTCCTGATTCCTGTAGTCTGCAATTTTTCCTCTGGGAATCCATTCCTACTCCCACACCATTCAAAGGGTGTTCAGTCCCAAATTGTATGGCTAAAAATCTGTAGAGATTCTCAGTCATCCATGTCACAGTTGTCGCAAAGGTTTTTAAGAAAAAAACAAGAAAGTCCAGTTGCCTCCTGAAAAAGCACCTTTGGGAGTGAATTAGGGAACAAGGCCTATTTTTAGGAGCAAAACTAAACAAAATGAAAAGCAAAGACTCAAGCTTTTGTCCCCACACACTCTGCAGTACTTTGGGGGGGGGTTCATGCGTGTTGCATGTGGACCCTGTTGTGGAATGGCGGTTACAGAACGAGACGGAGCCAGGCTGAAGCTAACAGACTTCATTCTACTGAATAAAGGGTCGCCGCGGCTGCCGGGGCTAACTGACAGCCAGTTGGCAGTGACAGCTGATGCCATTTGACAGCTCCCTTTTATAGCCGGCTGTCAAACGGCATCAACCAATGGGAGCGATCGGCGCTCCCGCGTAGGCAGCGGACCAGAGAGAGGACTGCTGTCAGTCTCTGAACACAGCACTCCTTTCCCCTGGCCACGAGCATGTGTAGTCCTGCAGCCGGGCTGGCCGCTTTTGCTTGCGGCCTGATCTTCGCAGTTCCTGGAGTTTGCCGGCTGTCATTGAGTCCTGCTCTCCCCGGGCGGTGTCTGGAGCTTGAGGATGATCATCGGATGTCCAAGTCCTGGTGTCCGGCTGCTGATCGGGTAAGTCCTCTCGATCGGTTCACAGTGGGAGATGATCAGGTCGCAGCTGGTAAGCTGGGTTGTCGGGCGGCTGGTAGGCCGGGGCCTCTGGCAGGTTGGCTGCGGCAGGCAGCTGATAGACCGGGTTGTCCGGCAGCTGGTAGACCGGGATTTTGGCAGCTGTCTTCTTCCAACATCTCCTTAGCTGATCTATGTGTCTTCTCCAAACTCGACCGTCCTCCAAGAGGATCCTGTAGGACTTGGGTCCTGTAATAGAGACTATTTGCCCTGGCAGCCATAAGGGATGCCCCGCATGGGGGTGCAATCTGTCCAGGGTGGTCCTGAGGCGTCTGCCCATCAAAAGTTCTGCTGGGGTCTTGTTGGTAGTGGGGCATGGAGTAGCGTGTTGTGTGAGCAAGTAAGTGGACAGTTGGAGTGCCAGTCTGCTTGGCCTAGTCTGGCCAAAACTTCCTTCACAGACCTAACAGCCCTCTCGGCCATCCCATTGCTTGCAGGGTGAAAGGGGGCTGTGAGGGCGTGTCTGATGCCCAGGTTGGCTGCGAAGACTGCAAACTCATTGGAATTGAATTGGGGGCCAATATCTGAAACCAAGGTGTCAGGGAGTCCATGTGTAACAAACAGTCTGGTCAAGGCCCTTGTGACAGCCAGTGTAGTGGTGGAGGGGAGCAAAGCCACATCAGTCCATTTAGAGAATGAGTCTACTACAACTAAAAAGGTCTTCCCCTGCACAGGGCCAGCCAGGTCAATATGCAGCCTGGACCAAGGGGCCCCAGCATCTTCCCATCTGGTTGGGGCAGCTGTTGGTGGCGCTGCTCTAGTCGCCTGGCAGGGCTGGCATGTGCTTACCCAATTGATAATCCGGGCATCCAGTCCTGGCCACCATACGTAGCTGCAGGCCAAGGCCTTCATCTTCACAATGCCAGGGTGACCCTCGTGCAGTGCCTTTAAAACTTGTTCTTGCAAGGTGGGTGGTATGACCACCCTTGTCCCCCATAACAGACAGCCCTGAAGTGAAGACAACTCTTGCCTGCGGGTCTTAAATGGCATGAATTCAGGGGTGTACTGAATATCAGGCCACCCCCTCCCCACCCAGTCCAGGACTTGGGAAATCACTTGGTCCCTTCTGGAGTGGGCAAAAATATCCCCGGCTGAGACTGGTAGGTCAAGTACATTGCAGTCGGATTGCGTGGATGGGAGCTGGGTCTTTGACTGGTGTTGGCAGGGGGCATCTGCTGAGGGCATCTGCATGGCACAGGTTCTTCCCCGGGCGATGTACCAGTTTGTATGAGTAGGCGGCCAGGAACAGAGTCCATCTGGTCATTCGCGGGGATAGTACCTGTGGGGTTTGCTTATCTCCAGCTAAAAGTCCCAAAAGTGGCTTGTGATCTGTTACAAGTTCAAAACAATGGCCATAGAGAAACTCGTGGAATTTTTTTACAGCGGCAACAGCTGCTAGGGCTTCCTTATTGATTTGACTATAGTTCCTCTCTGCTGCGGAGAAAGTTCTTGAAAAGTAGGCAATAGGTGCCTCAGATCCATTTGGGAGCCTTTGGCTCAATACTGCTCCTATGCCAAAGGGTGAGGCATCTGAGGCTAACACCAGGGGCAGGTTTGGGTTAAATTGGATTAACACAGCGTTTGAAGTTAAAAGAGACTTAACTGCTTGGAAAGCGTTGGCTTCTCTCTGTCCCCAGTGCCAGGGGGCCTTTTTATCTAAGAGCCTATGAAGGGGTTCAGCTACAGAAGCCTTGTGAGGCAGGAAAGCTGCATAAAAATTCAGGAGCCCTAAAAAGGCCTGCAATTCAGTTTTGTTAGAGGGTGTGGGTGCCTCATGGATGGCTCTAACCTTAGTTTCTATGGGGTGAATTCCAGAGGCGTCAATTTGATAACCAAGGAAGTCCACTTGCTTGGTGGCAATGGTGCATTTGTCTTTTTTCAATTTAAGCCCGTTTTGCCAAAACCTGTCAAGGACTGACCTGACTCTGAGTAATACCGTATATACTCAAGTATAAGTCGACCCGAATATAAGCCGAGGCACCCAATTTTACCACAAAAAACTGGGAAAACTTATTGACTCGAGTATAAGTCGAGGGTGGGAAATGCAGCAGCTACTGGTAAATTTCAAAAATAAAAATAGATACCAATAAAATTACATTAATTGAGGCATCAGTAGGTTAAATGTTTTTGAATATTTATTTCAAAGAAAAACAGTAAACTAGCTCTGTAAGTGGAAAAGAGAGCCAACAAAACCAATATGGTATCAACAATAACTTTAAAAGTACCAAAACCTTAGCTCAATCAGCAACCAAGCTAAAACACAAGAGTTAAAATCCTTCAAAACTGGATTCCTCCTCATCATCTGTATGTCCAAACAGAGTCACTCTCTCCCTTGCAAGAAAAAAGCATGTGTATGTGCTGCATTTACATCCTGTTTTGGAGAGCCACCATCTCTTTCACAGCTCTCCCTCATGCCTCCATTGCATGTGCACACATGCCATGGCTCAGTAGTAGGTCAACATACAGATGTCACACTAGGTTCCCTCCTCAAAAGGAACATCCAACCTTTCTTGAGAAGTACAAACTTCATCTGTTCAGGATTGTGGTGACAAAGGTGAAGGAGGATGAGGCTGAGAGAAGGGAAGGGAAGAAAAGATCATTGACAGGGAGAAAGACAGGGAGAAACACCTGGAAATGTGATCCCTCAAGTTTCCTTAGGGAAGACCAGACAACAAGGGGAGAGGAGGAGGAGGAGGAGGAGGAGGAGAGTTAAAAAAAAAAAAGAGTGGGAAGCCAACTCACACGTGCCATCAAAGCCAGGGGGAAGCGGGGCTTTCTCCACCTGCTGCTGCCAGAGGAGTGAGGGGGGGGAGTGCAGAGAAAGGGGGTTCGTGCCGAGGCTCCGCAAGCGATTACCAGATTTGCAGCTCCATTTGTTGGGGAAGCTGGAAGCGCGCCCGTTAATGGGGAAGGAGAGCCCGCAGCTCCGAAAGTCTTTTCACCGTTGGGGACTGAACAGGAGAGCCGCAAACGCCGCGCTCCCCAGGAAAGGGCGGCCCTCTTCCTCTCGGCGGCTCCCGCCACGGCGCAACCAGGCACTTTGTCTCGCTGCTCCCGGAGCAGCTCTTCGCTGCTAGGGTAGGGGGTGGAGGAGGCTGCCTGAGCCTGGCGGTTTGTTTCCTGGGGAGTGCGGCATTTGCGGCTCTCCTGTTCAGTCCCCAACGGTGAAAAGACTTTCGGAGCTGCGGGCTCTCCTTCCCCATTAATGGGCGCACTTCCAGCTTCGCCAAGAAACCGCCAGGCTCAGGCAGTCTCCTCCGCCCCCTACCCTAGCAGCGAAGAGCTGCTCCGGGGGCTCCCACCACGGTGCAGCCAGGGACTTTGTCTCGCTGCCCCCGGAGCAGCTCTTCGCTGCTAGGGTAGGGGGCGCAGGAGGCTGCCTGAGCCTGGCGGTTTCTTGGCGAAGCTGGAAGCGCGCAACGCAGGAGCTCGTGGGGGCCCCGGGCGCCCGTTAATGGGGAAGGAGAGACCGCTTGGGATCGCCTGTGTGGCCCTCAGCGGGTAGACAGCCGCGGCGGCGATGCTGCCCTGGAGGTGCGATCGGTTGCAGCCACGCCAGCGCAGGCGAGGCATGGTGCCGTAGCAGCTGACTCGAGTATAAGCCGAGGGCGGTTTTTTCAGCACAAAAAATGGGCTGAAAAACTCGGCTTATACTTGAGTATATACGGTAATTGTGTTTTGTTGGTGGCAGAAACTAAAATGTCATCAAAGTATGGAACTACCCCCGGAAGACCTTGGAGGATTCTCTCCATGAGGGACTGAAAAATGCCTGGGGCCACACTAACTCCAAATTGTAAACGTTTATATCTAAAGGCGCCCCTGTGTGTAACTATAGTTTGCAAGTCAGCAGTGTGTTGGTCCACAGGAAATTGCTGATATGCTTAGGACATGTCTAACTTTGGAAAAATTGTACCTGGCTCAAAGGAGTGTAGCAGGTGTTGGATTACCTGGCTCAAAGGAGTGTAGCAGGTGTTGGATTACAGGTACTGGGCATGCACTAATTTGGAGAAAATGGTTCAGGGACATTTTATAGTCAGTGCAGATTCTCATGCTGTCATCCTTTTTTAAGGGGGTGACTATGGGTGTTTCCCATTTTGCAAAATCTACCTGCTCCAGCACTCCTTGTTTAAAAAGTTTGTCTAATTCAGCATCCAATTTAGGCTGAATGGCAAAAGGTACCCTTCGCAGTTTTAAACGAATTGGGGTGGCTTGTGGACCCACATCGAAAGAGATAGAGGTGCCAGAATAACAACCTAGTTCACTACTGAAAACATCAAAGTAGTCCCTGAAGAGGGAATCTATTTCAGAATTTACCACAGAGTGAATCCCTGTGATGTTAAGGCCTAGGGCAGGGAACCAATCTAGTCCTAGCAAGCTAGGAAGGGCAACATCTACAACCACCAGTGGCAAGTGGCCTCTAAAGTTCTGGAATTGAATGAGGAATTTTCCCTTACCCAGGACTGGAATGGTCTTTCCCTGGTAGTCTCAAAGAGTCAGGTGGCAGTTGATCAGCTTCTTCTTTGAGAGCGAAGGTAGCAACTTCTTCAGGGTGGCCCATGAGATAATGGAGAGGGCAGACCTGGTGTCTACCTCCATCCGGCAGGGTTTACCTTCTATAAAGAGAGAAATGCTTATTTTGTTAGACCTAGGGTGGTATTGTCTGTGTGGTAACATGTGTAGCAATCTTCAACTTGCCTTTGGAAGGAGGCAGCAACCTGAGGTCTTTGCATGGAGGTCTGCTCAGCTTGGCAAACCCTGGCTATGTGCCCTCTCTTCTGGCAGTTCAGACAGATAACGTTTCTCAATCTGCAAGTTGATCTGGGGTGGTTACCCCCACAGCTCAAACAATTGGGTTGTTTTCTGGCTGTCTGGTTGTTGTTTTTCTTAGGTAGCTCTGGGGGTGTGTGTCTTGGACGTGTGAGGCGGTTTACCTCAAGAGGTTCCTCTTCTTGGGAGACCTCATCGTAGTGAATGGTAGAGTGCCCTTGCCTTAAGGGGTCCCCCCTGAATCTCAGCTGCTGATATCTCTGACAGCTCAGCAGCATGAGCCTCCTCAATAGCTAAGGCCAGGGTTAAATCTTTTTTAGCAAGTAAATGCCTCTGTAGCTTTAGGTCCCTAACTCCTCCCACAATTTGGTCAAGTAGCATGTCCTCAAGGTAATCCCTAAACCCACAGTGTATGGCAGCTGACCTTAAGGCTGCCATGTACTGACTCACAGTTTCCCCTTCAGCTTGAACTCTCCTCCTAAAAGCCAATCTCCTAGCTATCTGAGAGGGTCTGGGGGAATAGTGATTTGACAGAATTTCCTTCAACTCATCCCAGGAAATAACCTTTATAGAGTGTGAGGACACTAGTGCAGAGGCTGTATCGAAAACTGTAGCCAAAGAAGCTTAAAAAATAGGACCTTTTCCTCAGGTCAGTGGCTTCAGACAGATCAATGGCGTTTAGGAAGCATTTGAATCTGTTCATGTATGATTCCCATGTCTCTGCCCCCGGCTGGAAGTGAGGGAATGTCGGGTTTGAGGCCATCAGAGTGGCAACGTCGGTCTCCTCAGCTGAGGGAACTTTGAATTTCCGCTTTTAGAAAAGCGTTTCTGGCTGCGCCTGTCAAGCGGCGTTCGGCTCCTCAGCTGGGGAGCTTTAAAGTTCACGCTCTTTAGAGAGCGTCAGCGGCGGTGACTTCATTCAGCTCGCAGCGGCTTCAGCTCTTTTTTACTGTGACTTTGGCTCAGTTGTCTTGCCTGGTCATCTTTACTGCATCCCGCCCTCGTCGCCAATGTTGTGGAGTGGCGGTTACAGAACGAGACAGAGCCAGGCTGAAGCTAACAGACTTTATTCTACTGAATAAAGGGTTGCCACGGCTGCCAGGGCTAACTGACAGCCAGCTGGCGGTGACAGCTGATGCCGTTTGACAGCTCCCTTTTATAGCCGGCTGTCAAATGGCATCAACCAATGGAAGCGATCGGCGCTCCCGCATAGGCGGCGGACCAGAGAGAGGACTGCTGTTAGTCTCTGAACACAGCAGACCCAAGTCTTCATGTTTTGCACCTCTGTTTTAAGTCATGCATGTGGAAGTAGCTTAAGAACTTAAAAAAACCCGACTTTCTTGCAAATAAGGCAAATATCTGGGCTTACAGCTAAAAAATAAAATAAAAAATCCCAGAACTGGCATTTCAAGGTTATGTCAAACTTAATATGCTAAAGTTTGACTTTAATAACAGTTTATTTCAGCAGTGTCAAATATATATCACTTGTATTATGATAAATAGGTCTATAATCCAGAACAGTGGATCTTTATGGGTAGACACAAGATCTCAAAGACTCAAAAGAAATTATGGATGTGAAGGCTCAAATTATAGGCCTGGATACAGATCTGAGTTGCAAAGCATCTGAGTAACCACTAGATGGTAGCAGAGAGATGCAGAAACCCCTAGGTCTATCTTTTGGTATGTAATATCTGATATTCCTAGTTGTGTCTATGAGTGCTCTGTGATGAATATAGACAGAAAAACCCCTCTGTTAATGGAAGCTTTCAAGTGCTTTAGGATGAAGAAACATGAGGGGTCAGCAGTGCCTAAAATAAAAATGAAGAGTTGAAGTGATTCTCAGAAGCAGGAGATGTGTTGCATGTTTGAAACCTCCTGGGATCCTGGCTTGTTCAAGCAAGAGTTTGATGCAAGACCATAGCCACTGGAAGTGGGAATTTAAGTTCCACTTAGACCCCGTTTTTATTCCAATTAAAGAAGAAAACAGTAACACAAAGCTTTGATTGGAGATCAGTGAAGGAAGGTTTGTATTAGCCTAACACTCAGTGTTATCTTGATAGGGTCTTTTCTACTGACAGCAATGAATGTCTTCGGTGAGGCAGGGTGAGGCAGCCATGAGAGATGAAATCCTTACAAGAAAATAGCAGGCAGGATAAGAATTCTGAGTTCAGCCTCGATCTTTAGGAAATGTGTGTAATTTTGGAGCGGTGGAGAATTCACCAAATGGAGACAACTTTACCTATAGCAATAGCAATGGCACTGAGACTTATATACCACTTTACAGTGCTTTGCAGTCCTCTCTAAGCGGTTTACAGTGTCAGCCTATTTCCCCCAACAATCTGGTTCCTCATTTTACCCACCTCGGAAGGATGGAAGGCTGAGTCAACCTTGAACTTGGTGAGATTTGATCTGCCAAATTGCAGGCAGCTGGCAGTCAGCAGAAGTAGCCTGCAGTACTGCACGCTAACCACTGCGCCACTGAGGCTCTTATGGTGTAAGAGAAGCCCAATTAGAAGAGCCCTTGTGTCTAGAAGGAAACCTCTAAGTCAAGTGTTGCATGCGGAAAACGTCTAAGAAGGGAAACATACTTTCTTGGGCATCTGTATGTATAAAAAGGAGAACATTGAATAGGAACAAAAGGCTCCAATGCAGGGGTGGGCTTCAAAAAAGGGTTCTCTGCCCAGTTGCTGTGTGGGCGTGGCCATGGTAGGCGTGACCTAGTCGGCCTCCTGCACCATGGAGGGGGAGTTTTCCCTCCCCAGGCTCTGGAGGCTTTTCTCGAGCCTCCAGGAGAGTGAAAATGGCCTCCCTGGGCTCCAGAGCCTCTGGAAGCCAGAAATGTGCCTATTTCTGGCCTTCCCAAATTTCCGGGAGGTGGATTTTTCACTCTCCCTGAGCCTCCACACACGCCCTGCACTTACCTACATCCAAAACAGGCCGTGAGGCGACTCCTGGGAGGGGAGGGGAGGAGTGGGTGGGGCCAGCCAGGAGTGGGATTTGCAGTTCTCCGAACTGCACAGAATCTTAGCCTAGGGGCTCTCCTGAACCCCTGCGAACCCCCAGAAGCCCACCCCTGCTCCAATGCCAGCACATATTGTGAGTTGTAAGTGACAGTCATCTTGAATGAAAAAGTGTCCTGCACCCCAAGGCCAGACAAGGAATAATGGATGGAAACTGAACAAGAAGAGATTTAACTTGGAAATAAGGAGAAACTTTCTGACAGTGAGAACAATCAACCAAGGGAACAGCTTGCCCTCGGCAGTTGTGGGAGTGCCACCACTTGAGACTTTCAAGAAGAGATTGGACTGCCATTTGTCAGAAATGGTGTAGGGTCTCCTGCTTGGTCTACAAGGTGACCTACAAGGTCCTTTCCAACTCTGTTAATCTGCAATCTACATTTGGCCAGCTGTGCAGATATTGTGGGAACCTGAATCACTTTAAAATGTTTTCAGCCAGAGAACCTGACCATTTATATATATATATATCTTTCTTCCCTACCTTTCCTGAATTTTAGACGTTTTAATTTTTGTTCAGTTTGCTTCATCACTTGTTCACCTCTTCCTTCACAGCAGATACTTGTTAAGGACTCCAATCCTGTGGATTCAGCTCACTTTTAGGCTTCTCACGTACCCGACTCTCATTTCACTTTTCTCATCTTCACTTTTAGTTGTAGGAAAAACCCCATTTAAAAAGTATGAAATGTCTCAACTTTCTATTATCAACCAAACCAAACTTAAGATCTAATATAACCAAAAGAAAATTTTTTTTCCTTTTTTAATGCACAAAAAGAAAATAAAGAAAATAAAATTTTTATATAGCTGGTGTAGCTGCAAAATTCCAGGGGGAGTTTCAGTCATTTGAGTCAGTTCATTCTTTATTTATTTATTAGATTTCCCAAAATTAAAGGATGTTCTCAGTAGTTTTAGAATGCAGTAATGCAAAAAAAAAAAAAAAATGCAGTAAAACTTCCATAGTATAGCTGAAAAAAGTAAAACTGAACTATTTCCCAATTACACCAATATCAGCCAGTAACTGATGGTATCAGTCCAATCTTGTAAACAAGCAGGAATTCTTTGTTGAAGTTAGTTAGACTCAGTATAGATACCACAATCCAGTGGGCACTGAGTTTCAATACATCCTTACAAAATTCCCAAAATCGAACAAACTTTATGCATAAGTAAAGATGTGTGAGCATGTGTTTAGAAACAAAAGGTATCCAGATGTCTTTGTCTTATTTAAAAAACATTGCAACATTTGAGCTCTGTTGCAGTATAAGTACACTTTGTAACCCACTACACACCCACACACCATCCCACTCGGAATCTTTCGCTGTTATCTATCCACTCAATTTTCAGTGTGTTCACATTTATTCCAGCCTGGATTTCTTAACCATTGCAAAACATCACACAGGTTGCAATTAAAATGATACATACTGCTGCTGAATGATCAGGCAAATGTATCAGAATTCTGGAACAGATAATTAACTCAATCACAATGGAATAAGCAATAAATGAAGGGTGCAGCAATCTCTGATCCGTCACAACTTGTTACCTGTTCAATCTCTCCAAGTGTAATTTTCATGTGGTTTCCAGGAGCACAGAAAAGGCCCCGTATCTCCAATATTAAAAAAAAGCCCAAAGGCAAAAGAATAGGATGCAATTAAAAAAAAGGAAAAGAACTGAAATGCTCCACACAATCTTGTTACTTTGCCCAGTTGTTTTTTTTTTTAAAGAAATTTGTGGTGAAATACAGAACCTAAAAAAATGCAATAGGAATAGTAAAAGCCATTTTCACGACGAAGGACAGGATTCAACGGTCATGAAGAAGGCAGCTCAAAGGCCACAGAATTTTGTGGATCTTTTTTTTCATGAGGTAAAATTCCCTTTGGAGAAAAAGGTTTTTTAAAATAAAAGGATGCTGTTGTACTGTCTCCTGTATCAAAATGAAAAGTTGCAATGAAAAACAAAAACAAGAAACAAACAGAGATTGAACAGTGTGGATTTAAAATTCTCCCATTTCTCTGACATGCTCTTCAAGTGGGGAAAATTTACTCAACTATATCATCAACGTAATACAAATGGCAATACTAATGTTATGTAGTTTGCAGAACCCACTGGAAATATGGATTTATAACTCCCCATTCATGTAAGAGGTTACCCTTTGGGAAACCAGTATAAAAACTACACAAGGAACACAGAAGTACCATTAGGGAGTAGTAAACATGCCGTTTTGGATGAAACATCTGTTTTTGGGCTGGACCATATCTAGATCCCACATATTATTTCAGTTCAGAGTTTTAACTTCTGGAATGACCATTAAATTCTCCACATCTTGGAAAGATCAGATGTCCAAGGGAGAAATTGGCTTCTTCAGAGAATAATAAGTTGTGAAGTTATCTAATCACCAGTGTGCAAATATGTATGTCTCCAACTTATATCCAAAGTTTACAAGATACTGGATGGAGACACCTAACCAAAGAATTCAACCAAGCTTTTAATAAACAGATAACAGATAATCAGAGTTGGAAGGGAGCTTGTAGATCTTTTAGTCCATCTTCTCAATAAAGTTCAAACTAGATTAAAGAGGCCAGATTTGTTTCCAGAAATAGTATAGAATAGTGTCCAAGAAAATAACAGATTGATACCAGTACTTAATGCATCAAGAATGCACTATCGTGTCAGATAATGATTACTTTTTTTGCAGATAGCTATCTAATTTAAAATAGTTACTCATCAGAAACAACAGACCAAATCACAGAGATATGAACAACAAATCCAAGCATCCATTCTATACCTTTATATATGTTGTCAACATTTTTACAGGATTTAATAACATCACCCACACATCAAGGGAATATTCCTTATCTCAGATAGCATTTTCTATCAGTAACATCCAACCACAATTTTAAATTGGAGAAACTTGCCAACCATTGTACAGAACAATTAACAGACTTAAAAATGACAATATGCAGAAGCTACTGGAAGAATATTTCAGTTCTCCATTATTCTCCAACTATTCTTTCTTGAATTTCAAAGTGACCATCCTTGAGCAAAGAATTACAAAACCCAATTTCATCACAAAACAACTGAGCTGGAATTCATCATAAGATAACTGATATCTTTAAAAAGATATTAGATCTGCATTGATGAGTTTGCAGCAGGAACATCTGCATTCTTTCCAGAACACATTGTTGTGAGTTTAGTTCACAATCTCTCAAAAATTGTGGAAATATGTATAAAACTCAGGACTATATATCATGCACCTGGTTAAATAAAGGAGGCATTCAGCTGCAGCTAATTAATAAATGTGTTTGAGGTCCCCAAGATTCTTGACTGTTTTACTGCATTCTCTCTGAAATTCCCCAGTAAGAGGACCTTTCAATAATTTTAGCCCCAAACTTTCTTTCCTACAATTTGACTTTCAGGAATGAAAAAGGGAAGTTATCTTACCTTAAAGCAATGAAGCCGAAACACAGCATTTCTCCCCGGCTGTGGACCTTGTCCTAGAGCACCTTCAGCCAATAATTCATTTTTAGCTTTTCCATGGGGTGGAGGTTGCCAGCTCTTACCTTGACAAGTCATTTGTTCTTCTGACAGTTGAACAATACACAAAACTAAGAAGGGAAGTGTGGTTTACTTCAGCACATCATTTGTATACCAGGTTTGTTTTTTTTTAAAGTCCTGCTAACCGCAAGGATATTTGTCATGGGAAGATAGTTAGAAAGAGAGAGAGAAGGGGGTGAGATGGGATGGGATGGGGGAGAAAGAATCACCTGGACAACATTTTGGGAGGGGGATATATTTTTAGAGAAAATAGATGCTCTTGTTGAATGGAGAAGAAGATCCCTGGGCAGAAATAAAGAATGTGGAAAACTTGGTTGCCCTTGTTTCTTCATTGCTGACATTCTGATAATAATGGAGCAGATAGGGTTGTTTGTGGTCCATACATTTGGAGCAGTGCTGGACTGGTGAGTCCTCCCGTTCTTCTGATATCAACAAGCAGGGGATAAGTCCTGGGTCTAGCATTCTTCAAAAAAGAAGGAAAGAATATTTTGGAAATAATACATGGATGGGCACGGAAAGTGAGACATGTCTGCCGTGACTTCTCTCTTTCTCAGAAGACTGCTCTGTTACCTTTTAGAAAAGACATTTGCTTATCTCCTACAGAAAGAAGTCAAATTTTCAAGGTGATGCCTCCAGAAACTTGTGTAAATGTCCTCTAAAAGCGGAGACACTCAGTGGGTTGTTCTTTGTGATTATGGAAATGCCTGCAAGTTAAGTTAACCAGGGTTATATGCAAGAGCTTTTGGCTTCTATTTATTTTATTTATTTATTTGGTTTGTCAATTGCTTACAAATTAATAGATATAAATAAAAACATAGTTATGAATACATGGATACATTTAAGAAAAAAAATAAAAGAAACAATAGGACAGGGACGGTAGGCATGTTGGTGCGCTTATGCACGCCCCCTACAGACCTCTTAGGAAAGGGGTGAGGTCCATAGTAGACAGTCTAAGGTTAAAGTTTTGGGGAAGAAACCACAGAATCAGGTAGAGTATTCCAGACATTGACCACTCTGTTGCTGAAGTCGTATTTCCTGCAATCAAGTTTGGTGCGGTTTACCTTGAGTTTGTATCTATTGTTTGTTCTTGTGTTGTTATGGTTGAAGCTGAAGTATTCATTTACAGGTAGGACACTGCAATGTATGATATTATATACTATACTTAGATCGGACTGAAGGCGGCCTAGTTCTAGGTTGTCTAGGTCTAGAATTTCGAGTCTGGTGGCATAAGGTATTCTGCAACGAGTAGAGGAGTGGAGAACTCTTCTTGTGAAATATTTCTGGACTTTCTCAACTATGTTAATATCAGATACGTAATGTGGGTTCCAGACTGATGAGCTGTATTTAAGTATTGGTCTAGTTAATCTTTTGTATGCTCTAGTTATTAGTGTAATGTTACCAGAGAAAAAGCTATGTAAGATTAGGTCAACAACTCTTAACGCCTTTTTGGCTTCATAGTTACAGTGGGCTCTAGCACTTGGGTCATTTGAAATGAGTACTCCAAGGTCCTTGACAGAGTTTGGATCATCAACAAGGTCTTGACTATTCAGCCTGTATTTTATTGGCCCCATCACAGCTCAGTTCAGAGAACAGGAGGTTGGGATCATCTGATGGGGTGGTATGTCTCCCTTGGAATGTTTGGAGAGACCAGAGTCTGAGGATAATGCTATTCCAGGCCCTCAGGCATTGGGGAAAGTAGTTGACTGGATGAAGAGCTGCCTGCCCTCACAGAAACAGGGGAGGATCGGCTGCTGACAGGCAATGGTGCTGATAAGCATCCAATTCCCTCTGATGAGGAACACCTGCCTTCCCCACTTGATCCAAGGACACGGAGAGCAGAGTTGAGGCAAGTTCAAAGGAGGATTGCGGAGCTACTTAGGAGAAGTTCACCCCACCCCTCCTCACAAGGAACACCTGGTGTGGACTGACTTAAGGAGAAGCCAGAGGGAATTTGTCTTTTCCAGGAACAATTGTTTGTTTTGGCTTATACTCCCTTGGCTTGGACTTATGCTCTTGCCTGTGCCTTGAGGACTTGCCTTTGGCCTTTGTACCTGAGCTCTGGACCCTGTGAGATTGCACCCTCTCTTTGGACTTCCTTTTGGGTTTTGGGGACTGCGGGTGGCTGCCTTCAGAGTAGTGTGGGGGTGGAGCCTTACCAGCTATTGTAGGGCTATTTGTTGTGGCCTTTAATCAGAGCAATAAAGGACTTATTGATGCCTGCCTCTGCCTAGGTGGAGTCATAACAAATTGGCTGGGGGGATGGAGGAGGACAAAAGTCTCCATCCAGTCCCATGATACTCTGGACTTGTTAGAAAAGAAAAGTTCTCCAGTTTTGTTTCTGCTATGTCATATTGGCAGTGGCATTTGGAATCTGTAACTCAACATTTTTATTTAGCAGGAGGAAGCCTTTGTATGACCATATTTAAAGGGTCAACCCCTGACAACTCTTGCTTGGAACCCTTGAAGGCCTGCTCTGAAGAGGTCCTCAGAGTGACCTATTGTGAAGTGGTTGGGATATTGTGATACAACACATTCCTTGTCTGAGGCAAGTCATGTCTCTGCTTCCAATGGAAAAGCATCTGCATGAGCTAAAGATAAAAGTCTAGTTGTGCCTGATTTTAGGGGATGGCAATAGCACTTAGACTTATATACTGCTTCACAATGCTTTTACTCTCTAAGTGGTTTACAGAGTCTGCATATTGCCTCCAACAATCTGGGTCCTCATTTTACCCACCTCAGAAGGATGGAAGGCTGAGTCAACCTTGAGCCTGGTGGAATTTGAACTGCCAAATTGCAGGCAGCCAGCAGTCAGCAGAAGTAGCCTGCAGTATCGCACTCTAACCACTGTGCCACCGAGACTCTGTGCTTATCTCCATTTATTAGCAGAGAAAGCCAGTCTGAAGACCCTTTTCGTGAACATGTGGCCAGCATGACTATATGCCAAGGCTCACGGAACACTGTTACGTTTTCACTAAGGTGGTATCTATTTATCTACTCACATTTGCATGCTTTCAAATTGCTAGGTGAGCAAGAGTGGGGCAAGTAACAGGAGCTTACCCCATCATGCTTTGCTCAGGTCTCAAACCCCAGCTGTCAGCTTTCCAGTTGACAAGCTCAATGTTTTTAACAGCTGAGCCATTGTGCCCTGTGAAAGGAGCAACAAACAGAATGGAACAACAGTTCTTCCTTTCATCTCAGTTGGTGGGTCTTCTGGAGCTGTCCTTGCTAGGCCAAGGTAGCCCTCAAGTTATGGCTGCATTGTCCATTACAATCATGTCACAATGGTAATACGTTGCTGATTTACAATGTTTTTTTTTTTTTTTTGTGGTGGCCATTAAGCAAACACCAAGATCGTAAGTGCAAACTGTAGGTTTTAAGGAAATGCCATGATTGTTAAGCAAATACATTGTTTTCTATGTGCAATTTTGTCATATGGATTGCAGGATGCCAGAAACACCCATTACAATGCAGAGGGTCCAAATATCGGAATTTCAGACCCAGGTTTTTAGGTAGGTCATAACTTTGAATGGTCACTAAGTGACTAATCATAAGTTCGAGGACTATCTGTAGTCCCCGAATACTTTCTTGAATCAGATGAGAGATTCCTGGGTTTGGGTCTTCGAAACAGATTCCATATTTAAAGAAAAGGAAGCGTGTTTTGAGAACCCTTTCACCAAATAGCTGAAATTCAAGTTGAAATCCATTTTATGTAGCTCCTATCTGCACCCCCGGGAGGAAGAGAGTGGCCAAATGGTTCTCCAAAGGTCCATTTTGTCTTCTCAATGGTGACAATTCTGGTGTATGATCTCCATAAGAATGAGGCTTTTCTATTGGGGTGAAGGAGGCTGATTCTGCCTGGGCCTAGCTACTTAATAGCCTCCTCTGCTGCTTCAGTACACAGTTATGCAATCAGCAAAGCAAAAATATTATCCGAACAAAAGAACAAGGCACATTAGCAAGCTGATTACATACGCAGCAGCAGGCTTTGTCACAACGGGACATAAACGACTTTTCACATTAAGGTTGATCGCCAAAAACATTTAGGGGGGAAAAAATGGAGTTATTTCCTGAAACTGCCGTGTGGGCCGTCTGAGAGGGAGAGGGTGATGGAAAAGGTATACAAACTTTCTGTAAATATACATCACAGGAGATGAGCAGCAAGGGGTTTAAAATGCTCACCAGAACGGAGAATAAAAAGAACAAGGAAAAAAACCCGTTATTCTAACAATCAAGTAACAGCATGTTGCCTGCAGGAGGTGCTGTTGTGCCATGGATGTTGTTATCCATTCCTTTCTAATCCAAACTCAATTTATGATAAAGTTTCTCTATGAGAGAGGTGGGGTTTTTTTTGCCATTGAAAAAGGACTTACTCCATACATTTTTAAGCTTATGGGGCAATCCTAATCAAATCCACTACAAGTCTACTTTTATTGTCCTCCCAAGGTCTGTGAGACCAAAAAAAGAGGATACTCTATATGCTAAGTGCTTAAGGAGGAAAAAATGGTTTTGTATTAGCACAATGAGTGAAAGACATGGAAAATAAGCATCCACTGATTATTCCAAGTCTTGCATTTGCAACATTTTCAAATGTAGTAATTAGACATGTCTAAGAAAATTAGTTTGGGTTGCATTTTGTCAAAGCCTCATTCATCATCCCCTGCCTAAGCCAACATATAATTTCCAAAAGAATCCGGTCTATGTTATATGGAAGATTTTTCTTTTCTTTTAAAAAGCACATCAGATATATTTAGCTATTACGGAGGAATCAGATAAGGACATTTCTTGGCGGTGTTGGAAAAAATATCCATCTGATTCAGTTCCAAGCCGGGAGAAAAACACTGGAAACATGGAGGCTAATTGGAAAGATGGTTTAATGATGAAGCAAAACCACCAAGCACATGGGTTCCAGGCAGCTGACCACATGGACTTGAGAATAAGGGATATTTATACCTTCTTTTGGGCTTTGAACTTGAGCTTCCTGTTCCTGTGCAAGAACATGTATTCTATTGGCTGTTATCAACTCCCATGGTGCCACGTACAAATCCTAGGAGTTTGTCTGAGCCAAGCTTGGTTGAAGTTTGGCTGATGCAATGTCGTTAGGAAATTGTGAAATGTAGTGAACTCTGTTGCTAGTGGGTTAATCTTATTATATCCTGGAGAGTCATATCTTAACCCCTTCACCCCAGAGCTGAAGGTCTTTTATTTTATAGATAGGCTGGCCCAATCTTTCTCAATGAGCACAAAAATATGCTGGGGGAGGGGGAGGGAGATTGAGTCTACTTTCTGTCTTTTAAGAAAAACATGTTTCTCCATTCCTCCTTTGGGGAAATAGAATATTCTGCCTTTTTAATATTTCTCAAAATATTTCATTCTTCTGGGAGAGAAGGGAGCATGTTAACTTTCTACAGAGGGATGGAAAGAGTTGTGAAGCTCAAATAAACTTTAGTAAGGCCTAGATGGCAGCAAAGAGTTAGAGAAATACTTTCTGCTATTTGCTGCCATCTTGAGGCCTTGCAGATTTCTACAGTCCAACTCTGGTAGAGCTGATTGGTAGCCATAAACAATGATCTATTTTCAAAGATCCCTCAGCAGGTGGGTGTTTATAAAGGCTGCTGTAGATCACACACAAGAATTAGGTGATGTTCACGGTTCAGCCCTGCTTGTTTGTGTTCCAGTTCTATGAAACCATCAGCTCTGTTTCAGCCAACTGAGATAAATAATATGTGTTGCTATCCTTGGCTGTAGATTCATGAAGCTGTTTTTTTGCTCCCCAGAGGGATAAAATACTGTATGATGCCCGTGTTTTTAAACTATCAGGGGAGTTACTGAAAATAACTGGTTCTCAAAACAAACTTGTTTGCTAATAAATAGAGAAAATGCCTCTGAGAAACATTCCCAGACTAAAGTTTATGATTTATGTATAATTTTAAAAATACTATTTCACTAGATACAATCAGGGATGTCAGAAAACTAAAGCACCATTGAACAATTTTATAATGAAGAAATTTCTGTAAATATTCCCACTTAGAAACAAATAAACAACCCCTCCTTTTAAAAATATAAACTTTTACATGACCCAAACAACCAATTTGAATATACTGTTGCACCGTGACATTATAGAGTCTCTTTTAAACACAGAATCTAAGAAAATGTAAATATCTCATTGTGTGAAATAGCATCATCCTAAACAGGTACTAAACACTTTTTCCTCCATCCACAAATGTCTTCTTTCTACCAGGGAATAATTCATCGGTCTGGATAGTTAGGCCAAAGACCAGACTTTTCCACTTTTTAAAAAAAACAAAATTAAAATATTTTTTTTAAATGTATTTTTTTTTTACCACTGCTTTCCTTTTACCTTTTCTTCTTCTGTTTCTCTTTCATTCCTTTTTCTATCTCCAGTGAATTGCTGCTAGATGTTTTCTTGGCAATGATTTGAATTGATGACTTAAAGAAGAATTTGAAATTAGGTTTAGGACTGCATTGGGCACTACAGCCAGAGGTTGTCAGTCCCTACCTAGGTGGTCATGTAGGGTTTTGTGAACGATGGATAGCTTCAAAAGTGCATGTTATTTCATTTTTTCAAAAAAGCCTGATTTTTTTCTTTGGAAGAAACAAACATTTGGCTGCCTGATTTGGCCACCTGGGCATGAAATGGTTTTATAAATCACATTCCTGCTTCTCATTTACAAGGCCCAGCCCAATATTTTCCCTGTAGTAAAGCAAAATGTTATGTTCTGTTTTTCCTTCAGTCCTTTTCCTGTATCCCAAAGGCTCTCCTAAGCTAAAAAAAATTATCCATCACTTTGGAAGCTATGTCAGACATCCCACTATATGCAGCAAATAATAAGACCAAACTGAATCCTTTCTTGGCAAGGGAGCTGAATCAGAAGTATGAAAAATATGTGGATGTTAGGAGCTGATTAATGCCCACCCAAGAGGTTTCCTAGCCTTGGTGTGTGGCATTTGTTTTTGTTAAAGGCCTGGCCTGGCCATGGTTTTAATAGAAATTGTGAAGATAAGTAAACAACGCTGCATTTCTCTGACTTACAGCAAGGACTGAAGTTAGAAACGGGTGGTAAATTGCTCTTCAGTTTCCTTCCTCAGGGCTACATTTCAAAGAGCATGACTGCAGGCCTGCATTCTTAGTATTTTGAGACGGTAAGGTTAAATGGCAAAAGAGAGACAGAGAGAGAGGGAGAAAGAGAAAAATGGCCCAGTTTAAATGAGAAAACGACACATCTGCAGCACTATTAATTAAATTGGGAGAAAAGATAGCTGTAGGCCATCACTTATGCCTCTTGGGTGGACCTCTTCCATTTTAGATGGCTGACATGATCTTTGAGTTCACCTCAGGGTGAGGTTCACTGACTCTGATCTTATAACAGGGAGTGATAATCGGCTACTTTGATTAGCTTCAATGCGGTGATGCCAGGAGCCTGGTGGAAATTATGTTGTTCCAGAATGAAAGTGAGGCTGTCTTAAAAGAAGCAGAAATGAGAAGAATCTGAGAATAAATCCTGAGAAAATGGTTCTGTGCATAGAAACAAGCAAGATGAAAGCAAGCAAAACCAAAAAATAGCCTCAAAGGAACGATAACATGGAAGAAACTACCAAGAACCTAAGGAGAAAGACACCTTTGAACCAGTGAACATGAAAGAAATGATAGTAGATGGTATAAGATAAAATATGTGGCTGCACAGAGACTTCTGTGTTGTGTCTTTCTAACATTCCCAACATTCCCTATTGTGTATTAACAGAATAGCAGAGTTGGAAGCAGAGATGGTATTCAACAGGTTCTGACCAGTTCTGGAGAACCAGTAGCGGAAATTTTGAGTAGTTTAGACAACTGGCAAATACTATCTCTGACAGGAGGTTTTACAGTATCCTTCCCCTGCCACACCCACCAAACCACGCCCATAGAACCAATAGTAAAAAAATTTGAATCCCACCACTGGTTGGAAGATACCTTGGAGGTCTTCTAATCCAACTCCCTGCTCAAGCAGGAAATCTATGCCATTTCAGACAAATGGTTGCCCAATCTCTTCTTTAAAAACTGCATTGTTAGAGCACCTACATTACTTCTGGAGGTAAGCCATTCCACTGTTAACTGTTCTCACCATCAGAAAATTTCTTTAGTTCTATGTTGCTTCTCTCCATTTTTAGTTTCCATCTATTGCTTCTTGTTTTGCCTTCAGGAGCTTTGGAAAATAGGTTGACACCCCCCCTTCTCTGTGGCAGCCTTTCAAATATTGGAACATGCTATCATGTCACCCCTTGTTCTTCTTTTCATTTTCTTTTACCTAACTCCTGCAACTGTTCTTCATGTATTGTAGCCTTCAGTCTGCTAAATGTTTTTGTAGTTTTTCTCTGTACTCTTTCTGAAGTCTCAACAACATTTTTATATGGTGGTGACCAAAACTGGATGAAATATTCCAAGTGTGGTCTTACCAAGGCATTATAAAATGTGGTCTTGATTCTATCACTCTATTAATGCAGCCTAGGACTATGTTGGCTTTTTTGGCAGCTGCAGCATACCGCTGGCTCATATTTAAGTGATTGTCCACTAGGACTCCAAGATCTCTCTTGCAGTTCCTGCTGTTGAGCCAGGTACCACCTATTCTATATCTGTGCTTGTGATTTTTCTTGCTTAAATGGGGTTTGCTCATTATGGATGTTAGTTAAAAAAAGCTTAGAGGTAACAGAGTTTCTCTCCATGTTCCGTTTTTTTTTTTTTTTTTTTTTTGAGTTATCCTCCATTGAAGATGATCCCAAATCTATAACAGGCTGAATTTTGCAGGATCCAATCTGGGTCAGTCACCAGGACTAGAGGTTTTATCTTCTGAGCTTTTGGATTCTAACCACTTCACCAACAAGTGGCTAGAAAAAAAATATCAAGGAATCCCTGCTCTGGACAACTTTAGATTTAAATGGGATGGATGGATTTAGTAGCCAGGTTTCTGCAAACCATCTACCTCGCTTTTCCCCTTCCCTCACTTTTTTTGGCTAAAAAAAAAAACCTATAGTAACAATATGGCTTTCTTGGTAGTAAGCACCAAGAGTTTTGGCAGAGGGTCCTATTGCTTTGTGAAGCAACTTTTGAAATTGTAGCATCTAGGCATAGTGCAATGCATTTTGATCTAATACTTCTTTTGCTCAGTTCACCAATCTCTTTCCATGCTTCCCATGGAAAAACCTAAGTGGATGAACCACCAACATTGAAAGCTGGAAAAGAAGTCTCCTTTCCAACTTTCAAAGCTGGTTCTTCATAGCTTGGGTTGTAGGAGAAGGCCTATGATTACACCATCTTCTCTAGTACTGGAAAACTTTTTCTGACTGTGATGAATCAGGACAACTTGGATCTCTTGGATATTGTTCTCAGGGTCCTAGGACTGCACCCCTAAACACTTTATGCATATGTTTTAAGAAAATGAGCCTAATTGGGGCATCCTATTTTAAGGGTTGCTGCTAGATTAGGAGAAGATCTCACTTCCACCTGTTTTACTCATTGGTCCTGTTTGTCTGCTTTGTCGTTAATGTGAATGTTGTAACTTTCAGTGGCCAATGTTTTAGTTTTTTAACCTTTTAATTGTTTTATTTCTGACATTTAGGCCTCCCAAGAGTCCCCTGATAGTGAGATGAGCGGCAGCATATGGATTTGTAAATAATATAAATAAATAATAATATAATAAATGAATTAGGTAGCTCATTTTTACATTTATTAGGACTTTATACAAATGCCAGAGGTAAGCTGTTCTGTATACATCCGAACTAGACTGTGTGTTTCTCTGTGTCATATAATATGTATGGGTATATGCATAATTTTGTATTAATTAATTAATTAATGTCCTAGTTATATAGTGTATATTGCAGGTGGTGACCCTCTGAGGGCTGTACACCACAAAATTTCATTTTAATGTATGCCGATTAGCGTACAATCAAAGTGACAATAAAATTATTCTATTCTATTCTATTCTATTCTATTCTATTCTATTCTATTCTATTCTATAAATTACAATTCTATTCTAGAAAATTCTATAAAGTTCAATTCTATTCTAGAAAATTCTATTCTAGAAAATTCTAGAGAAGAGACATTTGTTCCTAATAATCACCTACCTGTAATTTTAAGTGTTGTAGCCTAACTAACTTCCAGGTATCTGAAAATGCAGATGATATTCCTGGGTAGGCATGAACAAGAAATGCAATGGCAGAAAGCACGAAAGGAAACACGATCTTCTCCTCCCCTTTGTAGTCTTCAAGAACTTCTTCGTCTAAAGCCAATCCTGTTTGCCTTAGTGCCATTTTGGGAGAGATGGGATTTACCTATTATAATGCAGTGAACAGCGGCAGAGAGAAGAGATGTCGAAATATTCTGTGCTCATTGTTCTGTGTGTAGATTTCTTCCATCATTTAAGACCAAGTGAGACTGTGGGAAAGCATCATTAGGACAAAAGGAAATTGCATGCTATTTGGGGCAATTAAGCAGAAGGGAGGCCTCGGAGATTGGTTCTGCAAAGGTGGAAAAGATAAAGCAATGGGCAGCTGAGCGGAGCAAGAATAAGCTGAAAATCCCAAGGACAAAATATTTTTCAGTATGAGGAGGCATAAAGACCCAATAAATGATGCGGTGAAGATGGGTGGAATTCAGTTCTGAAAAGCCTGGAAGCTAGTTGCAAAAAATTGCTCAGGACTGTTCATGTTTCGTTATTAGTTGCATTGCCTAATTAAGAAGATCAATGGTAATCATTTTTAATATCGCATTGCATTTTATTTGCACTTTCCTAATTGAGAAGATTAAGGAAGGGCTTTTCCCCACCATCTATTCCACTTTAATTTAAAGCAAGGGTCTTCAAACTTGGCAAGTTTAAGACTTGTGGACTTCAACTCCCAGAATTCCTGAGCTAACATGACTGGAAGAGGAATTCTGGGAGCTGAAGTCCACAAGTCTTAAAGCTATCAAGTTTGAAGACTTCTGGTTTAAAGTATAGAGTTGTGGGTGTGAATGTGTGTCTAATGTGGAGTGCTTAACTATTTAAGCTTTATAGATGTTTGTAATATGAACTCTACAGGTATGCATGCAGACATGCAGACTTAACATGCTCTTCCCTCTCAGGTTAAGCAAAATTCTGCACGTTGCATAAAAGGATGAAGAAATAGTAAACAAAATAATTTAAAGGCATGAAATAAGCGATAGAGATAAAAGGAAATGTAACTATAGTATGTCCACTGGCTATTTCTTCCCTTTCCTCCAAATCCTTCCTTTTCCTTCATACATCTGCTTTATGATTCAGCATTATTCATTAAGGTATTTTCTATAAAATATGGTATTTGATTCTTCAGGAGTTCTGTAATCTGCATCCAAGGGATTCCCATTATTAACCTATATCTGCAGCAGTGATGAGATTCAAATATTTTTGCTACCGGTTCTGGGGGCGTGGCTTGGTGGGCATGGCAGGGGAAGGATACTGTAAAATCTCCAGTCAGAGGTTTTGCTGGTTCTTCGAACTACTCAAAATTTCCACTACCAGTTCTCCAGAACTGGTAAAACCTGCTGAATGCCACCTCTGATCTGCAGGCTCTGAATTAGGAGCATTGTGATTCAAATATCACACAAACCTGACCATTTATTCCAGGAGTTGTCAAAGCAGATGTTCACTGCAGGTTCACACTAGGATGGTAGCAGGTGGTGAGCAATTTTATCCTTGAGTCTTTGTAGAGATCCTCTCTGGGTACTTAAGACAAGTTAAGTCCTTTTAGACTGTGCCACCAACTCCAGGAATGGTCTCAATCCATTTGAAGAGATTGTCTCATTTCAGTAAGGTCATGGGCAAGCTACTGTAACTTGGATTAAATCTATTGGATCCATAAAACGATAACATTTGGCCTTACCTGGTGCCTAATCCACTGCTGTTTTCCACTGAGGTTGGAAATTCTTTGTTTCCCAGGCTATGATCTTCCACCTCCATGCAGATGTTTGGCTAACATTTATCTTGGGTGCACCAATTTCCTGTGCTCATAGTTACTAGAATTACCTCTGAATACAGAACTGGAACTCAAACACTTGCGATTTATGATGCCTCTAATTCCTTATCTGCAACTTGAATTCCTTTTCTTCCTCTTTGTTATTTAGTGTACATTTGATTTCAGTTAGTATTTCTTTCCCTGGTTTAGCTCATTAAATCAAGGGTGCCATTTCTCTTAATTTAAAAAAAAAACACAAACCCTTCCTTTTTTCCTCCTTCCCTCTTTCCCTCCCTCTCTTCTTTTATTTGTTAATTCACATTTTTTTTACTATTTCCTTCCATCAAGACTGGAAAATTAAGACTTTGGCATGATATATATCTATATCTATGAGAGTGGGGTACATATATATGAGAGTGAGGGAGGGAGGGAGGGAGGGAGAAGGAGGAATGGTAGACTAAATTACCAGCTTTAATTGTTTCTATGTCACATAAGTTAAGAACAGTACTAATTACTCTTGGCACATTTTTACCAGAGTGCTACAAGGGCAATCGCAGTCCAATTTTATTCCAAGCATGGGCACATTCTCCGATCCAGATCTATCTTGCAAGTTAACACATTTTTGCCTACATTTAACCAACTGGGAGATACTCGCAGATACAGGCATTCATATTACGTATGCATTACTATTCCAGATAGCAGGGCCATCTTGCAACCCACAGAAAATTTGTATCAGTTAATGAACCAAAAAGCGCAGATGATACTTCTTTCTCCCAGTCCATTTGAAATACTGACACCCTTGAAGTTCATTTCTGATTGGAGAAAGGAAATGTTCTCACTGAGGTTACTATAATCAACCTCTTTTAAGATTAGCTTCCTTGGTGTGATTTGAGAGAAAATCAAAGGGAATTGTAAATGATCATTAATATTAAACTTTCAGGCTATTGTCTGGAGAAGAGCCAGTGTGATGTGGTGACTTGGGAAACCCAGGTTAACATCCACTCTCTGCTGTGAGGCTTGCTGGGTGACACAGCTTTTATGGCTTCCTTTCAGTATCGCTGGCTGAGAAGCTGTTACAATTCCTGTGCCTAGGCTGAATACGGTCTCTGCCTCTGGTGGAACTTCAGAAATGTCACTTACATGAATTAATTCGTGGCTCTGATTAAAAGTTTTAAAAAGCACACTCACTCACAGAAATTTTTTTTTACACGAAACTGACAACTCTCTGGAGATGAAAGCCTGCCTGAACATCCAAAAATCTCCCTTTTTTGGAAGGTATCCTTTTTTAAATCATGGCAAGTAATTCAAATGAAGTCTAAGGGGTTTATGCCAGGTGCCATTGGGCCTTGCCACAAACCTGGCTAATTATGCCCAATGTGGGCTACTGTAACCAGGGATGGGATTCAATTTTTTTAACAACCGGTTCTGTGGGTGTGGCTTAGGTGGTGGGCGTGGCTTGGTAGTCATGTGATTGGGTGGACATGGCTTGGTGGTCATGTTATTGGCTGATTGTGGCCAACTCAATATCACTCACATCGAGGCACGCGTCTCCTCGCCTGGCCTCTCATGACTATGGGATTCTGCAACAGTCGTAAGTGTGAAAAATGGTCATAAGTCACTTTTTTCAGTGCCATTGTAACTTTGAATGGTCACTCCACACAAGCAAAGTACCAGCAAAGGAGGGGAAAAAAACTCTAGAGACGTTCCTGAGACAGGAAGTCTAGTCCTGCCAAGAATGTAATAAGGGTTAATGGAGAGGCAGTTTCTGAAAGGAACACCAGAATGTTTCCTTCCTGCTTTCCTTACAGGATTCGGCCAGTAATTTCTTCTAACAACCAGTTCTTCGAACTGTTTAGAATGTTAACAACCAGTTCTAGCGAATAGGTACAAACTGGTAGAATCCCATCCCTGACTCTAACCATTCTGTCAGAACATAGCTGGGCCTTTAGCCTTACCATTACTGAACTTTGAAGAATGCCATATTGATTAAATGCCATCTTTTCTTTGTCTCATCTTTCCTCCTTGTTTATGCCTAGAAATATAGCATGAACTTTGCCTAAAACTGAGATCACATGTGACTCTTCCTCACATATTCCTTAAAGTGCTTTCTTCAGGTCTCGAACTAGCATAATTTGGGGTACCCTGGCAGATGTACTCTAATCTATTGAAAGCTGCCAGAGCGGTCCTTCCCTCAAAGCAGAATAATTTGAGAGCAGTGATTGGTGGCTTCCATTGCAAAGGACCGCTAAATGTGTGTGTAATGGTCATCCAGAAAAATACAGGTAGAACTTGACTTACGACCACAATGGAGCGAACATTTCTGTTACTAAGTGAGACATCTGTTAAGTGCAATGCTCCATGGTACCTTTCTTGCCACAATTGTTAGTGAATCACTGCATTTGTTAACAGTCTGTAGAGATTCTCTGTCATCCATGGTTGTCCCAAAAGTGCTTTATTTTCCAGGAGGCAACTGGACTTTTCTTGTTTTTTTTTTTCTTTTGAGGATGTTTTGCTTCTCATCCAGACAGGATAATGGGGAATGGAAGAAGTTTATATTACTTGCATACAGTTGGTCATTTGCATCCTTTTAGGGGGTCATTGAAGCACTTGAAGGTTTATCTGTGTCCTCAGGGTCATTTGAGTAGTGCTAATGATTCCTGTAGTCTGCAATTTTTTTTTTTGCTTTGGAAATCCATTCCTACTCCCACACCATTAAAAAGGTGCTCATCCTGTTGTGTCCGCGAAATGATGCCAGGAGTCGGTGACTTCAAATCATGCTCTTTTATTAAAGTAGGAACCGAACTGGCTCTTCGCAAAAGGTTCGCGGCTTTTATTCTTTCAGCCGCGGCGGCCGTGCCCAATGGCACCGCTTTGAATCTCCCGCGATTCGAATGGACCAATCACGGGAGATTCTTAGCGAGCCAATCGGCGCGGCTCGCCTGACCAATCAGAGTGCCCGCGCTTTGGCCAATCAAAGTGCGGGATCTCAAGAATGCTAATTAGGGACAGAACACCCCTCCCCTCTTGGTTCAGTCCTTACGTCGCGTAGTCACGTAGGTAGGTGGGGCTCCGTCTGAGCCTACTGGACCTGCGCAGCTCAGTCGTAGGTTGGATCCCGGCCGGTTCGGTCGGGATCTCTGCTGCTCCTGATGCCGTCGTGGGAACCGGCTGGTTGGTCGGGCCGGGCTGCTCTCCGTAGCTCCCTCCTGGGCCTCCCGGTTGGTTGAGCTGCGGGTTTCGCCGCTCCCGCTCGGTCTTTCCGGGTCGGTCGAGCCGGCCTGGCTGTCTCTTCCTGGTGAGGGGTCGTGATGGCTGCTTTCCGGTAAGTATGGCTGGTTTATTCTTCTTTGGTTTTGGTCCCCTGGGTATTCCCTCCCCCCTTGGTTTGTGTTGTGGGGGTTGGTTTTGCCTGTTTGTGCGTCGGTGGTCTCTTGGTTGACAGTCCTCGACCTTAATTGGTCGATGTGGCGTTTCCACGCTCATCCGTCTGCTGTTTGTAGCCGGTACGAGTGTGGGCCTGTTATTTGTGTGATGACGGCCGGTATCCATAGTGGGTCTCCCGTCAGGTTTCTTGCGTATACGGGGTCGCCTGGTGCGAAAGTTCGGTGTTTGCTGTTTGAGTCTGGGGGCTTCTCCGGGTTATACGTGGGGTGTAACCTGTCGAGTGGGGACCTTAATTTCCTCCCCATTAATAGTTCGGCTGGGCTCTTATTCGTTGTGGTATTTGGGGTTATGTGTTGGGTGAAGAGTAGTTTGTTTATTTTCTCCTGGATCTCCCCGTGGTCTATTTTCCGGATGGTTTTCTTAGTGAATTGCACCATCCGTTCCACCCTACCGTTTGCCGCCGGGTGCGCCGGTGCTGTCAGCGCGTGGCGGATGCCCCTTTCTGCTAGGAATTTTTCGAATTCCAGTGAGGTGAATTGGGGCCCGTTGTCGGAAACGACGACGTCTGGGAGGCCGTGCGTTGCAAAGAGTTTGCAGAGCTCCTTGATCACGGCCTCCGTGGTTGTTGTCTTCATGTTGCTTACCTCCAGCCAGTTGGAGTAAGCGTCTACTGTTATAAGGAAGGTGTGTCCTTTTGTGGGCCCGGCGAAGTCTATGTGAATCCTAGACCAAGGTCCCCTTGGGGTTTCCCACTCTAGGACGGGTGCTGTGGGTGGGCTTGGCCTAGTTTCCTGGCATCGTTGGCACCTTGCTACCCAGGTCTCAATTTGTTTGTCCATCCCTGGCCACCAAGCGTAACTTCTGGCCAGGGCTTTAGTCCTAATGATGCCCGGGTGCCCCTCGTGTAGCAGTTCCAAAACTTTCCCTTGTAGTTTTTCCGGGATGACCACCCTATCCCCCCATAGTATGCACCCTTTTAGCAACGAGAGTTCTGTTTGCCGGTTCCAGAATGTCCTGACGGACTTGTCATTGTCCCTTTCCGACCACCCTTTCTCTACCCAATGCAACACCCGCGCCAGACGTTTGTCTTTATTCGTCTCTCGGGCAATGTCTGACGCGGTTATGGGCAGGTTGGGTAGAGTCTCTATGCTGAGGGTGGTCGTCGTGGGTGCTGGGTCGGTGTCAGGTTCCGGTAGCGGCGAGCGGCTTAAGGCGTCTGCATGGGAGATCGTCTTACCCGGTCTGTGTATGAGTCCGTAGTTGTAGGCTGCCAGGAACTCGGACCACCTTGTCATTCGGGGAGACAGAATGTTCGGGGTGGCCCGGTTTCCTGCAAGGATTCCCAGCAGCGGCTTGTGGTCGGTTATGATGGTGAATGTCCGACCGTAGAGATACTCGTGGAATCTTTTTACGGCGGCAACGATAGCCAGAGCCTCTTTGTCCAGCTGGCTATAGTTCCGCTCCGGTTTGGTGAGGGTCCTTGAAAAGAACGCGATGGGCGCTTCTTTTCCATCGGGGAGGGTATGGCTGAGGACAGCGCCAACGCCGAAAGGTGATGCGTCGCATGTGACGGCCAGAGGTAGGGTCTCGTTATACTGTATAAGGACGGCGTCCGAAGTGAGGAGGTCCTTTGTTCTTTGGAAGGCGGCTTGCTCGCGTTTCCCCCAAGTCCAGGTCGCCGCCTTGTCCAGGAGCCTATGCAAGGGCTCCGCCACCGTGGCCTTTTGGGGCAGGAAAACATTGTAAAAGTTAAGTAGCCCCAGGAATGCCTGTAGTTCTGTCTTCGACTTGGGTGTGGGGGCTTCTTTGATGGCCTTGATTTTTTGGTTTGTGGGGTGAATGCCGTGACGGTCTAGGAGGTATCCTAGGAATTCAACCCGTTCCGTGTATAATTGGCATTTCTCCCTCTTTACTTTGAGCCCGGTCTCTTTAAATATGGTTAGGACCTCCCTTAGGCGACCCTCTAGTTCGGCTTGGTTGGTTGCCAACACTAGGACGTTGTCGAAGTAAGGTACCACCCCCTTGATGCCTTGAAATAGTCTTTCCATTAGGCTTTGGAATATTCCCGGTGCCACGCTGACTCCGAATTGGAGTCGGTTGCATTTAAATGCTCCCCGGTGGTTGACTATGGTTTGCGCTTCTGCCGTTTGCTCGTCGACTGGCAACTGTTGGTATGCCTAGGCGAGGTCGAGCTTGGCGAAAACCTTGCCCCCTCCCAGTGAGTGCAGTAGGTGTTGCACTACTGGGACGGGGTAGGCGCTTTGTTGCAATGCGCCATTTAGGGTGGCCTTATAGTCCCCACAGATCCTCACCGACTCATCGGGCTTGATTGGGGTGACTATGGGGGTCTCCCACCGGGCGTGGTCTATTGGCTGCAGGACCCCTTGCTTGACGAGCTTGTCAATTTGCTCATCTATCTTGGGTTTAAGTGCGAATGGCACCCGCCTTGGTTTCAGGCGTTTTGGGGGGACGTTTGGGTCTAGGCTGAATGATATAAAGGGCCCTCGGTACTTGCCTAGGTTTCCGTCGAAGATCTCTTGGAATTCCTGGGCCAGTTGTTGCTCCCAGCTGTCGTCGGTGACGTGGTCGACTCCCGTGACTGCGATGCCGAGCGGGGCGAACCATTGCAGTCCCAGTAGGCTTGGGTGGTCGCGGTCGACGATTGTCAGGGGAAGCCTTTCGGTGTGCCCTTTATATGTGACGTTGAAGTGTTTGGTTCCGACTACCGGGATGCGGTTTCCCTGGTAGTCCTTTATGATGAGTCTCTGGCTGTCTAGGTTCCTCCTTTGGATGGTAGGCACCAAGCGCTTTATTTCATGCCATGCTATTATGGAGAGGTAGGACCCGGAGTCCACCTCCATTTTGCATGGCTCGACCTCGATGCCTATCTCCACGTGGACCTTGTGGGCGTCATTGGTTATGGCGTGGCCGATGGTGACCGTCTGATGGGTCTCCTCTCTTCGCCGGTTATCGCCGCCTCGCAGGGATCATCCGTTCCGGTCCCATCTGTTGTCCGAGGGGCGATCTCTGATCTGGGGTGGTGTGCTCTCTCTCCTCCGGTCACTCTGGCCCCATCGTGCCGGGCTGCGGTTCTTTTTTAGGCCGCAGACACGGGCGATGTGTCCCTTCTTGTCGCAATGCCGGCAGATCGATTCCAAAAACCGGCATTCCGACCTGGGTTGGTCGCCGCCGCAACCGGCACAGTTGGTCCTCGACTTACGACCCCGACGGTTCCGTGGGTCATGGCCTGTCTGGAGGCGATGGATGTCCTCCTTGTCATCGGAAGTGCCCGATGCCGAGTGGAAGTCACCCTGGTGGGTGGTCGTCTCGGGTTGGGCCTCGGCCGACCTCGCAGGGTTGTTGTTTCTGCTGCGGTCCCCAGCGTTCGGTCTGCGCATGCGGTCGGCGGAGGTTCGGGTTGCTTCGGCGGCTGCGGCTGCGGTGAGGGTGTCTGCTAGGCTGATGTTGCCCTTGGCCATCAGCCGGCTCTGGAGGACGGGGTCCCACAAACCGAGCACGATTCGGTCTCGCAGGGCGTCGTTCAGGTTGTCGAATTCGCAGAGCCCCCCGAGGCGCCGTAGCTCGGCGACGAAGTCGCTGAAGCTCTCACCCGACCGTTGGTCCCGACGGTAAAATTCGTTTCGTCGGATCAGGATGGGTACCTCTGGAGCGTAGTGCCGCCGAAGTATTGGCTCGAGGACGTCCCAGTCCATCGCAGTCGCATCGGCGGGTTTGGCAAGCGCCTTGGCCATCTTGAATACCTCGGTCCCGCAGTGGGTCAGGAAGACGGCGCGCTTCATGGGGCCGGTGGCGTCCTTCAGGTCGCTGCACTCGAGGAACATGCAGAATCGGTCGGAGTACGATTCCCAGTCCTCGGTGGCGGGGTTGAAGGGTGCGGGGGTGTGTGATTTTCGCCATCGTGGTGGTTCGTCTGGCTTCCGTCGGACACGTGGTTTGGTTCAGGGTCTGGATCCCACCTTCGTCGCCAGTGTTGTGTCCGCGAAACAATGCCAGGAGTCGGTGACTTCAAATCATGCTCTTTTATTAAAGTAGGAACCGAACTGGCTCTTCGCAAAAGGTTCGCGGCTTTTATTCTTTCAGCCGCGGCGGCCGCGGCCAATGGCACTAGTTTGAATCTCCCGCGATTCGAATGGACCAATCACGGGAGATTCTTAGCGAGCCAATCGGCGTGGCTCGCCTGACCAATCAGAGTGCCCCGCGCTTTGGCCAATCAAAGCGCGGGGATCTCAAGAATGCTAATTAGGGTCAGAACACATCCCAACTTCTATTGCAAAATAAATGTCTTCAAAAGAAAAAAACAAGAAAGTCCAATTGCCTCCTGAAAAAGCATCTTTGGGACCCTGCATTTGTTAAGTTAGTAGCAATAGCACTTAGACTTATATACAACTTTATAGTGCTTTTACAGCCATCTCTAAGCGGTTTACAGTGTCAGCCTATTTCTCCCAACAATTTGGATCCTCATTTTACCCACCTCGGAAGGATGGAAGGCTGAGTCAACCTTGAGCCTGGTGGGATTTCAACAGCCAAATTGTAGGCAGCTGGCTGCAGAGGTAGCTTGCAGTACTGCACTCTAACCACTGTGCCACAGAGGCTCCTATATAGCAACAGAGCTGTTAAATGAATCTGGCTATCCTATTGACTTTGCTTGTTGGAAAGTCGCAAAAGGTGATCACATAACCCTGGGATACTGCAACCGTCATAAATATAAACCAGTTCCAAGTGCCTGAATGTTGATCACATGACCATGGGGATGCCTCAACAGATGTAAGTGTGAAAAAGTGTCATACAGCCGTGCCACAGTAGCTTCGAACAGTCACTGTTGTAAGTTGAGGACTACCTGTTTTGGAGGACAATACACTAGGAGCCACCAGAGACAGATACCTCTGCAAAAGCCAAGCATGCGGTCTCTCCAGCAGCCCAAGCAAAAATTTTTACTACTGGTTCTGTGGGTGTGGATTGATGGGCATGGCTTGACGGGCGTGGCAGGGGAAGGATACTGTAAAATCTCCATTTCCTCCCTACCCCACTAACCTGCTTTCCAGCTCTGTTCTCCTGTGGTGGGCAACAAAAGAAGACCCAGCCGATCAGCTGGGACTTGGGAGGCAGAGAATAGATGGGAGGCAGAGAATAGATGGCCAGTCAGAGGTAGTATTTGCCAGTCTTCCGAACTACTCAAAATTTCCACCACTGGTTCTCCAGAACTGGTCAGAACCTGCTGAATACCACCTCTGAACCCAAACCATAATAGCAGGTAGAAAACATGACCCAAATGACCAGGGGGAACAATGGCCAAAAAATGACCAGTGAGCAGATCCAGTGTCTAATGGGAAAACAGGAAAAACACTACTTCACAAATAGAACATATTTTAGATGCATCTTCTAAAGAAGAATGGAACCTCCCTCTGCATGGACTGAAGACGGGATGAAGGCTGTATCAGGAGGACATTGCCAGTAAAAAGTTTGTTTCACACACATACACCCCCAACATAGTTAGTTGGATGTGAGGGTGAGCCCAGAAGTTTACTGTCACAATTCAGCAAGGAAATTTGCTGGGAATGCTAATTTCTGAAGAGATCCACAACTGGTGGCCCAATGTCCTTTGCACATATTTTATTACATTCTCAGTCAGGAGGGTTTTGCATGGTCTTCCCAGCTGAGCAAATAAGTTGCTTTTTGCTGCTTTGAAGATATTTCCCCCCTGAATTTAACTAACACAATATTCTATATGGGACGAGGGAAGGACCAGCCTCAGTTGGAAGCTTTCTGTTCCTCTCATTTCCAGAAATCCATAATAAAGAACAGATAGTCTTTGACTTACAGCAGTTTGGTACTGAGGCAAACACAAAATGCAAATCTAATTAACTGTTTAGCATGCATATTGCCTAGCAACCAGGTTGAATCAAGGAAGTTTGATATTTGACTTGTGGTTTTGTGTCATGTCAGATGTTCCTAAAATCTACCATGGATAGTTTGCCTCTGGATAATGAAATGGGATGTTTTTGTTCAGCATTCAACCTCTCCTGACATGACATTTATTTAAAAACTTATATTCATTGTTGTACTTAAAGATCAAAAAAGCCTATCAACTCCTCAATTCATTGGAATCACTCTGCTTATTCAGACATTCTCGTAATTGAGAATGTACTTAAAACTCCTGTTGAGATCAATGGGAGTTAAAATATTTAGTTATGGCTGGATTGTTCCTTTACTGTTTTAAGCCTTTTGAACCCGAGGATTTTATTTTCACTTAACTTTTAAATTTATTGCACTGTGATCCTATATAATTGATTTCATTGATAATCCAGCCGAATCTATCACCCGAGAACTGCAAATAGTAATCCATATTAAAATGGAGGATTTTGAGACTTGCTTGTGACACAGTCTCGATTACTTTGTGGAGTTCATTGGTGAGTATTAAATTCCTATAGTATCTCCAGAGTGTCAAGGGTTAAAGAACAAGAGGTATTTGCTGAAGATTTATGGAGTAAGAAGGGGAATTTTATACTCAGTGAATCTGAGGCTGAATTTTGACATCTCTCTAGGTGACAAGCCCATTATAGCCTATGCAGAGATTTACAGATAAAGGTATTAAACAATGCCACAGTTTTTAAGCAGAAAAATAGAGCTGTACTTTGTGAAATATGTTTAAAGAAGAGTTCAGAAAAAGGCAGAACTCCTTGAACAAAGAGAAATGAGGTTAAGGAGGCTTATGTCAGTCAGAAAAGTAAATGCAACTTAGGGAGTCTATTAAAATCAAGAACTGACAGTGAAATGTCACAGGACAAGCCATTCTGCACACTTCTTTTCTTCTTGTCCTTTTTCCCCCAACAGAAATTCGGCTTTTCAGCCGGTTCTGACCAGTTCTGGAAAACTGGTAGCAGACATTTTCAGCAGAGAACCGGCAAATACCACCTCTGACTGGCCCTGTCCCCAACTATTCTCTGTCTTCCGAGTCCCAGCTGATCTTTTGGTTGCCCTGTATAGGAGAACAGAGCTGGAAAGCAGGTTAGTGGGGTGGAGGGAATGGGATTTTGCAGTAACCTTCCATCCAGAGTGGGATGGGAATGGAGATTTTGGAGTATCCTTCCTCTGCCATGCCCATCAAGCCATGCCATGTCTACCAAGTCACGCCCACAAAACTGGTAGTCAATTTTTTAAAATCCCACCACTGTCTTTCCAAAGATATTTCCAAAGGTGAAAGGATCTCACTGATCTGCTGGGCACTTCCACTCAACGCCTGATTGGATTTGAAATCTGGAGGTGGCCAAATGGTAAGTGTTATATACTTGGACATGGGTTGGAGTAAATGGAGACAGTCTTGAATGTGAACTTTCAGCTCTTTATTGCATAGTGACTTCTCAAAACAACAACAGTGAACCCTGCCTTATATAGGCAACCTTTGTGAGAATTGTCCAATAGCGAGCTATGAACGCTAGCTCTTTAACCCAATAATAATCCTCTGTTAAGGGCCAATTGAATTCCTAAGAACTAACCAATCCGATCTGGCCTCCTAACAGCCAATCAGAAGTGCAGGGCCAGAACCCTGCACTTTACCTCAAGCTCATACTTTATTAACTATGGTACATACACAACACCCCTTCCCCCGGCTTCTTAATTACGGTGTAGTTATATAGTCCTTTAAATAGGACGGTTGTCTTTTAAATCTTTCGGATTTTCGTTGGACTGGTTGATTGCAATCCTGTTGAGGTAGATTGTTGTTTGGCAGTATCTCTGCTTCTTGCTCAGGTGCAATTTCTTGCGGTGCAAACAATTTTCCTTCCTGTTCCATTTCCTGAGTCTCACTTGATTCGTCGCTCCCTTCGAGCAGGTTCCCTGGAACGTCATCTTCTTCTTCTGTACCTCCCCCCCCCTCGGTTTGGTCATGGGGGAGTTGTTGACTGGCCGTTGTGAGTCGTGACCATAATTGGTCGATATGCCGTTTCCACAGTCTATTGTCACAGCATTTCACTACGTAGGATTTGGGGCCGGTCACTCGCACTACCGTTGCCTCTATCCATAACGGATCGCCTGATAAGTTTCGTGCGTAAACGTGGTCTCCTACCTGGAAAGTGCGACAGCGGCCACTGGATCCTATTGGCTTTTCCGGTTCGTAAGCAGGGTGCAACCAGTCGAAGTGGGAACGGAGTCTTCGTCCCATCAGTAGTTCCGCGGGAGTTCTGCCGGTGACGCTATGTGGAGTTATGTGTTGCAAAAAGAGAATTTGGTTGACTTTGTCATCGATATTGTCATAGTCCATTTTTTGCAAAGTCTTTTTAACAAATTGGACCATGTGTTCCGCTCGGCCATTGGTCGCAGGGTGCGCAGGCGAGGTGAGTGCATGGCGGATGCCGCGGTCAGCAAGGTACTGCTCGAACATCAATGCCATGAACTGTGGCCCGTTATCGGACACCAGGACGTCAGGCAATCCGTGGGTTGCAAAGAGTCTATTTAGGATCTTAATCACTGCCTCGGAAGTTGTGGCCGTCATACGATGAATTTCTAACCAATTGGAGTATGCGTCGACTGTCAGCAGGAAGGTATATCCTTTGGTTGGCCCCGCGAAATCCAGGTGGATTCTGGACCATGGTCCACGTGGCGTCTCCCATTCAGTAGGCATGGCTTTTGGTGGGGCGTTGCTGGCTTGTTGGCAATCGGTACACGCTTTGACCCACTGCTCGATTTGCCGGTCCATGCCCGGCCACCATACGTAGCTTCGTGCAAGCGCTTTCATCTGCACGATGCCGGGGTGGCCCTCGTGCAGAATTTGTAGCAGCGTCTTCCGGAGTCATTCTGGGACAACGACTCTATCGCCCCAGATGACACAGCCTTTTTGGGAAAAAAGTTCAGTCTGTCTTGCTTTAAACGGCGCGAAGTCATCTGGGACTTGGTCCAATGGACATCCGCGTTCTACCCAGCCTAGGACTCGAGCTAGGGTGTGGTCTCGTTTGGTTTCTCTCGCGATGTCTCGGGAGGTCTTAGGCGGCGAGTTGAGTGTTTCGATCTGCAACGTGGTTGCCGTTGGTGCCGGATCGTCGAGAGTTTCTGGAAGCGGTGCTCGGCTTAATGCGTCAGCGTGGGGAATGGCTTTCCCCGGGTGATATTGAAGCCGATAATTATAAGCAGCTAGGAATTCTGACCATCAGGTCATTCTAGGGGATAATATGTAGGGGGTTGGCTTGTCCCCGGCTATTATCCCTAGCAACGGTTTGTGGTCAGTTATAATGGTGAATGTCCTTCCATACACATATTTATGAAATTTCTTTACAGCTGAAACGATTGCGAGGGCTTCTTTATCAATTTGTCCATAGTTCCGCTCTGTGTGTGAGAGAGTCTTCGAAAAGTATGCAACAGGGGCTTCGTTCCCATTTGGCAGTACATGACTCAAAATGGCGCCCACCCCGAAAGGCGAGGCATCGCAGGTTATAACTAATGGTAAAGTCTCGTTATACTGCATAAGTACAGAGTCAGATGTGAGCAATTTTTTAACATTCCGGAATGCTTGTTCTTCCCGGTAACCCCATACCCACAATGCTTTTTTATCTAATAACCAGTATAACGGTTCGGCAACAGTCGCCTTGTGCGGTAAAAATACATTATAGAAATTAATGAGGCCTAAGAATGCCTGGAGATCGGCCTTGTTACGTGGCCTGGGAGCATTTTTTATCGCCTTTAATTTACTTTCGGTAGGGTGAATGCCCTGGCTATCAATCCTATACCCTAGAAACTCAACACTATCAGTATATAGGTGACATTTATTTTTTTTCACCTTAAGTCCTGCCTCTTGGAATTTTTTAAGAACACATTTCAAACGATCCTGTAAGATTTTTTTTGGTAGGGGCTGCAATTAATATATCATCAAAATACAGAACCACGCCCTTGATTCCCTGTAGCAACCTTTCCATGAGGCTTTGAAATATCCCCAGGGCTACACTAACCCCAAATTGCAATCGAGTACATTTAAAAGCACCTCTGTGCATTACAATTGTTTGGGCTTGGGCCGTCTTTTCATCCACTGGTAATTGTTGATAAGCTTGAGCTAAATCTAATTGAGCGAAAACCTTTCCGCCCCCCAAGGAATGGAGGAGATGCTGCACCACCGGAACTGGATATGCATTCTGCTGTAGGGCATAGTTTAAAGTGGCCCGGTAGTCCCCACAGATTCAGATTGACCCGTCTGGCTTAATGGGTGTTACAATAGGGGTTTCCCATGGAGAGTGATCGATGGGCTTCAACACCCCTTGAGCAATTAGCTTGTCGAGTTGTTCGTCGATCTTAGCTTTAAGAGCGAATGGAACTCGACGGGGCTTCAAGCGAATTGGGGCTACTTTTGGATCTAGACTAAATGATATTGGGGTCCCTTTATACTCGCCTAAACGGTCCGCGAAGACGTCGCTGAACTCAGAAATAAGGTCTTCCTCCCACTCACAACCACCGACTTGGTTCACGCCGGCCACTTCGATGCCGAGTGGTGCGAACCATTGGAGGCCTAATAGACTAGGCCTATCTCTATCGATGATCGTTAGTGGTAAGTACGCTGTATGCTTTTTGAAGGAGACTCGGACTCGGCGGGACCCGACCACGGGGATTCAATTCCCTTGGTAGTCCTTGAGGATGAGGCGTTGAAATTGGAGGTCTTGGCATTGGATTGTGGGGATAAGTTACTTGAGTGTCTTCCACGACACCATCGAGAGGGACGATCCCGAGTCGACCTCCATGTGGCAAGGCTGGTTCTCGATGGCTACCGTGACTCGAATTTTCTTAATGTCCAAAACTGAGGCGTGACCTATAGTGATAGCATGGTGAGCCTCTTCTTTTTGCAAAGCTCGATTTCTGTAGGAGTGGTTTACTGGCTCTTGCCTTACAGGATGGTTTCCTGTCGATTGGCGATAGTTGGCCTTTTTTGAGACCTGGCTGGGTCGTGGTAAGCTGCGGCAGACCCGGACGATGTGGCCTCGTTTCCCGCACTCATGGCAGAGTGCGTCACGGAATTTGCATTCGGCCCTGGCATGGTTTGCTCCACAGCCAGCGCAAGGGCGTAAGGGCTTCGGGCGAGGGTCCCGGTCGGACCGCAGTCGATGGACCCCTTCTTCGTCGCTGTCTGATGACGAAGAGAGGTCCTCGTAGTGCGTTGTTGTAAGCTGCCCTTCTGAGTTGGGTAAGATTTCACCAGTCAGTTGTGTTGCCGGAGTGTGGCTTCACCTTAATTGTGCAGCTGACTTTTTGGTCACCTCTGCAGCCGTGGCTTCGGCAATGGTGTCAGCAAGGCTGATGTCGCCTTTTGCCATCAGCTTGCTTTGCACGCCTAGTCCATCTAATCCCAGAATTACTCGATCTCTTAGTGCTTCTTCTAAATCGGCGAACCCGCAGAGGCCCCCTAAATTTCGGAGGTCTGCCACGAAGTCGGCCACGCTCTCTCCTTTTAGCTGGTTTCTCTGATAAAACTCGTGGCGTCTCACGAGTGTAGGCACGGTTGGCGCGTAATGGTCTCTCAGGATGGGTTCGAGGTCGTCCCAGCTCATGGCTTTCACTTCTTGAGGTTTGGCGAGTGCTTTAGCCATTTTAAATACAGCTGGGCCACAGTGCGTCAGGAACAGTGCCCGCTTCTTTGCTGGTGTGGCGTCCTTCAAATTATTCATCTCAAGAAACATTTGGAAGCGATCCATGTAGGATTCCCAATCCTCTTGGTTTGGATCGAACGGAGCAGGTGGTACGATGCCGCCGGACATGGTTCCGTTGTTGGCATCGCCTTATCACGTGCTCGGTATTGCTTCCTGGCTTCTTAGGTTCAGATGTCTCCAAATCCCACCCTCGTCGCCAGTGTTATATACTTGGACATGGGTTGGAGTAAATGGAGACAGTCTTGAATGTCAACTTTCAGCTTTTTATTGCATAGTGACTTCTCAAAACAATAACAGTGAACCCTGCCTTATATAGGCAACCTTTGTGAGAATTGTCCAATAGCGAGCTATGAACGCTAGCTCTTTAACCCAATAATAATCCTCTGTTAAGGGCCAATCGGATTCCTAAGAACTAACCAATCCGATCTGGCCGCCTAACAGCCAATCAGAAGTGCAGGGCCAGAACCCTGCACTTTACCTCAAGCTCATACTTTATTAACTATGGTACATACACAACACCAAGTATGATTGATGTATCATGATGATTTGTTTTTGTCCCAGTTAAAAGGTAATCTGAGTGACTTATGGTTCCCAAGTAGCTTCTTTCTGCTTATTGATCCTTTTTTTTTTTGAAACAAATTTTTATTAATTTTAAAGATAAAACAACACATCATTAACCATTAAATACATAAACACATAAAACCTCTTGATATTGTAAATCCTTACAAGTCAAACAAAACAATATTTTTATACAACATAATTCCAATTTATCCCATCCCCATATGGACACGCAAATATCTTTCATCAAGTTTCTCATTATTTCTCTTTACTCCAATTCAATTTCATTTCTCTTCCATATTTATCCATTTTATAATCATCATATTCTTTTCTTTCTGACTTGTTTAAATTATTCTCATCTAACATTCCTCCAAGGTTTTATTGATTCTTTTTTCCTTTTTTTTAATAAAAAACAAATTTTGTTAGTTTTATCATAAGCATAATACACAAACATACAAACACAAAACATAGACAAAACTACAAGATCTTTTCTGAAGGTTGTCTGTTCCCGGGTTAAAAACTCTTTACACAGACACAAATTCAAACATCATATTCAACCTAAGTCTCCTTCTATATCTTATTATCATTTTCTTTTTTATATATGTATATAAAAAACCATTTTTATCAGTTTTCTAAAATCAATACACACAAAATCAAGGCATAACAGCTTATAAATTCTTTTCTAAAAAAATAATAATAATGATAGACCAATAAAACATAACATTTCCAGATTATAATATCAATATTTCATATAATATTAACTTCATATCTTATCCCTACTTCTCTTTTCCATCCAAATTATTTATCAATTAAAATTTTATTGCCTTTTATCAATATACAAAATCAAAAAAAAAGCATATATATCCTTCCATTATTACCATTTTCAACAACATTCTTTGTCTGTTCTATTTCCAAACATCCATTCATCTTTTTTCTTTTACTATACTTCTCCTGTAAACCAATTGGAGTTGCATCTATAACACATTACCTAACTTAAAAATACTACATATAAATCTTTCTTGGGATTCTGTTTAAAAAATTCTTAAAATTACATAATAAATTTTTTATTCTAAATATACATACATATAAAAACACACTCTTAAATACCCTCCAGAATCCCTCTTTTAATCTAAATTAAATTCACCCATTGTCTCTAAATAAACTTTTTTTCTTTAAATCTTGCTTCCCCCCATTAAGGCTTCTCCTCCCCCCTTTTCTCTCTTGCTTATTCTTCTCCTTGCCCTTTCTACCCCTTTGCTTTTTCCCTTCGCTTTTCTTGCTCCTTTTCTTTTGTTTTCTAACCTTGCCTCCATCTCTTCGCTCATTTTTCTCTCTTTTGGTTGTTTTTATAATTCTTAAAAACCCCTTTTTCTTATCCTTTTTCTCCTCCTCTCCGGAAGGAACCCATTGTTCATCAAAGATGGCTTCTTCTTCCTCTTCTTCCTTGTCCCAGTCCTTCTGCTGCGTCAACTTTTCTAAGGAACATAACGCCATTTCTAAGAATTGGAACAAAGCGCCCAAAGTATCTTCTTTTTTATATTTTTGATATTCAATCTCTAGTTCATCCACAGAGAATGCCATTATGAAAAGGGAAACTTTTTCCAAAACAACCACAAGTATTTTTAATCCAAGACAATCAAAAGCAATTAAAAAAAGGAAAAAAAGAAAAAAGTTCCAAAAGTTAATACTTTTCTTCCTTCTTCTCTTTCTCTTTCCAAATTAATTTTTGATCAAAGAGGTCCAATTACCATATATCTTCTTTTGGGATCCACCAAGACGTTCTAGACAGTCTCCTCCTTTTTCAGTTTCTGCTCCAATTTTTCTTTCTCCCTTCCCACTTGCAATAACAATTTTAAATAATCAAAAATCCATACCTCCAGCAGAGATTTTCCAGTTTCTTAAATTTTTCAATGTCCAAAAATCCCTTTGTCTCTTAGCTTAGCTTTCAAAGCAATCCACTTTCAGTGTCTAATACATCCAAATATTTCTGCTTTTTCCGTGGGATGAGAGAGTAAAAAAAAATAAAAAAAAAAAAGTTCCCTTTAACAGCTTCTCCGCCGCTTTCGATCTTCTTAGGGATACAATGTATCCTCCAGCAACAAGCAGCTCAATTCCAGGAGATTTAAAAGTTGTTACTTGACCCGGCTCAGACAGAACTTTCACTTTTCACACTTCCTCCAGCACAGTTCTTACCCGGTTGCTGGCTTCTTCGTGGCGGCCATTGCTGACCGCCGCTCCACCGCCTTGGGAAAAAGGGGTTTTCCCGGAGAAGGGGGGGTCTGCGATGCCCCCACCTCCCTAACCGGCTCCCCTCTATCTTCAGCTGTCCCTACAGGGCAGCCATAACCCCCTGACCCATCTGGATCGGGGGTACCTCGGCAGCTAGCCAGCAGGAATCGCGAGCTGTCGCGAATTCCTGCTGCTCCGAAGCCACGCAAACCGGAAGTTTTTCTTGCTTATTGATCCTTGATGGGCCTTGATGTTTAAACATCTTGCAGCACAGAAGAGAAATGTGGCATGGCCAAGGGCAGGAGGGGGAGGGGAGAAAAACATTGAATCAAGCTGGGCACCCAGAAGAAGCCACATTGGAATCTATGTGACGATGGGAAATATATCTGTTCTGTACTCCTTTGCTCTTATTACATTGGTGATTTTTTTTTGGCCAGCAGTCCTGTTAAACATGACCCACCTCCTTTTAAGAGAAGGTGAGCACGAAGAACTGCCTCAGGCCAGGGGATGGACCTGTACAATATTTTGTTGACCGAGTTGCTCGGGTCATCTGACTCTGTACAAGCAGGGTGGAAAGATCATAGCTTGCTCTATGATTTGGAATTCATTTCACCTGTGGACTGTAGTGAAGTGGTACAGGTACTCTCTGCCACCTGGGTTTTGGATCTATGTTACACTCCCCCAGGAACCTCATGGGGTGAGCAACAGCTAGTTCAGTTCTTACTGAGGGATGGAGACATCTGCATGGTGGTATTGCTCCTTCTTCAGAAGATTTGCCCGATCCAGCTGTTTTGGGACAACTGTTGTGTTGCTTTCGATCTCCTTTTTGAGGATAGTTATTGAGAAGAGGTAGAATTTCAGTCACAGAGTATCCTGGAGAAAACAGACTATCTGGATCTTTTTCAATCAGGTTTCAGATATGGAGTTGAGATGGAAATGACATGGTTTGCTTTGTGGGGAGACTTTAGCAGGTCTCGATTGGCGAAGTGTGCTGCTAATAGACCTTTAAATATTGCTGAAGATCAAAACATTTTGGGCATGCATGAGCATTTCTAAGAGCAGGAATCTGACCTGAGCAATTACTGGAGCAGACTTTTAAAAGGAGATGTTCCATTTATAAGTTATAGACACAAGCAAAGTTTTTTCAGGGGAACTTGGTCTTAACAAAATGCAGGGAAAGGTGAAAGAGAAGAAATGAAGAGAATACTAGAGCAAAGGGGATGGTCTTAGTTACAGTAGTGATGAGTGCACTATTGAAAGACTCAAAAGATAGACTGTGAAAGTCTGAAGTCTTATACAAGCTGACAAAAAAAGACAAAGACTGTACCCTAGCAAGGAGTTGTTGTTTGTTCAGAAATTATCTGGTTTTCTGTCAACTCTGATTTTAACTCTGGATGGAGTAACCTTCCCCTTAAAATAGAAAAACTTTCACACAGCTTCATCTGATGAGTCAGTTGTGATCCTACCTGAAACAGGAGATCCAAATGATAGTGACATGACCTTGATATTACTGGTACGAACTACTATAACGTGTTTCATCTAGGGCTGCCCTTGAAGACTACTTGGAAATTGCACTTGATGCAAAATGCATGCTGGCAGGTAAGAGCCACTATAGCCACACAACTCCAATGTGAATGGCTCTGTGATGCTTTTCAAAGGGCTCCCAAGTATAATTCAAATTGCAGAGTTTCATATTTAATGTGCTCAGGCACTCTCAGAATTATCTTCTCTGGGTCCTACCTACCATTCCCCGCTAACCTGCCAGAGCTGAAGAAGCTTCTTGCATGGGAAGTGAAACATCTTCAAAAGAAAAAAACAAGAAAGTCCAGCTGCCTCCTGAAAAAGCACCTTTGGGGCAACCACGAACTGGACAGCTGAGAATCTGTACAGACTTTTAGCTATACAATTTGAAATGAACACCCTTTGAATGGTGTGAGAGTAGGAATCGATTTCCAGAGGAAAAAAATTGCAGACTACAGGAAACAGGAGCACAACTCAGGTAACCCTGAGGACACAGATAAACTTCCAAGTGCTTCAACAGCCATCTAAAACAGGGGTGTCAAACTCACATTGTCACAGCGGCGGTCACGTGACGTATCACCACTTTCTCCCCTTCGCTAAACCAGGCATGAGCATGTCCAGTACGTGACGCATCTGGCCCAGGGGGCACGAGTTAGACAGCCCTGCTCTAAAAGGATGCAAATGACCAGCTTCTGCAAGGAATATAAAATGTCTTCAAAGAAAAAACAAGAAAGTCCAGTTGCTCCTGAAAAAACACCTTTAGAATAGAATAGAACAACAGAGTTGTAAGGGACATTGGAGGTCTTCTAGTCCAACCCCCTGCTTAGACAGGAAACCCTACACCACTTCAGACAAATAGTTATCCAATCTTTTCTTAAAAACTTGACAACCATGACCTAGTTGACTGAGAATCTCTATAAACTTTTAACTCCCCCAGATGTTTGTCTTGCACAAATCTTCGCATCCTTTGAAAAATAATTGAGGAACAATTTTTCCCCAAAATATTTGGATCCTAATGCTTATGATAGGTTACACAATGAAATGTTGGTATTTCTATGGCATTCTAATCAAGGTGGCCACACATTTTTGTTGTGGTTTAGCATTTATTGTTAGTATTGTTAGCATTTAGTGTTGGATTGATTTTTTTTTTGTAAAAAAAATTATTTGGGTTTTTACAAAACATAATACAAATAAAATATCTTCTTTTGAAATAGCATGGTCCTGGGTTATCACTTCTCCACATAGACACAAACTCAATTTCATATTCATCTTTGTGTTCTATTCCATATCTTATTACTATTTTAACATTTTCTCAATAACTTTTCCCTTCCCTTAGTTTTCTCAACCTTGCTTTTAATTATCTCATTCCTTTCTTAATTCAATTATGTATACCTTTGTCTAAGTTTCAATATCTTTCTAATCATTATATTTATACTTTTGTCTGTCCTGCTTCAATTTCATATTTTCTTTTCTCATTAAACAAAATTTCCCCCTGCAATTACTGATTGGAGTATGACAAGATGTTAAAGATTATAGCTAACATTAATGATAGAGCTGAATTGGAATAGAATAAGTATTTATTTATTATTGTTATATATATATATATATATATATAATAAGTATTTATTTATTATATATATCAGAATCAGAATCAGAATACCTTTATTGTCACTATCCACGTGTACAATTTGCATCATACGCATACACAGTGAAATTAAGCGACTCGTCCTTCAGTGCAACATACACACCAGAAATATACATAAAATCTCTAAAAAAATTATGATAAAAGAATAAAAAGAATAAAAGAATAAAAGAATAAAAATACCCTACTGTGCCTGTCCCAGTAGGAATTATTGCACATGCCCGCCAACACAACAACAATAGTGATCATATTGCACAAAATTTGTTCACAATTATTTACAGTGTATCTGGCAGTATTTAAAATCAGTGCATGTGCAAATTCAAGGTAGTTATGGCTTTCGGGAAAAAACTGTTTTTAAGGCGGTTTGTCCTTGACCAGATGCTCCTGTAACGCCTCCCTGAGGGCAACAGGTCAAACAGTCCATAACCAGGATGAGAGCTGTCTTTTATGATGTTCACAGCTCTACTAAGACAGCGGGAGGAATAAATGTCCGACAGGGAGGGAAGAGGGCAGCCGATGATCTTCTGAGCTGCTTTGACTACCCTCTGTAATCTCTTCCTGTCTGCCATGGTACAGTTGCCATACCACACTGTGATGCAGTATGTCAACAGACTTTCAATGGACGCACGGTAGAAGGTAATCAGCAGGTTAGAGTCCAGATTGTGCTTCCTGAGCACCCGCAGGAAATGGAGTCTCTGCTGGGCCTTCTTAATGACCGCCGTGGTATTTTCTGTCCAAGAGATTTTATCAGCAATGATGACACCCAGAAACCGGAAGGTGTGGATCCTCTCCACCTGCTCTCCATCGATGTAAAGGGGAGCCAAATCGGTGTTATGCCTCCTAAAATCCACAATGAGTTCCTTAGTTTTCTTGGTGTTCAGAACTAAGTTGTTGTCTGAACACCAAGCTGTTAACATCAGGACCTCCTTCCTGTAAGCTGCCTCGTCTCCCTTCGAAATGAGTCCAACCACTGTGGTGTCATCAGCAAACTTCACAATGAGGTTGCTGTCGTGCCGTGGACTACAGTCGTGGGTGTAGAGGCAGTACAGGAGTGGGCTCAGCACGCAGCCCTGTGGGGAGCCAGTGCTGAGTGTACAAGTGGAAGAGAGGTGGGGGCCAAGCCTCACAGTCTGGGGCCGATCGCTTAGGAAGTCTTTTATCCAGGCACATGTAAGGGAAGGCAAACCTAATATGTCCAGTTTTTTAACCAGTATTCCTGGGATAATTGTGTTAAAGGCAGAGCTGTAGTCCACAAAGAGCATCCGGACATAGCTCTGCTGCTGCTCCAGGTGGCTCAGCGCAGCGTGCAGAGCTATGGCTATAGCGTCCTCTGTAGACCGGTTTGTACGGTAGGCAAACTGATGAGGGTCGAAATCCAGGGGGAGATGATTAATGATGTGCCGGAGCACCAGCCTCTCAAAGCACTTCATAACTACAGGAGTAAGCGCCACTGGACGATAGTCATTGAGGCTGGAGATGGGGGATTTCTTCGGCACAGGGATAATTATAGCAGATTTCAGACAAGATGGTATAACTGCCTGGGCCAAGGAGAGGTTAAAGATGTCTTTGAAGATGGAAGCGAGCTGGGGAGCACATGCCTTGAGCACCTTGCCAGGAACTCCATCTGGACCGGCTGCCTTCCTGGGATTCACCGCACAGAACACCCGTCTGACGTCATCCTCCGTCACAGAATATGTACTGGGTGGAATAGTGGAGCTGGGTATAGTTGAAGGTGGGAATAGGGCTGGTACAGCTCTATGATGTTGAGGGACTTCAAAACGAGCAAAGAAGTTATTCAGCTCCTCTGCTAACGCTGCACTCAGATGTTCTGTTGTCGCATGACAGCCCCTGTAATTAGTAATGTCATGTATGCCCTTCCACACCTCCCGTGTGTTATGGCTGGACAGATGGAGCTCTATGCTCCTCCTGTGGTCTATCTTGGCTTTTATGATCCCCTTCCTCAAGTCGGCTCGAGCGGCTGTATACAGGACTCTGTCACCTGACTTGAAGGCTACATCTCGGGCTTTGAGGAGTCTGCGGACTTGAGTAGTCATCCAGGGTTTCTGGTTTGGGAAAACCCGGATGTTTTTATCTACAGTCACATTTCCGATACAGAACTTGATATAGTCCAGCACCGTACTCGTATACATTTCCAGCTCCTGATGTTGAAACGTATTCCAATCTGTCTGCTCAAAGCAGTCTTGTAGTCTGCTGAGTGCATCCTCCGGCCAGGTCGTAATAGTCTTTATAATAGGCCTGCCCCTACATCTGAGGGGGGTATAGGCTGGGGGTAACAAGAGGGAGAGATGATCTGAAAGCCCAAGATGGGGGAGGGGTATGGCTCTGTATGCATGTTTGATGTTGGTATAAACGTGATCCAGAGTATTTCCTCCCCTCGTAGCACACTTAACATGCTGGTAGAATTTCGGGAGTACAGTTTTCAGATTGGCCTGATTAAAATCTCCTGCAATGACGTGAACACCATCGGGATGAACCCGTTGCTGTTCATTTATGGTGTTCAGCAGGAGCTGAATATATATTTGACGTTCAGCTTTGTTCGGGTATTTTCCCACGTCATAATAGTGGTGCTTTTAAAGTTGTAGCAACGTTTCAGCAGAATCTCATCTGCCATCATCAGGCTTCTGTATGGTGTTTGTCTGTGAGTCAGATTTTTACAGTGGTTTCAGATTTAAATTTGGGGCAGCCTATTGCTGTGTCAGAATGGTTTTTTCTTCCTCCTGATTGGTTGAGAGTCTTGGTCTGTGTTTATTGGTCTTGGAGTTTGTGAGTCACACCCACACAGAAGATGAAACACAACCACGGACCAGAAGCCGCACTGCAACTGCATCACTACCCACCTCAAACCCCTCTGAGCCATACTTGAAGCGAACTGACCTCCACCATGAAGATGCAGCACGACCACGAACTCGAAGCCAAACAGCAAGATCACAGCTCACCAGCTCAAACCCTCCAGCAACTAAGACTAACCTGAGCACAATCAAGCCCCCACCTGAACAGAACACGCCTCCAGCCAATCAGAACACAGCTAACTCCCCAACCAATCAGAACACAGCCAAACCCCCAACCAATGAGAACACCCCCCCACCCAATCAGAACACAGCCAAGCCCCCACCCAATCAAGTCACACCCCCACTAGCAGTTAAAAGGAAGAAGCAGCTGCAAGCTCACATCACTCTGAGAAGCACAGAGCTGAAGACCAAGCCTGAAGATGATGTATGAGACTTCATCGAAACGTTGCCTAGATACTTCCAATCTTACGCGGGAGAAAACCCGAATTGAATATTATAATTGTAAAGGCATAAATTGAAGTTTAAATAAGAGTTGAATGAACAAAAATTAAAAGATACAGAAGTGTTGGATTTATTTTATATGACTGGAAACTACCATGAGTTGGTGCGAAGTGGCCAAATCCTGCATAAAACAATACATAAATGGTTTTCCAAATGTATTGTCTATGTTTATACCCTTAGAGGATTTGGATTCAGCTTATTGGACATAATAAATCATTTTGTAGCTAAAGAAAATGGAATGAACTTAATCGACAAGAACTCTGGATGACATTTTAAAAAATATACACTTGAAGTATTTATGTTATTTAATCCTGCCTTAATATTTTTAAATAACTATAGGCAGTGAATATTCCTAATACTCCTTTCTCCTTCTATTTTCCTCACAACAAAAACCCAGCAAGGTGAATCAGGTTGAGAGAGAGCGACTAGCTCAAAGTCACCCAGCTGACTAGAACTCACAGTCTCCCAGTTTCCAGTCTCATGCCTTAGCCCAAACTGACTCTCAAGTGAACCATGAACATGAATCAGTGTTCTGAAAATGTATATGGAGTTAGCAGAGATGGCTAAATTGAATCCTTTAATCAAAGAAAAAAATACAAATACTTTCATTTCTACTTGGAAACCACTTTTGAACTTTGGGTTTGAGATGATAAAAAATGAAACTTTGATTTTGGATTTTATTGATTAGATTCGTTGTTATGGAAATGGCTAGATCCTATTATGAAAAAGTAAAAAGTTGAGGGTAGATCTTAATGCCTTATTTTACTGCAGCAAAGGATTGGAAGTCAATGCTTTTTTTGTCTTTTTTTTTCTTTTTCCCTTGCTTTCCCCCACTATCCACTTCACTTTTTTCTTTCCTAATTTCCCTAATATTTGCTTTTGTATTCTTTTTGTCTATCATATTATACATTAATAAAATTATACATTACAATTAGTGACCTGAAAATTTATATCAATGAAGGAATTAAAAGTCCTTGAAAACAAAAATTAATAGCATTTGGTGAAATATACTATTGCTGTCTTTTACCAAGATTCATGAAAAAATTATGGGAAATTTTGTCATCAAGTCTTGTTGTATAATTTATACAAATGCATCTGAATCTTTACAACTTCACTTCCCAGTCTGAAGTTGTGTTATTGGGGTGAAAAATGTGTCCAAATTATTGGAAATGAGAACCTCTTTTGATCTTCAGTGATTCAGTGATGGATTTAACATTTAAGGTCACAGAAGACCTTTGTTATTTCATTATAGGTATTTGTTGACATATTCCACTATCCTTTTAGAGGGCAATGCACCACACATTGTGACTAACTCTCAAGATGGGGATCTGACTATTTCTGAAAAATATTTTACCTATAACTTTTTGGGGGACAGCCTAAACATACAAATAAAAGTATTAGGTAGACTGTTCCTCTAACCCATGTTGTAATAGGAGGGGAAAAATGCCACAGATATCCATGAAGTATATTTTTATGAGCTGGGGGAAAACAAAACATTTTTTTCAGCTGTGGATAGATCTCCCAAATGAATCAATATTTTCAGACAAAACAGCAGCAGGTCCAGAAGGAATAGAAGAGGAACAATTATTAAAGGTTCAAGCCATTGCACAGAACAGAGATGATTTATTAAATAATTTGATATTTTGAACACCATCTCCATAACAAACATAATTGCATACTGAGTAGAAAACAATGTGCATTCATATAACCCAGTTTAATCATTTGGGAAATCCCATGAATAATTTCTCCAGCTTTTACAAATAAGTGTCCCACAGAATCTCAACTTCTCATCCCAACCCATTCTCACCATTATGCCACTGCAGCTCTTTTTCCAACCTTATATGTCACATGCAAAATCCTGAACATGGCTCAATTGATAATAGACAACTAATGCACTTCTTTTCTGATATTTTTGTGGGGGAGGGTGGCAGCCCCATTGTAAATCACCAGGAATCCATTAGTTCTAGGGATGGCCATATTTATCAATTACCATATATACTCGAGTATAAGCCGAGTTTTTCAGCCCATTTTTTGTGCTGAAAAAACCGCCCTCGGCTTATACTCAAGTCAGATTCCCCTCTGAAAAAAGAATGGTGTGGAACTCCGGAGCTGGGCAGCCGCTTCCCTGCTTCCATGTTTCCTTTGCAACTTTTAAGCATGGGGGTAATCGGAAGCAGAAAAGTTCTTGCATGAGGATATATTGTTTTTTCTTTTTTTAACTGTTTTTAGGGGGGGGGAAGACCCACCGCCATGTGAGAATGCTCAGACACGAAATCTATCTGACCGAAAATAAGTGTGTGTAGGGGGGGGGATTTTAACAGAGGGAAGATGTAGGGAGAAGGCAAAAGCGATGGAAGATCCTTCAGGGGAAACTGAGGGGGAGACTCACCCTTGGTCCAGATGAGCCCCCTTCCCCACCCCTAAGGAAGCAGAGGCACCCAGCAAGGGCAGGCAAGCCCCACTTCACGAACTCCGTCCATCCTCGCTCCCACCCACCTACCCACCCAAAGCGACGAAGTCCCCCAATCGCGCAGCCCAGAATTGCCCTCCCCTCAGGGGGCAGCAACAACGCCCGGTGTTTCCCGAGACAAGAAGCTCCACCATGCAATGAAAGCGCCCTGGCTCTAGGCTCTAGGCTGAGAAAACAACACGAGCTGAGGTTGCTTTGGCTCCGCTCAGTTTCGTTTCCTCAGCCCTAGCTGCTTTCAGTCTACTTGGGAGGAGGTGGTGGTGGCGGCTCACATTGTTTTCTGAGCTCTAGGCTCGCGGGTTCAGAAAACAACACAAGCTGCCACCACGACCTCCCCCTCCTCCCGAGTGGACTGAAAGCAGCTGGAGCTGAGGAAATGAAGCTGAGCGGAGCCGAAGCGACCTCGCCTCGCATTGTTTTCTGAACCCGCGAGCCTAGAGCTCAGAAAACAACGCAAGCTGCCGCCACCACCTCCTCTCCCTCCTCCCGAGCGGACTGAAAGCAGCTAGGGCTGAGGAAACGAAGTTGAGTGGAGCCGAAGCAACCTCGGCTCGCGTTGTTTTCTGAGCCTAGAGCTCAGAAAACAACGCAAGCCGCTGCCACCACTTCCCCCTCTGCCCGAGTGGACTGAAAGCAGCTGGAGCTGAGGAAACGAAGCTGAGCGGAGCTGAAGCTACCTCGCCTCGCGTTGTTTTCTGAGCCCGCGAGCCTAGAGCCAGGGCGCTTTCATTGCACGGCGGAGCTTCTTGTCTCAGGAAACACCGGGTGTCATTGCTGTCCCCTGAGGGGAGGGCGATTCTGGGCTGCACAATTGGGGGACTTTGTGGCTTTGGGTGGGTGGGAGCGAGGACGTTGACTTTAAGCACTGCCGACCAAGTGTTTCACAAATACCAGTGGGACCTCCGTCCACCACCACCCCTCCCTCTTTTGCCTCCTTCCTTCTGATCAATCAGGTTTTCCCAGTATTTGCTGACAGCTGCGTTTTCTCTTCTGCTGTGCTAGGCATTGAACGTGGGGATTTCTGATTTCCCTTACACACGCGTGGATATGCTGCGGGGCATTTTCTTCCAAATGCCCCACTGGCAGAGAACACTGACTTTCATGATAGTGAGATCATTTCCCAAATTAATTGATTCACTAACCCAAAAGAAGATGATGATGACAGCGGGAGGCAGGAGTCACTCTCTCCCTTGCAAGAAAAAAGCAAGAGGCGTTCTTATGATCTCTCTCTCTCTCTCTCTCTCTCTCCCCGTAATACAGTCAAGCCCTTTCCAGGATGCGGGATCCGCCCCCGCCGCTTTGCACCTTGCAAATGCAAAAACCCTGGGATTTTGCATTTGCAAGGTGCAAAGCGGCGGCAGCAGATCCCGCGTGCTGCAAAGGGCTTGACTATATTACAGGGAGAGAGAGAGAGAAAGAGATCATAAGAACGGCTCTTGCTTTTTTCTTGCAAGGGAGAGAGTGACTCCTGCCTCCCACTGTCATCATCATCTTCTTTTGGGTTAGTGAATCAATTAAACCTTTCATGATAGTGAGATCGTTTCCCAAATTTCCCTTAAATCAGGGAAGAAATCAGAAACAAACCTTTGGACTGAGAATAAGCCTGTTCCTATGATGCCATTTTTGTTCACTGCAGTGTGAAAAGTGTGAAAAAACACACTTCTTTTTCTTCATCTTCTTGTTCCCTATTTACTGGTCTCTTTCAAAGAGGAAATTGTGAACATCAAACTTATTCTCAACTGTCCTAGTGAAAGTTTTTATTGGTATCTATTTTTATTTTTGAAATTTACCAGTAGCTGCTGCATTTCCCACTCTCGGCTTATACTCGAGTCAATAAGTTTTCCCAGTTTTTGTGGTAAAATTAGGTGCCTCGGCTTATATTCGGGTCGACTTATACTCAAGTATATCCGGTATCTTTTTTTTTTTTTTTTTTTGCAAATTTGTCAACCTTGCTTTTTCAATCTTTTTCAAACTGTTTAAACAAGCAGAAAAAAATTGTGTTGGTGCACAGTTCTCCACACACCACTTCTGTTTTTTATTTGGCTTGCCCTTCACCTCCCAATATAATGCATACATGTATATTACAGAGGAATGTACAGGGACTTCTTGCCTTCAAGGAAGTTATGTCTGAAAATCGTCTGTTAAATCCAGCCAAGAACTGAACTAAGGTGTATGTGTCTGGAGACCTGCAATATTATTATCTAGTTTGCACCTATTATGTTTATTTAGACATACTAAATAATGACCCATTTCCATTTTGGGAAAAATTTCCAGCACTAGCCCATAGTTCAATTTCATTCAAAGAAAATCATTGGGAACCATATGGGAATTTCATAATAAAGACACTTTTGAAATGAACTTGACTCATATTGATTTATATAAAGACATCCATGCAGTTCTCTTGACATTAAAAAAAACACAAGTGTTTTACCATTGTTTCATTCTGGGATTTGATTTTTTTAAAAAATGTTATCTATTTCAAATTTATTGGAGTTCCTGATAGTTACCCATCCAAGTAATACCTAATTCAATCTTTTTTAGCTTCGTTCAGGGTTGACCAAGGTTGATTAAATGCTGCCACTTCCAGTGAACTCTTTGAGGGTGAAAAGTTAATATCTCCTGTAGGTTCAATTTGTAAGAGAAGAACCTTCTTAATCTGTGGTAGATAAAAAATGATTTGGTATGAAATAGTCTTCATAAAATTATCTTTCATGCGCTATATCCCTTTTCATTAAATGCAATGGATCGATTGACCGATATAGGGGATGTTGGCATAAGACAGGGGAAAAAGGCAAGGTGGATATGTAGATTACATGCTGCACAGATTTGAAGTACTTTATCAATTCACGTTTATATTTATACCCAAAGCACCATCATGGAGTCCAACAAATGCACAAACAAGGTTGACCAATTTTAATCCACCCAAAATTGGAAATTGACAAAGAATAGTTTAAAAAATTATTTTGAAAGGAAACTATAACCTAGGGTAAAATAATTTTTAGATAAATGAAACATAATTTAAAACTCTCAATTTTAAATCATATTACTGTGTAAGCTGTTTATTATGAGTAGTCAAATGGAAAATCTCCCCAAACAGCACAAAGTCAATATTAGAAGTTCACCCAACAGACTTCACAGATATTTATTGTATAAGAATGCAAAATAAGATAAATGTTCAAAAGGCCATATTATAAAACAGTTTGATGAGAACCTGGAATTCCACAAAAACAATAATAAGTCCAGCAATTTCATCTGTAGCTTCACCCTCAAATGCGTTGTATTTTGGAGACAATTGCTGTAAGAAAAGTGTAATTACATATGCAGATATGGTGCATCTGGTTTTTAGAAATAGATCAGTCACAGCAAAAATTATTTGACAAGGCTGAAATTTCCCCTATATTGTTGTAAGTAAAAATACAAAGAAATAAAAATAATAAAAAAGTGACCTCATGAAAGAGAGTTTTTAAGTCAAATGACAAAATGTATTTGTTAGGAATGATAGTCACCTAACAGTTAGGTTGGAAATATATAAACCAGGATAGTAATTTAATACTGTATCTTTAAGAGAATGCTGTAATTGCTGAGGTAAATGCTGAGGTTCCTTCAACGGCCATAAGATGGAACCAGAAACCTGGTTTCTTTCTTCTTGCATTTCCTGTTTTGCCGTATTTGCCTGATCGTCGTTCTACTTGGATTGCTGTGAGTTTTTGCAACTGTTAGCAAACTCCGTTTACTGATCTCTGTTTATGATACTTGACTTCATTTTTGGATTATCCCTGGACTGATTGTTTTGACCGTGTATGATTTGGACTGTTTGTTGGACTTTGTTTATCTGTTTACTGGAACTAAAACCTACATTTTACTCTTCAGTGTATCTGTATGCTGGCTGTGTGTTATTCCTCACCACTCTCACTACATTTCCCTGAGTGCACTCATTCTCCTAATGGGGAATACCTCAACAGTATTCACACAATGTAGTCACATATATACTGAGACCCATACATGAAATAACACCAACCTAAATACTTGAAAATAATGATATATATTTTTTGAAAACAATTTTATTGATTTTTTTAAAAACAAACAAAACAACATAAAAACATCAGCTCTCTTCCATATATATGGTTGGTTCATCAGTTTTGTGCATTCATTTCGTAGTCTTAATTAGTTATATTATATAATAACTCATATTGTCAATCCAAACTTATATATCCTAGTATCGCTATTAGAAAATCATTTGACTATAATTTTATTCATTCATACTTTATAACTATACATTAAATGGTTTATTCTATAACAAATCATATAATCATACCAGATCTATCCTAAAAACACTTTATAGATATGATGTCAAATAACAAAAGAGAAAGAAAAAACAAAGATATTCCTTGCTGTCTAACATTCTAAATATTCTATTATTGTATTTTGTCACCCAACCATTGATAGAAAAGGTCCCAAATTTCATAAAATTGTTTATCCTCTTGCTCTCTAATTTCAAATGTCAATCTACTCATCTCAGCACATTCCAATATTTTCTTAATAGTTTCTTCCTGCGATGGTATTTTCTCATTCTTCCAATTTTTAGCAAATACAATCCTAGCTGCTGTTAATACATTTACAATCAGATATTTGAAGTCTTTACTGTATGTATCTGGTAAGATTCCCAATTAAAAAAAACTCTGGTTTCAACTCTACGCATTTCTTTGTCATTTTTTCCAACCACATGCGAATAGTCCAATATTTTCTAGCATCCTCACAAGTCCACCACATATGGTAATATGATGACATTTCCAGCATTTTTCAGATTTATTCTTGAACAGTCTTGCTATTCTGGTCGGGGGAAAGTGCCACCTGTAAAACATCTTATACAAATTTTCTTTATATGCTGTTGACATTGTCATTTTATAATTTTGAGACCATAATTTTTGCCATTTCTCTAAATCAATCCCATATCCAAAATTCTTCCCCCAAACAATCAACGTTTCTTTAACTTGTTCTTCCTCTAATTTAATTCCCAGTAAATAACCATATAATTTTTTAATCACCTTCTCATCAGTACCCATCAAAATCTTATCTAGATCAGTCTGTTTATCATAAAATCCCTCTGTTTTAGAATCTTCATCACACCTTGATTGTATTTGTGCATATGAAAACCAATTCATCCTTATACCTTGTTCCTCTAAGTTTTGGATCGATTTAAGTTCACCCTTTTCATCCAATAGTTCCCCATATCTAACTGTTTGTTCCGTCTTATAAATTATAGGATAGGAAAATGCTCCAATAGTCGATAACCAAACTGAATTTTCAAATGACATTGTCTTTTTATCTTCTCCCAGTTTAAAAATAATGATTTTTTAAAAAGGTAGAGATTGTAACCAGAAGCAATTTGAATGTTGATAAATAATTTGATCTAATTACCAGTGTAATACAATTTAAAGTAATTTAAAACATAATATCACTTTTACTGATTAATATTACTTTTACTGATTGCATTTTTTCCTTTTATAATATCATGGACATTTATTTTAGATAATGATAAACAGTGGTGACATTAATTAGAGTTTAGAGTTTGTAGTAATTTATAAACATTTCTCATGAAGATATAATCATTTTAGTTTTATACATTCAATTAATTATTTTTAGTGAAATAATTAATTCTAAATTCTATGAAAGGTTAAAAAAAGTATGCCCACGAGCTTTTGCTCTAATGCCACCATCTGCCAGTGATGCTCCTCTAGATTTTTCAAAGGACAAACAGGACAGAATTTGTACCACAGAATTAATGGAATCAAAGGAATAATAATAAATAATATCAAACTTTTCAACCTTTCCACTATTATACACTTCAAAATAGCCATCTTGGGGAAAAAAATATTGCCAGCAGAATTCAGCAATCCATCGAAAAGTTCCCTGCTATCTCTGAATATAATGAATTTTTAACACATTACAGTTGTTAATGGATGAGAAGCTTGTAATTAGTCACATGTAACCTGAATCAATCTAATCCCTCCTTCTGCTCTCCACCATTGCCTCTTTCCAGTTTAGCTCAATGTTTTTTAACCTTGGCATCTGAAAATATGTGGAGTGCAATATTTTTTAACCTTGGCATCCCAAAATATGTGGACTTCAACTCCTAGAATGATGGCTGAGGAATTCTGGAAGTTGAAATCCACACATCTTCAAGATCAGGGGTCTTCAAATTTAACAGCTTTAAGACCTGTGGACTTCAACTCCTTGAATTCCTCCTCCAGTCATGTCAGCTCGGGAATATTCTGGGAGTTAATGTCCACAAGTCTTAATCTTGCCAAGTTTGAAGACCCTTGTTCAAGATGCTAAGGTTGAAAAACACTGGGCTAGCTACTCTAGTACATCTGGTGAAGTGACTTGTAACTCATGAAAGTTTATATCTTTTTTTAAAAGAATTGTTATTTTGAAAAGATGCTATCAGATTCCTTCTGATTTCAGGTTTAGTGTGACTGTGTGATTTTATTGATGTTTCAGGTAGTTTTCTTAGGAAACATATTCATTCATTCATCATTCATTCATCATTCATTCATTCATTCATTCATTCATTGGATGAATGGACATCCAATTTGTATAGCCACCCACCTTACATTGTGACTCTGAGCCAGTCCCATAATTAAAAAAGCAACAAGAAATAGTAAACAACATATAATTAAAGCAATTAAAACTATTCTTTTCTTTATATTTTTACTTAAAGCATAAGAAATAGTCAATTACTGTCCTCTTTTGAGATATACTATGAAATTTGTAGTCCATTTATAGGCCTGGACATCAATGGCAAACATCATTCAAGTCTTAACTGGGGTAAGACCTTGCTTAGCTTTTTAAAAGCCGAGTTGGGCTAGTTCTCTAGATAATCCAATGTGTATTTACATGTCTATCCTGATGAATGTAACTTTTAGATTTCATCTTTTTTTAACACACTTCAAGGTCAGATCACGTTCATGGACAACATTCATTGTCTCATGTTAAACAGTAAAGCTTTAGGAAGTTTTTCTCCTTTAACAAGGTTTTTTGAGTCACTGAAAAACTATCACAGTTAATTAGTGTCAATTCTAAATAAATCTGATGCAGATATCAGCATGCACATGATGCAATTGGGTGGAGTTCATGTCACAATTATGTAATTGTGTTAGTTGTGCACATTCCCTTATTTTAATATCATAGTGTCTTCGAATGAGTATTGAGTATGCCGGTTGTCAATAACCTATTTGTAGGACACATCTCATGGGAAAATTGTGATAGCCTTCTCTGCAGCTATTCAGCAGCCACTTTGTGTGATGTCCTTTGTTCAGAGCCCCTGTGTGAACTGTTGTTGAAGCAACATTGTTTTGCAGTTGTTCAGAATCTGGCTATGAATTGCCACATGTCTCTTGCCCCAAATCCTGGAGGTACCATTTACAAAGAGTCATAAGTATCTAATGGCTGCAGTTTTATAACTTAAGCAGCAAGAAACTTAAGTGAAGGAAATAATAAATTCAGCCCATCATTGTGTCCAAGGACAGGATGAGATTGCTATGCTGTCCGCCTGCCCATGTATCTTTATATGCCTCCTGACAATATTCATTGAGTTAACGATGGCTGATGAATGATGGAATTTGATACTGATGATTTTCCTGTATCCAGCCTGCTATATATTACAAAGCTGAGCCAAGTTGCCTTCATGGAATGGAAAAGTAATTCTCCAAAGCAGACACCGTAGCTGCTTCCTTGATATAAATTAATGGACAGTGTGGATTATTAACTTGATGTTGAGGATCTTCAGTGGCTTATAGTTGATAATAATGTGGGCAATGAAAATCATTAGCAATATTATTTCCTTGTTCAGTTTCTTCCAGTATCTTACCCAGTTTGTCAGCAAATTTGGGCATATTCAACTCTGTTATTTTAATTAATTTATTAATAGTAACTTCAACCATTAACAATCTTTAGACTGGTTGAAGCTTTTCCACTCATCCATTGAACTGGGGGCAAAATAAAATATTAGCCAGCTGTCATCAAAGGTAGGACATATAACTGCTGTTTTCATTGAAGAACAAGTTGCTTCAGACAAAAAAATAGTCTTATATTTTGGCATAGAGATACGCAATCAGAATATCCAGGACCATAAATATCCTCTCCAAAAAAAACTTAGGTAAGGTTCTTAGCTCTTCTCTGTCCTGAACTGCAACTCATAATGACAAAGGGGGAGGAGGGATGAATAAATACATGGGGAGGAGAACATCGCTGGGAGTTGAAATCCACACAAGTTGCCAAGGTTGAGAAAAACTGCTGTGGACTCTAGAAAGGATCCAGGCAGTAAGCATCAAATGTCTTCTTCCTTTTCACAGAACTGATGACTCCCACCTGCTTAATTGGCCATTGCCCTTCCTGGCTAATTTAATCAGCTGGTACAAGACTGACCTCATGCTCAACATTTGACAGTTGCATTGATCCCAACTCACTCAGCATTTAAAATACCATGTTTAGAAAATCTGTCGATGCATCTCTTTCCATTTGACTTTTGATGACATTTCAGGAGCTTCATGAGGGCAGGCCTAGAACCAAATAATTCAATGTACATACTAATTGAGATTCAGTTAGATGATTATCCTCCCTGTATTACAATTTGGTGACCATGTTGGAGAGTGGCTGGAGTTCTCAGGCCCTGCCCTACATAC